>JAKKZL010000172.1:0-20032 GCA_037576815.1 Pangasius larnaudii
CCTCTGACAACTGGTCCATCACCATAGCAAACAGGAAGGGGCTCAGAGCCGATCCCTGATGCAGTCCCACCTCCACTCTGAACTCCTCTGTCTGACCTACAGCACACCTCACCACTGTCCTGCTCCTCTCACACATGTCCTGCACCACTCTGACATGCTTCTCTGCTACTCCTGACTTCCTCATACAGTATGAAGAATGAAGAATGTATTAGTATAAGTATATACATTTTGTTTTGCTTTCTTTTTTTTTTAATGTTTTTGTTCTGTGTTAGAAGAATTCCAAAAATGCAATATAAGTAAATAAATGACTCATGATTTGTCATGAAGAATTCCATATTCACCTTCATAGATACACCTTAAATAATTGCTCCGTCAGTGTCTTATCAGAGGGCTTGTGACATATCACAGAAAAAAAAAAGATAAAATATTATGGATATACTGTATAATCATGAGTGTTTGCAGAGAGCTTCGTCTCATCTAATGCAAATGTGTGATTTTCAGCATCTTGGTCTGGCTCGTTTTCACTGGAACAAAGTCAGCTTTAAATGTGTGGGCACTTTTGGCAAACATTTATCCAGATAGTTGTGGCGTTGAGCCGAGGGAGGCTGTTGACGATGTGTGATACTGGATGCTGGCAGGACGGGCGTTTTCGGAGAGACGGGGAAAAAAAAAAAAACGTCGGGAGAGAAGAAGATCTAAATATGGATCAGGAAGTAGGAGTTCAGTTTCACTAAGTGATGAGATGCTAGTCTGTTCTCACACTTTAATCACTACAGGATGCCAGCTTTCAAATGTCTAACGTGCTTTCCATTTGTGGACAGAGACCGAAAATGGACATGTCTATAATCCAATCCTATGTTGGATTAGCAAAATTTCTCTACATCTCACGTTTCTTCGCAGGATTCTTCCACAGCTTCTGCTTTCCTTTCTCGTTTCACTTATAAAGAAGCCTGCAAAAAAAAAAAAAAATTTATATTTTTCTAACAAATTCCTTAGTATGGTTACTTTTTTTTTTTTTTTTTGCTTTTTATTTATATAAACATTTAAGTGAATTTTCAACCATTATAACAAATAAGGATATTGACAAATCTTCCTGTAGTGAGAAATGGAGAAAAAAAACCACACACACAGTTTATTCAAACACTCACTTGTAGTTTGAAATAAATGTTCAAAAGATGTAACATTTAGACTGTGAGGAACTGGTGAACATTTATGGAAGGAGTCTCCGGTGTCAGCGCTTTGTATCAGTCAGATGTGAACTACTCCAGCACAGGAAAGTCTTCAGGATGTAAGTTTATATGATTAACTTCAAGAAAGAGAATAGAAAAGAGGCTGGTGAGGGTCGACTCTTTATAGCTGCTGTAACGTAAGTGCTTGTTTTGTGGATATAACTGTAAATGGATAAAAACAAATTATGATGTGATGTTGTTTAATCAATAAGAAAAATGTGTTGTGGTTGTGCTTAATAATTGAATAATAAGCCAACAAGTGAATAACTAAATGAAATGTGGCTGTATAAGCCGTCAGAGAAACTGAACATCTTTGTGCATAAATATGCTCATAAATGTGCTTCCAAGTATCTTTATAAATAATGCACATATTTCTTCCGGAAAAATCTGCTTTCTGTGCCATAGCTCTCCTCTACCGTGCATTTAAATACGTCTCCTCTACAATGCGTTTATACATCTACCTCTACCCAGAGGTGACTCACTCATGCATTTGAAAGGAGCTGTAACATACAAACATTGCTCAGAGATAATTCTTCGCATTTCATCCAACCCTCCCGCTAACCCTTTCCCGTGTTCAGCGGCGATCCATGCGTTAAAACCACGACACAAGATCATAGCTGCGAATCTGTGCCGGAATAGCAGAATAGCAGAATAGCCGGAAAAGTTATTTCTTTTTAGTCATGCTGAGTTTGAATTATTTACAGTCAAGTAATTTGACAGATTCGCCATACATGCTGTTTAATTCGCAGGCAAAAGTCTCATTACAGAAAAAAAATCCGATAGGCTCGGGGGTTCAGGTACTTACCGCTGTCAAGGTCCTGTGAAAACACAAAGCCTATCAAAGTAAATAATACATGAAAGCCCATGCGGTGAAGGAGCTGAACTCACTCTCATCAGACAGGAAGGGAAGTTTGGGGACATGAGTTAGTTTGCTTTTCTTTGGGGAAAAAAAACAAAAAAAAAAACACTAACAACAACAGCATAGGTCTCGTCATGTGGAAGACGTTGCGCTAACGTGAGCTCCAGCAGGAAGTAAGCTGATTGGCACCCGGGATTAACTCCATCCCACCTCCTCAAATTAATTGTAGGCTACGTTTCGTCCCTAACTTCCTCCCCTTATATTTTCATCCCAAGTGCTTTCAGATATGCTACGTATTTTTAGCACGTATCCCGCAGTGCTCTCTCCCGCTTGGTTGCCATGGCTACAGTGAATTAGAAGCAGAGTGGCTCGCTAACGGTTCTCATGGAGGAGAAAAGTGAAAAGGCGCTAACATAGAGTGGGACGTCAGAAACACGACGAGTGCCACTCGGCCCTGAAGGAACGCGCCCGTTCACGAGCTTCACGAGCCGAGCAGATTTATGGAGCCTCTCAAAGCCACAGCTGACACTCGCGTCAACGCGAGCCATTTTTCCTTTCTCGCACGACCTCGATTGCTTAAGGTCATCATGACGCCAGACATGGCCGATTAAAGGAACAAATTATCATGTGGAGCGGTTGTTCACGTGTTTTTGGCGCTCGTGTTGCATTAAAAAAAACAGTTGATATGTTAATATGTTCATATCAATGTCCATGACTATTCATTAACCTTGTTTTGGTGGTTATTTAAAAAAAAAAAAAAAAAGTACAGTTATGACTGAAACAAAGTAATCATTAAAATGATTTTGTGTTTCTCATTAAACAGCAGATAAATTAATGATTGACAAACTTTGTTTCTAAAAAATAATGCAAATTAATTAATGACTGAAACTAAAAATTAATTAATGACTGAAACTAATTTGATTGATTTGTTCATATCAAAATCCATGAGCATTCATTAAAGTTTCTTTGTTTCTAAAAAAAAAGAATAGGTCAATTGATGATTGAAAAAGATGTTTGTTTATTTATTTATTTATTCAAAATTCCATGAGTATTCATTTGTTTTTCTTTTGTTTGTTTCTAAAAAATAATAAGTACATTAATAATTTTTTAACATATTCATGATTATTCATTACATTTTTTTTCTCTCTCTTGAAAAATAATAATTTTAATAATGATATATATATAATGTCATATAAGTTCATATCAAAGTCCATTATTATTCATTAAGGTTTTTTTTTTGTTTGTGTTTCTCAAAAAAAAAATAAAAAAATAAAAAAATAATGACTGAAACAAATCCAAGATCATATCAAAGTCCATGACTATTCATTAAAACTTTTTTCATCCTTTTTTTTTTTTTTTTTAATTTCTGTTCATCCGGTGGCACTTTCCAGTTTCTTTATATCAGACCTCTTTATTCGACTGTCCAGCTCTTTGCATCACTGTGTGTCTAATTGCTACCGCATGAAGTCCCAGGAAGAGCCTCAGCTCCAACAGGAAATGTGGTGAATTTAGCCAATATCCAGAGCTTTAAAGTGGAGATTCTGGCAGATCCTATCATAAAGAACCGAGGGGGAAAAGTCGTCTGGAATATGTTGCTTAGCATGTAATATTAGCTAATGTAAACCTCATGCTGATTGATGTAGCTGAGAAAAAAAAAACACACACACACATTAGCATGAGGACTTTGCATTGCAGTGGAAGAAAACAATGGTGGATTCTTAGGCGAGGCCTGGCGTGAGATGTTTCTTCTAATTTGGTGTGCTATGTCATCTTAACCTGACACAGATTGTGTTGCCTGCCAGGTTTTTCCCAAAACTTGGGAAAGCAAAGCAGAGTCATCAACAGATATTTTACGCATTTTAGATGATTCAAAAATAGGGTCTTGAAGTGTTAAATTTTTTTGTTCATTTTTATTCACCTGTCGTGAAAAGAATAACACAAGACGGATCATGCATACGATGGACTGCAGCTATGATTATAATTCCCAATTCCTGATTGTATTTTTAATCCCGCTTGTACCTATGTGCTAACAAATTTAGTATATAGTATATTTCCCAAAATATAAACAAACATTAGTAGCCTAATGTAAACCACTGTGACTCTGACCAGGCAGTTACTAAGGATGAATAAATGAACACTGCATTATAGTAAAAACCAATCATGCTACTTTTTTTTTTTTTTTTTTTTGCACATCCTGGGGATCCTAGTCCCAATGCACACCTCTAGTCTAAATCTTTCTGACATGCTTTCTAAAGAAAATGTGCATGTCATGTGTGTATCTGTGTTTGTGAATAACGTATATTCGTATACAATTATATTCCTAAGCAGTTTGTATAAGGATCTTCCATACCATACATCTGGGATTTTTTGGCATTTTTTAGGTGGAGTATGTATGAACGCGTGACATAATGGTTTTTCAGTCTCTTCGAACCGAATGTGTAAACACAGCATGTTGAGCTTTAAAAAATTATGAGTCAGCCTGCGGAAACTGCACTTTCCCTTCTAATATTAATCCATGACGGTATCAGCTTAGGGTCGTTCTTCTTTAGCCTAATTATCATGTCACTTCATCATGAATAAAGGTTTGGTTTTTATTTCCCAAAGGCTAGAAACCAAAAAAAATGCAGAGCCAGCTTCCAATTTATGTAAAAACAGGCAAAAGTGGAGAACGGGTTTCTTGCAACAACAGCAATACGCATTAACGCTAAAGCATTACACCTTTCATTTGAACCACGGACACAGGCGGGTAATTGGGGCCTGGTGACACAAGTTTCAGATGCCCAAGGCACAGCTAAAGATCTAACTAGCAAACGAGGGAGAAAAATCAATAGCATGCTAAAACAGCTACATACATAAGCACTGGAAAGGGTCCACAAACTCCACACAAGACCACAACCACAAAATAATTATTCAGTATCTTCAAATAGGCACTTTACAATACGATTTCACATATAGGAGAACTCGCATGCGTTAGAGATACATATTCTAATAGTGTCCTAACTAGCCTGGAATTCCAGGCTAGTTTCTAAAGTATTCCTGGATACCGTGTGATATTTAAGTAAAAGTTAAATCAGGGTTGGTCTTTGGTGAAGTAATTGTAAATAAGCTGCCATGATTAAACACTCTCAATGTGTGTGTGTGTGTGTGTTTTTTTTCCTTCTGGAAAATAACTAGCCTTGCTTTTGCATATTGTAATGCTAATACCGGGAATGGGAGAACATTGAGTTACTTGAAAAAAGTTTATTTACCACTTTACCAGCTTACACGTCACACCTCATTCCATTTATTATTTTTTTTTTTTTTGCCATCTCTATGCTATAGTCATATAGTGCCTTCCAGAATAATTGGTGCAATTAATGAAAAGGCAAAATTTAATATGCAATGTCATAAGTGATATTTTTGAGTTCAACCATTCAAGGATATTGAAAAACTTTATAAAGCCATGGTTCTTTTTTTCAATAGTAGTGCCATTTCTTTCAAAATTATGAGTGCCCTTATAACTGTGACACCAAACGTATGGAAAATAATAGCCCTGAGTCTCTTACTGTAATGTCTAACAAGGTTTGAGACACTTGTAGAGGGATGATGGTCCACTCCTTCATGCAGAACATTTTAATCTCCTTTATTTTCATTTCAAAGTTCTGTGCATGTGAATCTTTCTCTTCAAATTCACACCAAAGGTTTTCAGAAGGGTTCAGATCTGGGGACTGAGGTGGTCATTACCATTGACCATTTGTGTTTGTGTTGCTCTGGAAGTCTGATGTTTGGCTCATTAGCTTATTGAAATGTCTATCTATGGCCAAGTCTGAACCTCCTGGCCGAGAGCCACCAAGGTTTTGGGCTGAAATATTCTGGTACTGAACAGAATTTAAGATGCCAAGTATCTTCGCAAGAGCTCCTGAAAAACCAGCCACAAAACAGCCCCAAAGCATCAGTGATCCGCCTCCGTATGTTACAGTGGCATTTCATTTTCAGCTCTTTTCACCATTTGTCACTATCATACTGTACATGTCCAAATAGTTTTGGACTCATCTGACCTCTGCAAATGATGCCAGTTGTAGCTCTAATAACCTTTGATGAAGTTCAGGAGCTGCATTTATTTTTTTTGTGGTTCTCTCAGGAAGCGTTCCTTGCAATGCTTCCAAGCAGCTTGTTGTTATGAACGTGGTGAACGTGGTCTTTGGGCTCACTGATCCCTCTTTCACCATCTTCCTCACTGTGCAGGGGGAAAGTATGCTACTGGGTCCAGTTCCTGGCATTGTTTCATATCCATTACCTTCCTGTTCTTTGGTTTTTCCCACATGGTAATAGATGACAAAAGGGTTTTACATGTGTGCAACTTCATATTTATACCCCAGAGAAAGAGGACATGGTTAAAAGGAGTTCCTGTGAGCGAACATTTTTGGTGGCAGGATGGCACAAAGGGTAGCGTTGCCACCTCGCAGCTCTAGGGTGTGAACTTTGGGTTATTGTCTGTGTTCAGTTTCACATATTCTCCGTGTGGCTTTTCCTGGTTCTCCAGTTTCCTCCCAACTCCCAAAAATATATTTTTGCATTTTTGCTAGAACAAAAAAAACTGTTAAATAGTTGCTCCTATTGTCCTATAGTGGAAAATCTGAATGATTATTATTATTATTAAATTGCTCATTTCTATAAAGGGTCAATTATTCTGGAGGTAAATGTGTACTGTGGAACAATAAATCAAGCCATATGAATTACAGAGCAAACTAAATACTCTCTAACAACAGGACTATGCAAATTTGTAAACTATTATAGCATTAGACCAAGCCTAATAAATTACAGCATATACTGTAGACATATTTGTTGTATAGTGTATAGTGTAGAGAAGCATACAGAGCAACTGGAGCAGTAGCAGGATAAACCAGACAGTAGTAGTCTGCTGTGCAAATTATATATGATGTAGATTATAGGAAATAGAAGCATATTAATAATAGCTTTATATATAGAATACATTCAACCAACCAAAAGTTCCAAGCAAAAAAAACTGTAGCAGATACAGAAATCTCTGTGGAACTCGAGCTACCTGAAATCCAGACCACACCAGCATCCTTTGAGGCCAAAATGCCACCATTAGCGATCAAGGTGGTTAGCATAATTTCCCAGAGTGTAATTTGTCTCCTCAAAGTGTTGCAATACCTCACACCCAGGTTTGGTGCTAAATATACTCAAAAGGCCCTGCGGTAAATAAATCGCAGTGCTCTTTTAGTTCTAATTCTCTCTGCGAAAAAAAACAAAAAACATTAATAATTAGGTGGACATGCGACTCAAAAGCAAAACTGCATGAAATAAATCTACACGAAAGTCATATACAAACTGCTCTATTTAGATTTAGTCCCTTAAGCAAAGAATTACACGGCTGGGAATACAGGAAATAAAGTGCTTACAGTAGGATCCAGAGATCTCAGTGCATTAGAAAGAATTTCTAACACTTTGTATGAAGGCCATGTCTATAATTAACTCTGAACACATTTGCAACCTGTTATAACGCATTCATAAGTCACTGTAAACATTCTTATCATTGCTTATGAAAATACATTACACGTTTAGAGTATATCTTAACATAGAGCATTATAACTACTGCCTGTAACACTTCATAACAAGCTTAACCCTTTGCAAAGTATATGTCTCACTTTACACTTACAGCTTACAAATACAACTTATAAGGCATTATAATTAGCTGAAGATATCATATATCTGTCAATAACCTACGCTCATACAGTATATGATATACATTCAGTTACTTGTTAAAAACGTTTTGGTAACACTTTCTATGAAGGCCATATGGCTAATGACCTATGAATACATTCATTACCTGCAATAATGCATTCATAAGACATGATTCACATTTTTACAACTAATTTATGAAAAGGTATTACAGTACACAGCAATGTTTATAATCCATGATAAGCGTTATTTAAAACGCAAAAAGAAATTCAGCCCTAGGTTTATAACTGCTTAGTTTCTTTGGGAATGGTGTTATAATGTGTTATGAGCACTACTTATACTTCATCAATTCATGTCATGTCAACATGTCAACGATTCATAATGCATAATAAATATGAGTATAAAGTGTAATGCATTTTTTTTTCATAAATAATTATAACAATGTGTAGGATACCTCATAAATGCTTTACAACCTGATATAAATATGTTCATAATTCATTATAACTATGACCTTCATAGAAAGCATTACTAAAGGTTTCTTTGCCGATAAAATGTGTTAGGAACGGTATAATGCATTATGTTAGCAATCCATTAACCACTGCTATTCATAATGCAGGTGTAAATTGCCTTACAAATTTGTTATAACATGTTATGAATGTATTCATTAGACATATGGCCTTCATAGTTAGTGTTACCGATTTTTCCTTTCTTCAGTGCTCACGAAAACACTGATACTTGTTATACAGTGTAAGTTTAAGCAATATTTTACACTAATAACTCTGAAAGCAGTAGCAGTGATGATGCACAACCCCCAACCTACGAGCACTGTACTATCCGAGTCAATATCAAATGTAAGTAATTAACAGACAACAAATTAAAAGCAAATGATGTGTGAACTTGTATCTTGTATGACGATTTTTCAAACAGCTCCAAAAATCGATGTATAGCGAGTGAAACTTCACATAAGGCTTTGAAAAATATAGAAATGATAGCAGACTCGGATTTTTACAGCGTGCGGCATATCGAGCACGGCCGCACTCTGTTATTGGCGTTTTCAAAATGAAAGCTCTGTTTATGGGATCAGATAATGGCCAGCTGATAATTAGGCTGAATTCGCCAGGTCTGCCATTATCCACTGAAGTTGTGTTTCACCTCCAGTTCTTTTTACCCCACAGGAGCCTTGGCATAATCTAGGCATGACCTCGGAGATGCCTTTGATAATTTGGCTGTTTTTTATGTAAAGAGGCCAGCATGCTGTGTTGTTCATGCCAGTGCTATATATATATATTATTCCATCTGGTTGGAGGCCAGGAGAATTCCCACTGATTAGAAGGGAATTTCAAAAGAGGTACTATATGAATGATTATATTTAGCAGCAATGTTCTTAAAGCTACATTAAACAGCAAAAAAAAAATTAGACTCAACTGTTATGTCAGCTTGCAATTTTTGTATGCCAAGTGACGCCTACTGGAATACGACTTTCTACACATTTATATACATTTTAGAAAAAAAAAATCTGTTAATGGTAACAAGTTCTGTGAAGGCCATTTGTGTAATGACTTAAGAATACATTTATAGCATGTTATAATGCATCACAAGGCATGATACATATTGTTATAATCATTTATGAAAAGGCATTACAATTTGTAGCATTGTTTATAATGCATTTTTACTTGTTAAAAGATGCACTGCAAAAAAAAAAAGCATTGTAAGTAGTGATTGGTGATATAACAGTATTATAATTCATTATGCTAATAATTCATAATGCATAATAAAAATAGCTATGAAGTATAATGTATATACATAAATTATTATAATAATGTATATAATGATCTATGAATCGACTTTAGCATGATATGAATGTGTTCATAGTTTATTATGGATAAGATCTTCGCAGAAAGTGTTACGCTTTTAACATATACAATTTATAGTGCCATTTTACTTAAGGCTGATGTTAATAGAGCTACATAACACTGACATAAAAACACTGACAAGGGCTTATTGCAGTAGGCGTCACTTGTCATGATGTTTGAATGCAAGTCAGCTAAGAAGGTTTTATGAAACTATCCTAACTTTATGCAAGCTTTATGACAACTGATGTTCATGAGAATAAGCCTTTATAAATGTTTTCTGTAGAATTAAGTCAGTTGTCTTAAAGACAGTGTCTTGAAACAATAACCAATTTATTTTAATTAAAACTTCTGTCTGTGTACATAGGCATTTATAAAGCCTTATTCCAATATGCACCAGTTGTCATAAAGATTTCATGAAGTTGACAATATATCATTATGCATACACTTATCACTGACTTGCGTTAAAATGTCATGGCAGCTTATGCCTATTGGAATAAGCCCTATGTAGGTTTATGTAGGATTAAGCCAGTTGTCATGAAGAGTTCCTTCAGGTCTCATGTAGCCCTATTAACCCCATCCATTTTTGGTGACATAAGCTTGTATCATAACACTTTCTGAGCTGACCTGCATTAAAACATCATTACAAATGGTGTCTATAGGAATAAGCCTTTATAAATGATTATGTAGGTTTATATCAGTTGTCATGAAGAGTTTATGCATGTAGACGTTTTAACTTCAGCCTTAAATTAAGTGTTAATATGGATATGTTAACAGATCTTTTTTTTAACTTAAAACTACAAAAACATGTATAAAGGGTTATTCCAATGGACATCTTTTGACATAAAAAAAATTAATAAAGTTGACATAAGGCTATCACAGTCATAACACTGTTATAAATGTTCATAGCACACCCTTATGTTAAACATTCTTCATTCTTTTCTTCGAAATTGGGAATAAATAAATATATCAGCAGACCTGACTTATGTAGGTTTATGTCAGTTGTCATGAAGGGTGTATATAGCCCCAGGAACAATACCCATATGGAAAGTGTTACCGAATGAAATAAACAAATAAAACCGGTAGAAGACTTATCAGACACACTGACAACAATAAGCAGGGCCTCTGTGGATACGCTTTTCTTAACTATTTCCTCAACATTTGGGAAATTCAGGACTTTTGCAGTAAAATGTGATAAATTACTAAAGGTAACGTGGTGATAAATGAAGCCGAAATGACTTTGCTGAGGAACACTGTGGAGGAATTACTTTTTAATTTGATTTATTGCTATTCCCTCTGAGCATATGCAGGAAACCGATAATAGGGACCAGCTAAGGTTCTCACCTGGGCTCCGATTGAAATCGGCACGTTTGGAAAGACGGATCGGAGAAAAGTGTGAGATGTTTCTTTACGTGTCTGAGGGAAATGATGATAGTCAACTGCGCTGTCATGAGTAATTTCCAGGCAGCCTCACGCAATCCAGGTGTAATCTGAAGACTGCAGAAAAAAAATGTTAGAACTATAGCGTCTTTCTGAATCTAATACTCTTTAGAGATACAGGGGGGGAAAAAAGCATAGCATAAGCAATATTTGAATATGAATATGAATATATTTGAATCTCTCAGCAGTTTCACACTCGGCGTGCTTTATTGCACTGAGGTAAACCAACACTCCAGTGGTGTGACATGACTGAAATTCGGACAGCGTGCGAAAAAAAAAAAAAAAGAGTCATTTTTAGTCTCGCCGTGTCTCGCCACTCGGGTATCTGGAAAAGTTCCTGACACGTCAAGCTTGAAAAACCCCGAAAGCTGTGCTCTCGATCGACCAAAGTGCAGCGGCAGCACATCCCTTGTGCTTTCCAGACAACTGCAAACATCTCCAGCAATGCATTCCTGCTTACATAACCTTGGGTTTTGAGCCAGGTTAGCCTGCTAGATTCTCTTCAGAGAAGATAAGACTGATGGCAGCCATGAGAGACAACTCGGTCTGCTCAGGAAGCAAAGAAAATCGACAAGCTGACCAGCAAAATAGTGCAGAGAGAGAGGGAAAAAAAAAACTACAGTACTAAGACGCACCACACATGCACAAACACACACACACACACACACATAATTCCCTCTCTGCTGTCTCTGCTTCTCTCTCTCGCTCAGCTTTTGATTGAGGGTGCTACAAAGCAGCGAGGGAGGCTGTGCGTTAATATTTTAAAAAGGGCACCCACTACTGTTTGATGCACAGGCCCTTATGCAAATCGAGTGGAGGATGAAGGTCCCGGAGGAGCATGTGTTGCTTTCTGTTTTGCTCTGAAATTTCCTTTATTCTTCATAAGTCTAAATGAACTTTTCACCCTCCCTGGGCAGCCCTTGCTCGCAGCACGGAAGGAAAGTTAAACTAGTCTCCGTGCTTGCTGTGTGTTAGGGGTCTAACACAATACCAATCTGTATCTGTTTAGCGCTCCCAATATTCATATCTGTATCCGAATTCGGATTTGAACCTGAAGTGGGCGTGGCCTAAACCGGAAGACGTTTATTTATTTAAGTATGACAGTTCCTCAACCTCAGCTACATCACTCGAGTTCATGATCAGTCTCAGCTGCAAATAATTTCCCAAAATCTAAACAGAAATGAGTTTAGTATAACCATAATATAATATAATATAATATAATATAATATAATATAATATAATATAATATAATATAATATAATATAATATAATATAATAATATGAACATTAGCCTAATTTACAATAGAACCACAACTGAAGTCCATTTGTGTAATTGATTAATTGGTTTATTACGAGTTTGATTAATTGATTAAACAGGGAAAGAAAAAAAATTCTGAACATTTGAACAATCAACATTAAATATGTAAACAATGTTTTATTCAAAATATTTGATATTTTATTCCAAATAGCCAACATGTCCCAGCACTGCAGCCTACATGACCTGTATTTCCCTTATTTCAAATAAGTGATTTTTTTTTAAATAAGCAACCTAGGCATTGTCACAATTGTCACATTGTAACAATTAATTGTTGCAGCTCTAATTTAAACCATCATGACACTGACCAGGCAGTTACTAAGGATGCTGTAAATGTATCATGCAGCGGCACACATTCATGCTTGTGAAGTTTTCTGGCAAGGTTTGGAAAAAAAAAAAGAAAGAAATTGATATCTGAATTTTTATGCATTTAGAACACATTATTCTGTTCAATGTATTCATATTTGGTTACAGCTGTACTGTACGTGCGTCTATGTCTGTATTTGTGATTTTTCATGACTCATCACAGGTGAGAGGTAGGGCACATTATGCACTTACTTTGGAGCTTTGTGACTAACCGGGAATAAATTGAGAACAGATTGGAAGCCACATGTGGACTAATTCTTGGTAAATTAATTGCTGCTTTTGAAAATAAATGCGCAGTAATTAGCAGAAAGGATGGCCGTGGAGGACATTACTGGCCATAGCAGCATGCCACGTCAATGAATTGTCATCAGTCAGCCAAGGCGGCTCGCGACTTGTCATACTGCAACGAGTCACAAATTGGCTTACAAGGCCCACGTGGCTCCTGACAGATGCCGTGGGACAACCGGGGCTGTTTTCAATACAAGTACCAGGTGCAATATTATACAACAAATTTTCATTATGAGAGTTCATTAGCTACATTTAACAAGTAGTTTGTCCACCATAATAACATCAATGGCTCAATTTAGTCCCGATCAGGGACATGTTAGGTGGCTTTTGTTTTTTTTTTGTTTTTTTTTTTAGATTTCGGGATCAACAATCAAACTAATAATTATACATTCATTCATGGCAGTTCTAATGAGTCTCAGCTATTACAGAATCACAATTTCTCCCTGTCTTGTAAAATACAGTTTTTCTCTTCCAATAATTCTCAGATCCGGTTGGTCAGAAGGTGGTATAAGAGGAATAAAACAGTGCTGTTTTTGGAAAATAATCAATTTTGTTGATTATTTACCTTAAAAAAAACATTATTTTCCCCTAGTTTAACAGCACTGTTTTTGGACTTAGTGAAGAATGTACTGTATAACTCCTGGAATAAATGTGGATGTGAACTTTTGGCTCCTACTGTTAGTCTGCAGAGCAGACACACTGAGATAATTGCCTATAATATGAATCAGGTGTACTGGAGGACATTCCTTCAGCCTGACACGTCTTTCAGCCTCAACGATTGACTTCAATCCTTCCGTCTGACAAAGCCAAGAATCCTTCCATGGGGTTTGAACCCTAAAATCCTTTTTTTTATATGCAGGAATTGGCGGGATTACATGAATGGATTCTTATCTAAAGCCCAGCCGTGCATAAACACGAGCTAAAAAAAAACCCCAAAAAGGCGTCGCAGCCCTATTTAACCTGTGTACGGTTCGCTCTGTGAAACTGTGCCAACTATTTCAGAGTCAGTGCATCACTGCATCCAGCTCACTTGCTATAAAAATGTCAAGCGTTTAAAGCGGGGACCAGCATGTGAGATGGCGACATAAAGCGCCTATTTTCATGGTCGGTCGGCGGAATTGAAGGCTTCAAAGGAAAACAGTCTCCCACAGTTTAGTTGGAACTTCGGCTTTGTTAGTGTAAGAGCTTGCGCTTTCGATTCGTCTCAATAATCAGCAGAAAACTTTCTTTATGATATGAAATAACTCTGAGAAAGTCACAAGAAAGCACGTTGTGTAATGCCTGGAAGGATTTCTCATTTTCTGTAAAATATACATTAGTTTTTTTTCCTGGTGACACATTAATTTAACTTTCAGTAATAAAGTATTTATAAGCAAGTATTGTATGGTTTAATAATTAAAGATTGCTTCTAAACCTTTATTATATTAGAAAGCATTGGTAAATACATTAGTTAAATCATTTTAAGGAGTAATTTATTTATAGATTCAAACTAAAATACACATTAAATGAGGATAGATTTATTAGTAAAGGTGCAATAGTCAATTAATTTGTACAAATAACATGGAAAATATAGAATGTAGAACATGATAAGAAAACAAAAAAGGTTTAAACCATGGCTTAAGCACAAGTGTATTGCATGGACGGCTTGTTTGTATTCACACGGGCCTCCTGTCAGTCATTTTTATAGACACTCCCCAACGCTCCTTCACTCCTCCTTTATCTCAGTCTGAAATCGGTAAGTGCTCAGCACAGCCGGATTATTGTCCCATGAGCAGAAAACAACAATGAGCTTTGAAAAAACTTAATGACAAGAAATGCAGGACTTTTCCAAGATGGACTCATTTATTACTGGTGAAGAAGATGACGTTGGAAACCGATTAGCTATAGATTAAAATTAGCTATAGGTAGCGAATCGATAGACAGGTATATAAACGCAATCCCTATAAAGCTTTGAATTTTTCGACTGGCCAGCTTTACGTAATGAATATTGTAATAACTGTAATAACTGTACAGTGTAGTATTAGACAATTTTCATGTGCATATAATGTCAGAATTTGGCTATCAAGCAGTTGAAAGGCCTCTCATTTAGCTAGTGATGCTAACGATGCGAGCGAACACTGGAGCTTAAAAGCACAAAACCTAGCGACAAAGAAAAAGTCGAAGTTTGAGCCAAATTTCACGTGTTTATAGTGTTATATACTCAGCTTCCCAGCACTGATCGGCCAAGTGTGCTTGAAATTGATGTCAGAACAAACTTTGCTAATGCTAATTTCATTCGGTATGCTAACTTTAGTTAGCTAACTTTATAGACCAGATTCTGGGGGTGGAGCTTTGTGTTCTTTGGGGCTGTGGGCTAAAAAAAAAAAAAAATAAATCTGATGCCATAATACAGTATATATACATCTTAACACATTAAGTATATTTATATTGAAATATTTGTGATGTGCGTCATAGTATCATGTATTTCAGTTCAGGAAAGTCTGAGTCTGTATTTTTCAGAACTATATAATGTAATAATAATAATATATAATATAATGTAACATGTGAGGGGTTTTCTTAGGTCACTACACATCTAAGAATTAAATCCGTAATAATAAAGGAATAAACAATAATAATAGCATGGCCAATGAGAACATAGTTAACACAGACACACACACATACACACAGATTCAGAGAAAGTCAGAGAAACGCTCGCTCAAGTGTACTAAAAAGGAGAACCTGCAGCTTGAATAAAGCTAGGCAATGAAGCAATGGGTTTCTTTATAAATAAAAACATCCCAGTGGCTACGTTGTGAAATTGACTGAGCAGGCCAGTTAATAATTAAATGCTACATACAGTGTAAAGTGAAGGTTGTCGGAAATGTAGCCCAGAGTTAAACCATTACTCAATCACAGCTTTGCTGTAGTCATAACATACCAGGCTTTAATTACCTGTAGTACAACATCTGCTGTGTCGAACAGTAAAGCGGTAATGCGAATGTGTTGAGGGAACATGAATGTAATCCTGTATGAAGCTCAGGTTGACACGCAGTCTGCCTCTCCTGCTGGACGCACGACAGTGATTAATGGTGTCGTAAAGATCTCCCATATTTCAGTCTGCTAGGCTTTCAGGAGTGCGGCGCCTCTGACACCACGAGACATGACATGAGGTCAAGAGCAAGGCAGGGAGTGTGCATGAGCTATTATCAGGCATGGCATATGGAGCAATCGTATGAAATTTTACCACCACTGACCCTCAAGTTTGGTTCATGTCAAAATTTCAGGTATTTTCCGCCAGTGTGAAGCAGCCTCTCTAAAGCACAAGCATTTATTCTTTTTTTCTCCTTCTCATTTAAATTGCTGAGATTATAGTCAAAATATCCTGAATATAAATATGTTTGAAATGGCTGCTTAATAAGAAATAGGAAAATGAAAGAAAAAAAAGGGTTTTTGGTTGCCTTTGTGTTGCATTGCAGCTCATCAGCAAATTAATACTGGTCAATGATGCATCCTTTGCTAAATAATGATTGCAGTCAAGACAAAAAGTCATGATATACAATGCCTTTCAAAAGTTTTTGCCCCCATTGAACCCGTGATGCTGTTTGTTTAGCTATGTTCTCTCTCTAAAAAAAAAAGATGGGTCTTTCAGAAACAGGCATATTTATATTAAGATCATGTAACACTAATTGCACTCAGTTGGACTGATTTAGCTAATTATGAGACTTCTAATGGCAACTGTTTTCACCTGAAAAATAATTCATTGCTTTCACAGAAAAAGGGGGTGGATACTTATGCAATGCATACTTATTTTGTAAATAATTTTGCAAAATATATTGATTTTTCCCCCATACTTCTTTATTAAGGGATATTTTGTGTAAATCATTCAACATACGAGCCTAATAAAGTCCATTTCATTTCCAGGGTCTAACACTACAAATGGTGCAAACGTTCAGTTCGGGGGGGAGGGGGTGAATATTTATGCAAGCCACTGGAGGATCAGCTTTTAAAGGTTTCATTTTGAATAAACTGGATACAAAAGGAGGAATCTCATTGTAGCTAACCACTCTTACTCTGTGATGTCACTAATGCTAGACTATGGACCTCTAAATATCATCCCTTTACCCTCTCACCTGCTATCAGGAGAATCCCCAAGCTCATGATATAACATAAATATATTTTGGCATGAAGATCAAATGTTTTGTGGATGTAAATAAACTATTGCTTTATGAAACCAAAAGAGATGGCCTGGGTGACTGAGACAGCCATGGTGACATACTGAACAAGACAGCAGCCTCTTGGGCTGTTATTAGGGAACCTCATTAGGGCTTTCAGTGTTACTGTGCTGCCAGCTCAGTTCTTAGGGCTTCTGAGGGGTGTAACTGAAACTGAAACGCTTAGGGCTTTATGCTGGAGGTTTAAATCCAAGCGATGCAACAGTCATCTGCTCTCTGGGTGGGAAGAATGGCATTATTCAATTCAGTTCAATTTAACTGTACATGTATAGCACTTTTAGCAATAGACATTGTCACAGAGCAGCTTGACAGAAATCTGGTTAGAGATTTCGATCCCTAATGAGTAACCCAGGGGCTGTAGTGATGAGAAAAACTCCCTGAGACAATATCTGAGAATGCTTGAGAGGAACCAGTCTCAAAAGGAAACCCATCCTTACAGGAACAGTTCTTATGTACGAATATAAATGATCTAGATATATAAGATTATCTACTGAAGCAAGGGGTGTAAACTGTTTTGTTGGGAATTATTCTGTCCCTCGTTGACTAGAGCAACACCAGACAATCATGGTTGGCCGTGAGCTCATGTGTACAGAAGAAGGTGGTTCACCGAGTTGTCTTGTGACGTTGCATGAACACGATGCATGAAATGATGTGGTGACGGAGCTGCTTATGTCTCAGAGGATGTACAGGTGTATGTGTATGTTTCCTCACCCTGCACGGTTGGTAGCTGTCGGACGTGTTGAACCGACAGTGACCAAATTGGGAGAAAATGGGGTTAAATAAGTATTCACCCCCCTTGAACTTTCCTACATTTTGTAGTGTTACAACCTAGAACTGCAATAGCCTTACCTGGAATTATAATTGAGGGAGGAATCAATATACATTGCAAATTTTTTTAACAAATAAAAGCGTTAAAATGTAACTGTATTCCTTATGCAATTACCATTGTAATTGCGTAAGTATTCACCCCTGCTTATGTGAAATCCCTTGATTAGTTCTGGTGCAACAAGTTGCCACTGGAAGTTGCATAATTAGTTGAATGGTGACCTGTGTGTAATTAAAAGTGTCACATGATCTCACTATAAGTGCACCTGTTCCTCCAAGAACCCAGAGTTTGTTAAAGCACATACCTAAAGAAACAGCACCATGAAGACCAAGGAGCTATCAAAACAAGTCAAGTTCTGGAAAAGCAGAGTTTGGTTATGAAAATAGAAATTTGTTACTACTGTATTTAATCTGGTCTATAAATAAATAAGTAAATAAATAAATAACACTCGTGGTATCTAAGATTGGAGATATATTGTATTGCCCAATACAACAATAAGACCCTGTAACAACTAACCATAAGAATCAGTTCACCAACACTCTTGAAATTTCCACCAGATGGAGTTCAAAGGAACTTCATCAAGCCTCTTGGCCTGCTAAAATTCACATTTGGCCAGCATAATGGAGGATAAAGGTAGAAAAAAATGGAGACTTTAGCAACTCTAGCTGTCAGAGGAAGAGAATGTGACCCAAACATTACTGAGTTTCTTATTAATTCAGTGTCAGAGTTAATTTTCATCTCGGCCACCCAGCGCAGACACAGAATGCAAATGACTTACATGTGACAGCTCTGACCATTTTCTCTCTCTCTCTCTCTCTCTCTCTCTCTCTTTCTGACATTCTCTCCCGGCCATAACATCAGAGAATGCGATATCAGTCACTATATTTACTATCACTGAAGCGTTACACTGTCCCTGACTGGAAATGCTGTTATTATACCAATATTATGTTATTAACCTGTCAGTTTATATACAGATTACGACAGAGATAACGGCAAACGGATTTGGTTTTAAAATTTATTGTCTGAGCTTGCTGTTTTATGTCAATGTGTCACCTCATAAACTAGAGCAACAGACGCAGAGTGCATCTGCGAGTTTTTATAAGCCACATAAACATTTACAGCTATAAAGAATATGTAATTAATGATAATTTTGTGGGTTACAGCCAGTTAATTTTCATCTGTGCATTGGGAAACAGCCGTCCATAGATCTTAAGCTAAATAACTAAGGAAAAACTTAGCATAACAACCGAAAATGTGAACTGGTTGTTGCTTCTTTGCTATATTTGGTTACTGGTTACTTATATAAAGATTTATCGATGCATGTTGTACATGGTTTATGCTGTAATTCCTACCAAACTGAATTATTCTCATTGAATGACTAGTGGTAGATATGTGAGGAATAAAGCACTTAAAGGTGTGCTGTTGCAGGAAAATAATCAACAGTATGGTGCTGTGATGCAGCATGATGCAAAGGGGCGGTACTGTGCGACCTGAAGTTGATAATTTTCCAATAAAGGCATGGCCTTGAGTATTTTATTCCTCTTACGCCATAGTAATTTCCCTATGGCCACATTATTAGAAAACTAATTGACGATGGAGTGGAGCCCAACGTGAGCCCAAACTATTAAGATGTATTATTTATTATAAAACAACGTCATACTTTTTTAAATCAATTTTTAGTTATATTTAATGTTGTGGAATGTCCTGTTATCACTTATGTTAGAGCAGGTATAAAGAATTGTTACCTCACTCTCTCTTGAAGGTAATTAGACACACAAAAAAAATGCAACTTGTTCCCAAGAACACACACACAACACAAAATGCAACACTTGGTGGAAAAGATATAGCTTTAACTCTGACTGTTACTTACTGAAGTTACTGTGACTCTTGCTTTTCACTTACTGAAGACAAGACTGAAGGCAGAAAGACCCACAAACAAGCAGCAACTGAAGGTGGCTGCAGT
>JAKKZL010000173.1:0-19834 GCA_037576815.1 Pangasius larnaudii
TTTTGAGAACATGGGCTCCAGACTTCAGGCAGTCATTGACTGCAAAGGATTTTCATCCAAGTATTAAAATTATAGTTATATTTACAATTATGTCACTTTGCCCAAATACCTTTGAGCCCCTGATAATGGAAGTACTTTGCTGAAAATGGCTGTAATTCCAAAATGGTAAATGCCATATTGTTGTGGAACCTCTTAAAATAAATCTGAAAGTCTACACTTCCATCACATTTTGAGTGTTTTATTTCAAATTCATTGTGGTGGTGTATAAAGGCAAAAATCACAAAAACTGTCACTGTCCAAATACTTCCAGACTTGACTGTAGATAATGATGTCACAAAGGGTTTCCATATTGTGGTTGTGCATATTTTAAAATGTGCTGCAGAATTTAAAAATTGATTTGATTACTTTGTAAAAAACACAGCTGAAAAGCAAAGAAAAACATACCAACACAAATATTCATATAAATTTTGTCATCATGATAACTTATACCCCAGTAGGCTGAAAACAATGATTATTTGGTTAAAGGATTATACTGTGAATTCTGCATGCTACGAAGTTGCCACTAAAGGTATGCACAGAGAGAGATAAGCAGAAATGAACAGTGAGATGACATGAACAAGTTACACTGGCATGAATATGTGAATATGTAAACACACTACATGGCCAAAAGTATGTGGACACCTGACCATCACACCCATATGTGCTTGTTGAAGTAAGCGTCAGTCTTCTGGGAAGGCTGTGGGGATTTGTGTTCATTCAGCTACAAGAGCATTAGTGAGGTCAGGCACTAATGTTGGGATGTCAATGAGGTCTGGGGTGCAGTCGGTGTTCCAGTTCATCCCAAAGGTCTTCAGTGGGGTTGAGGTCAGGGCTCTGTGCAGGACACTCGAGTTCTTCCACTCCAACCTTCTCACACCATGTCTTCATGGACCTCACTTTGTGCACATTGGCATTGTCATGCTGGAACAGGTTTGGGCCTTTCAATTCCAGTGGAGAGAAGTTGTAATGCTACAGCATACAATAACACTGTAGACAATTGTGTGCTTCCAACTTTGTGGCAACAGTTGGGAAGAACCAGGGGTCAGGGGTCCACAAACTTTTGGCCATATAGCTTATATCCATGATTTTCAGTATGATCCAAGACATACAACAAAGCAACCTGTGACTGCATTTATTGTTTTAATTACATTTAATACTATTTTAAAAATTTTAGTTTAATTTAATTATTTTTATTTACTTTTAATGATTTTATGGCAGTGCAGATTGTTTTCAAAGTTACTTTCAATGCTGTAGGTGGAACTGGATTTTAAGTTATTGAGCTATGTACTGACCATCAATAAGGTCAAGATAAACACAACCTTTTTAATTTTTTAACATTATTTTTTCTACTTTTTAGCAATATTCAGGTCTAAAAATGCTCACATAAATTCAGTTCCTTGTAAATAACATATTTATAATGAACTCATTTTTGACAAAATATGCTCAACTGTATAATTCCAAAACCTACAATTGATTTAATTATTTTATAGTTGTTTAAATTATGTGACTAGTTGACTAGTGGCATAGTGGCACAGTGGACATGATTGCCACTGGGTTCAGGGGCAGACACAGGTTGTTTGAGAGGCACCTTCAATTAGCCACCCATTAGGGCATGTCATCATATTTCTTTGCAATCCTATAGGGCAATGCATCATGTATTCTCCACCCTAGATGGCAGTTCATCATGTTTTCTTAGACATACGTTGTCTTCAGAAAATATGGAAGTACTTGAAACTTTGGATACAAGTGCTCAAAGAAGATGCAGGTGGCATAGATAATACAGAAAATCAATGATGACAAAAGGGCGGGGAAGACCAAATCAAAATAACAACAAATGCACCAGAACTCAAGGGAAGTAGAGCGTTGTGGCTTTTTTTTTTATGACTGAGTTCCATCCTGATTTCCTGATTTCTTCCCTCCTCCCAAAAATACACCATTAAATGGACTGTCTATGCTAAAATGCCCCTAGGTGTAAACAAGTGTGTGAATGTGTGTCGACTAGTATCCCATACAGGGTGTGTTGTGTCATGCCCTGTGTTCCTGTGTATGCTTCGGATCCACCGCGACCCTGACCAGGATAAAGGGCTGACTGAAAAAGAATGAATGAACGAATAATTGACTGGTTACTTGGAACTGAGTAAACTCAATAACATAGCAACAGTTATAAATAATGTCAACTTGAACCTAAGTTCAGTTTGAATCAAATGAAAAGGGGGTTTTTGCATTCTGCTGGGGCGCACACACACAAGCAGGAAGTGGTAGCCACTCAGCATGCTGGAATAAGTTATCTCTCTTTTGAATTTGAGGATGTGACCTCAGCTTCCTGAATGTTCTTTTCCCCTGTAACAATATAAGGGGTGAAATTGGGGCTGGGAGGATTTATGGAGTTGAATTAAGTCAGATTAAGTCTGATCTTGGTTTTAAATGATATAGTTATTAAGGATTCTCTGTTTCATGGGCCTAGTGATCTAATACAATGATATTTCAAAATATGTTTCAAGAAATTCAAGTGAACACAAATGGAAAAAAAAAATCAGCATTTCCAAAATACTTTTCATTGATCAATCACATCATATGAGTTTGTGCATATGTTCTGTACAATACAGTTCTGTAGGTATCTTTGCATTACAGGTACATAAATTAATTAAATTAGATTCACCATACATTCCTTTTTTCATATATTCATTTTCCTTCCGCTTTTCCTGGCAGGAGTCATGGTGGCAACAGGCTGAGGTCTGCCCAGACTTCCCTAACCAGAGCCACAAATTCCAGTTCCTCTTGAGGAATCCCAGTCAATCCTAATCCAACTGTGAGATATAATCTCTCTCAGATGGCTCCTCTCAATTCAGACAAGCAGAGGTTCTACTCAAAAGATCTCCTAGACTGTTGAGCTCCACACCCTATCCAGCAACCCTGGGAAGGAACCTCATTTCTGCTGTTTGTACTCACAACCATATCCTTTGACCACTACCCACAGTTCATGACTATAAGTGAGGATTTGAATGAAGACAGAAATCATTGTCCTATAACAGAGCTCCTGCTTCATGACCACTGTCTGGTACAGTGACTGTAACACTGCTGTTTTTCTTATAAATAATAGTGAGGATGAGTTAGACCATATTTAAGAATGGACCAAGAAAGTACGAACCAGTTTTAGCAGACGCACAGGAGACAGTATTTTCTTTAAGGAATATTCACCCGGTGTATAAAGTCCTACCCTTTAATTAAAACATAACTCATATTTCAATCAGAGGGAGGGATTGATTTTGAAAGAAAGTAAGCATACACCAATTAAGTACTCCAAATGCAACGTATTCCGCTGCTTCATTTGTGGCAAAAGAGAATTAAATGTTCAATAGGCCCATTTCCACAGTGTTTCAGTACAGTGTTTCCACATGGCAAAGTATCCCATAATATTGGCCACCATGTGTTGCAAAGCAAATGAACATGCAGAGAATATATGTCAAATATTTTGATGACAAAAGTAAAGGGACGCAGAAATTTATATGGTGAATATTTTCAATTTAACAGACTATAAAATGAAGTACGCATTTATTGCAATCAAACAGAAATTTCATTCAAGTAAAGTATTTTATTTTGGGTGTAGATGTGAAGGTTTTTACATTCTGACTGAGCCATTATTTTGATTATTTTCAGAGTGTAAATATTTTCCCAATACCGTTTCATAAAAAGGTCATCACTGGGCAGTACAGAGAGTAGTATTTAAACACTATTAGTAAGCATGAAGTGTTTTGGGACACCTGGCATTTATATATACCTGAGCTGGTATGAGTCATCAGGAACACCAGTAGCTAAATCCCTGCTGCCATCTTTTTTGTGACACACACACACCCAAAATATATCACATAATAACCCCAGTGTTTGTGGGTAGCTATTATTATTCATAAAGAACATAAGTATGCAATGAGTATAGTATCAGAAAGTGAGGTAAATATATGTTTGGGTGTGGACGTTCAATTTTAGTGCTTTAATCATTCACAAAGTAAACTTTTTGCTGTTTCATTTGATGTGAACACTTATTTCCCTACTTAAGTACCAGTATGGGTTTTCACATATATAGCCTAGTGGCATATGTCTTTGAAAATTATGGATAATTTGACTGATTGACTGGAGGTGCTGACCAAAAACCATTTTGTTGGTTCCAAAAAAAGGCTTGTTCTGCAAGTTCCCCACTTTCTACAGTGTATCAAAAGCACCGGCCTGACATTAAATACCTAGAGGGATAATGATGGTGGAACAACACTTTTTGATCATCTAATAAAGTGGTATGGAGTATCCCTGACACATTTTAATGTTTTTCCTACTTTAACTCACACACATGAATTCAGGAAGGCCTTGTCAATCAGCTAATTTTCCGTGAGTAAGGAAAACAACAAAAAGAGCAAGACAGGGGTCCTCCAGGAACTCAGAGAAACTTTTTTTTTTAACACAAACACTGATTAGAAATAGAGATCTCCAAGATAGGCACATTCTTGAGGAGAAGGGTGTGTTCCTTCACACACAGAGATCATATCACACGAAATCAGATAAGACCTGAAACCACCAGCTTGGCCATTTAACCTGGCATTTCCACTTAATTGTGTACAGTACTAATATGTTATTTACCACTGGCTTCTTTTTTGCTTCTGCTTTATTCACAAATTAACCATGCTGTTTACAGAGATTCAGTTTCCTGTTTTTAAAGGTGGTGTAATATAAGATGAGGACTGTAGCTGGGATACTTCACAGGGGTGGTGGTAGAGGTAGCCCTGTCAGACTGGTTTGATGATTTTGCTCTCTTTGTCTGTCCTTTCTTTTTCTGAGCCTAGCTCTAGGTTCCAGAAAGTCAAAATTAAATGCTCTCAGTGACTACAGAGCAACACATTAAAAAACCTCTGCAATACAGCCCTCCACTGATCAAGCGGGTCTGGGCCTGAGGGTTATTACACTCTGAATCGTAAATTACACTCAGAAAAAAATAAGTATATATATATTGATCTAAAATAGTACTTACAAAGTTTCTTTTCAGGGACCTCTAGATGTGCACATTATTGCCTTAGTACACCTTTTAAAGGTGTGCTGAAAGCATCTAGTTCACTGCTCTTGCTTTGAAAACCAGTGCTACTAATAAGTAATTAAATGAAGGGGATTAGAAGCAAAATTCCTTGGATGAGAAACAAAATTTCAAAATTAAAAATGTCCAGCTGCCTTGACTTCAATGACCTGGATGACTGATAACCTTCAGACATTTTGCCAAGCATTCTGGGAAAAAAAAAACCCACAATAAATGGAAGCATTTACTCCCTTTACCTTTAAAGCAGGGACCGATAATAGACATGATTGCTCATACAGGGTAGGCTTCAACTTAATCACAGCAAACAGCACGAGATCGTACGATAAACTGTTAAATCTGCAGCGCACCAATATCCCCAATGCCGCACTTTATTCTTACCAACAAACTCTCCAAATTGAGGGCTGATCGCTGGTCCTTGATCATGGACTCCAGCATTCTGAGCTGAGACTCGAGTCTTTTCTCCGCTCCGGGCGACATGGTGCCAGTGAAGAGAGGACAAAATCAGCACAGACATGAGACAGAGTGAAAGAGCAATCAGCGGTGATCTCAGGGCTTAAAAAGTCCCAGAGGAAGCCAAAATCCAAAGTTCCAACTACAGATCGCCTCAACCAGTCAAGCAAAACTCTCCTGCCGGTGTCCTTCTGATTAAAACAAACGATCTGTATAGTAAAGGCACGTCTTCCCACCAGTCCCGGTCTGGGACGGAAACTACAGCGCCGTGCGCGCGAGTTGATCTACATTCTTTTTTTTTTAGAAGACTGACGCGTAAAACGTGGATCAAGTCGCCAAGAAACGAAAGTCTCGCGTGTGTGTGTGTGTGTTTCTGTGTGTGTATGTGTGTTTGTGTGTAGCGCCGTATTGTGGCTCCTTGCTGAGCTAAAGGCGGAATTCCTGCTCTCTGACCTCACACGGCGCTTTTAGCGCTCAGTGTCGGAGTGCGCTACAAATAAGCACTTACTGGTACTGGCTTAAAAAAGACAATTACACATGTACGTTTCGACAATTTTGTATTGTATTTTGAAGTGGCACACGCTGAATTTCCCACATTTACCCCTCTGTTATTACTGCTGATGGCAGAAATTTGCATCCACTTTCTGTGTAAAAAAATTGTGACCTTAGTATAAGAAGAAGAAGGTGCTATCTGGGTTAATGAATGTGGACAGAACCTTATAAAAGTAAAGTCACGAAAGGCAGTATAAATTCAAGACAGATTTTGAATTTTTACCAATAAAACAAAATACCACAACACATCTAGCTACATGTGTAGGTGGAATGTTCAGAACAGATTCTAAAGAACCATGACTTACCCTTTTTACAGAGTTGGCAAAAAACATTTTTCAGTGACATGTAAATGTGACAGTATGTTTGGGAATTTGGGACACATACTGTATCTCTTTGATTTAGGCCTTTACTTTCATCCACAGTGACATATTGAAAACTTTATTTATTAGTGGCATACTTATTTATGGCATCAGTAAATCAAATTTCAGTAGTACTTATAAAACTTCCAAATTCATCAACATATTTTAATATCACACTATATAGCCAAAAGTATGTGGACACCTGCCCATCACAATCATACTGTATGTGGCTCTTCCCCAAACTGCTGCCACAAAGAAGCACACAGTTGTATGGAATGTCTTTGTATGCTGTAGCTTTACAGTTTCCCTTCACTGGAACTAAGAGGCCCAAACCTGTTCCAGCATGACGATGCCCCTGTGCACAAAGCGAGCTCCATGAAGACATGGTGTGTGAAGGTTGGAGTGGAAGAACTCGAGTGTCCTGCACAGAGCCCTGACCTCAACCCCACTGAACATCTTTGGGATGAACTGGAACACCGACTGCACCCCAGACCTCCTCGCCAACATCAGCACCTGACCTCACTAATGCTCTTGTGGCTGAACGGGCAAATTCCTACACACTGAAAAAAAAATTGTATATAGAATTCACCCCAAAAAAGTGGCTGTAAATTGCTGCCCCAACTTTTTTTTGGGTAAATTCTATATGTATTTTTTTTACTCCATGGTTTATTGCATAAAGTTTAACCTATTTTAGGAAGTAATATCTAGAATGCTATGGTATAGTATTGAATGAATGGTAAATCCTATCTAATATTTTTGTTCATTAATACATTTTAAGTATTCACAAATTGTTTATGATAATAACATAACATTGGTGTAGAAATATTACTGGGTTTGCTTCATAATGTTTCTTGCAGGTCACTGTGTTTCTGTTGAATCGGAATTGAAAGCATGTTGTGAAACTGAACACTTGTTCTGAAATCAGACCAACTTATGCTTATTAAGCTCATAAACATTTAATACTATCTTCATTCTAAATGACGCTCAACCGATCTGAATTCAAAATGGCAGGTGGAAGATATGGATTAACTTACTCAATACACACAGTGCTGCCACACACTGGCAACCAGTAAAAATGTAGCAATGCTAGCTCTACCATTTTAATATACAAATCAAACATACTATATCAATTTTTACATAGGCTTGTCTGCTTTATTACTAATATTACTAGATACAACTATTTATCAGTAGGCTAATGAGCAGTAGCGTACTAGCAATATAGGACTTAATTAGCTGCAAAAATTACCATTAACTCACTATTTTACAATGGCTCCTTTATTTTATGGCAAATTATTTAGAAGTAAGTGTACAACTATGCTTGACTCTTAACTTTAGTGTAAATCAGAGTAGCACTGTGCCAGGAGAAGTTGCTATGTCAATTTCTCTATGCTAGCTACTAAGCTAAGTCACTAAAGGACGGCAATTATCATTAACAAACAAGTTCAGGTTAGCTTAGCAACAATCAAGCTAGCATTATTGTTGCAACCCTAAAATGAAAGCATTTGTTTAAAAAACATTTAATAAACAATTTCTTGTAGTAACAGCTGCATGTAGCATCATGTAATGCCTTGCATCAAGTCCTCACTTTCAGTTAAAAAAATAATTTCAGTACAGGACAAAAACATAAACACCAACATCAATCTCTAAAATTATGTGAACACAATACACCAAGTAAAAATATCTGAATACTGAGAACCAGTTCACACTGGTCACACTGCATCAATCATGTAATGCATTGCATCAAGTCCTCATTTACAGTTAAAAAATCATTTCAGTCCACACCAGCTGCATTAGCATTGTGTTAAAGAAACGTCAAATTCCAGCTTGTGCACAGTGCTGCCCCTGTTTTACTCTGAGGGTCTATTTTTTTATTATTATTATTATTTTTTTTTTTTACTCGAGTATGCAAGTGAAGCATAAACACCATAGAAACTAGGGATGTTACTGAATATAAATACATTATTTAGATTGATCCGATAACTTTAAAAAATTACAGATACAGATATGAACAGTAGGTGGATTATTCAGAGTTTTCTTATTTAAAGGTTCACCAAAAAGCACATCTAGAGACTAGATCCCATGGGAAGCAACAAAACGTTGCATGAGTGGAGCTGGAGAATTTTGCTTTCATGTAATTTGGACACAAGCGTTCTTGAGTATGAAGCAAATGGGACAACCAAGATCATTTTCAATAATATGAATGTGCAGCACTCCTTAGTAACTGCCTGGACAGGGTCAATGCCTGGACAGATCATTTAAATTAAGCCACTAGTACAGTGAATATCAAAAGTCTACAACAAAGGAGAAGATTTCTCAAAAATTAAACCAACATTCAGAAACCAGGTAGGAAAAAATAAGTACACCCTATAATTCAGTAACATGTAGAACCACCTATAAAAACAATAACTTGAAGGAAATGTAGGAGTTCACCAGTTTCTCACATCGTTTTGGAGAAATTTTGGCCCACTCTTCTTTACAATATTGCTTCAGTTCATTGATGAGGGCATTTGTTTATGCACAGCTCTCTTAAGACCTCACCACAGCATCTCAATGGGGTCTGGACTTTGACTTGGCCACTCCAGCACCTTGGTTTTTTTTCTTCTTTAGTCATTCACATGTCAGTTTGTTGGTGTGCTTGAGATCATTGTCCTGTTGTATGACCCAATTTGGCCCAACTTAAGCTGCTGGCCTCACGTTTGTCTCAAGAGTTTTGTTTTATAAAGTGGAGTGCAGATCCTGTGGCTGGAAAACAAGACCAAATCTTTACCCCTCCATCACCATGCTTGACAACTGGCATGAGGTTTTTGTGGTGATACGCTGTGTTTGGTTTTCACCAAGCATGGCACTGTGTATGATCAGTCCAATGGATATTGTTCCAACTTTTGTAGTTTGTTTAATTTTGCAAAAAGTTGTGCTGGCATATTCTTTTTGGACAGATGTTTTTTTTTCTTAGCCACCATTCCCTGAAAGTCATATTTATTTAGTCTTCTTCTGATTGTGCTCTCATGAACATTAACAGTTAATGTGGTTACAGAGGCCTGTAGGTCAAATGATGTAGCTCTTGGGTTTTACTTTATATTTCTGAGCATTAAATGGTCTGATCTTGGATAGAATTTGCTGAGATGCCCACTCTTGGGAAGATTGGCAACTGTCTTGCAGGCTCTCCATTTGTAAACTGTCCTTCTCACTGTAGAATGGTGAGTTTCAAAGTGTTTGCAGATGGCCTTACAACTCTTCCCATATTGAAGCAACAGTTGCTTCTCTGAGGTCACGACTGATGTCAGTTCTTCTTGGCATGATGTAGACACACACCTGAGTGCTCAAGAACAACAAACTGTCAAAAGGTCTGCTTTTATTGAGGTATTCACAGTTCTTGATGAATAACTAATCTTGTGCATTATGTTAGTAACACCTGGCTGCTAATTACTCTCTTAATGTTTGTGGAAGTAGGAAGGCTGTACTTTCCCACCTAGTTTCTGAGTGCTGGTTTGCTTTTGGGGAAAAATGACTTCATATTGAAATCTGTTGTGTTTTTTTTTTTTTTGTTGATGTCACCTGAAGTTATTTGTTTGTTTATAAAAGTTGGTGAGAACCAGGCAATTGTTATTATAAGGCCCTGATCAATAAAAACATAGAATTGAAGTAGGGTGTACTTTCATTTTCCCATGAATGTATGTGGCTAATGTAGATAACAAGTAATAGAGGTCTTTTTCATAAACACTTGCTAATATCATTTAAAACATAAACAATATAGCAAAATAGCACAGAGGTCTGTATTCACAAAATTTAAGTTTAAAATAATTATATTTACAACTATATCTAAAATTACAATTTCCAGATTTCTAATACATTTCTACCTTCAGACTATGGGAAGCTAATGCTTAGGGGTCTAATGAGAGTTTTTAGTTTCTTGTCTGCAACATTCCAGGCTTGCTAGCAACATTATACAGTAAACTAAACTTATCTATAGCCAAAGTAAAGAATACAGCTTGCCATAACCATATTAGCTATACAATATTCCTAATCCCTCTAAACTTTGAATGAACCAATACATTGTTGAATTAATGAATACCATGATCAACATGTGTCATTCAGAACATAAATTAACACTATGTGTGAATTCAACACTGGTTACAAAACAGAATTTGTTTGTACTGTGTGGTCTTAGGATATAAGACAAAAAGTCCTTGTTTCCAAAAACTGAATGAATTGACGTCTAGTGTTAATTTATGTGCTGCTAACACATTTGGCTTTATATCTGAACACTGAGAACACTGAGAAAACATTTGTTTACTGTATATTTTCAGGAATCAGTATAAAACAAGTTGATGTGCCATCTTAACTGACTTATTTATCTTTTTTGTCAGAGGTAGAAGTTTGATGCAGCATTTTTTTCATCAATTCATGCCTCTTTCTAGTAGGCCTGATATTCAATTACATTTTATTTGTATAGCTCTTTTAACAGTGGACATTGTCACACAGCAACTTTACAGAAATATAATTTACTATAATGATAATATTTAATGTATGCACAGCACACAGCACAGCACAGTGAAACAACGCTTGAAACATGTTTTAAACTGTATTGTAGACCTAATGCAATAATGCTCAGAAGATAAAACTTCAAAGTGAGTTTAAGGAAGTGTAATTACATGAGCATGCCACAGGCTTTTAGTGACGCCTGCCAGGTGACCTTTTGCTGGCATAGGCATACATGCAGAGTGATATCATCAGTGAGCGTCATAGCAGCTGTCGACATGGTCATCCTCTCTCTTGTGGATTTTTACCTTAGGTTAAGCCTAAATGCAATCTAAACTCTGCTGCTGGGAGCTATCTATTTATGCACTGGAATATTTTTAAAGGTATTCATGCATTAAAATATGACTTGTAGTTCATACATATGATAGGGGAGAAAGCTAAAGGCAGGTCACTGCAGAATCCTGAACCAACATCCACTACAGGCATGTACACAGTGATATAAACTATTGCAGATGTTTATTGTGAAACAGGATTAGACAAATAATTAAACTCAGTCTAAGACTGACAGCAGCAAGAACAATCAATAGTTTCTCATTAATGTAATAATGTAATTATTATTCTGGCAAAATATTTTATTCACAAATGTAAATTATAATAATTCTAGGCCTGTAATGACATTCTTTGAAACTGAAGCGTAACAATATATAGACTCTATTCAAACATCCACAAATTAAAAAGTAAAAAAGACTCTGTATTTATGCAGTTGATTTAATATTTTATGTAAATATTTCTGTCCCCTGGCTCCCTTTCCTTTTTTTTGTCTCTGTTTTAATTTAATTTAATTTTTTTTGGCCTAATGTCATTATGAAACAAAAAAGACCATTTTGAAATAAAAGTAGTCTACTGGGAAAACCCAGTTTGAAATAAAAACTTTTATTATGAAATAAAATCAATGTGACAATGTTATCATGAAACTTATCTCTCTTAGTGTGTGAGAGAGAGGGAGAGAGAAAGAGAGAGATTTCAGAGGCCCCTGTGTATATTTAACTGCCTGTAAGTTGTCGAAATTATCTAAAAAGTAGAGTTCTCAGTGAAGAATAAAGCAGCAGGGTAAAGAGAAGGGAGATATATGCCAATCGCAAAATACACCAAAAAGATCATTTACACAGAGTGCAAAGGTGGTTCACACGTGCTGTGTGACACGTGCTGAGGAATATGACCTTTCACTTCCATTAAGGAATCAGTAGAAAGCACATTTCAGGCTCTACAGTGCCTTCTAGTGATGAAAACACATAAATTAGTATCAAAAGAACAGTATTTTAAACCTGTTATCTCCCTTCTCCCTCCCCTATTGCCTCCCTTTTGTATAACAAAATTTGCATAAATAAACATCATTCAAATATTTTTTCCTTACACACACTCTTCTATAACCCTACTATTTCTGTGGAAATGAACGTGCATAGATAATGTCCAACTCCCACTGTAAGCACAATATCCCAGTGTACTCTGCTGGCTTCTCTCTTCTCTTTCTTATCACTACTCTGAGAGTGCCTTGTGAAATCTTGCATGGCTCACCTGTCCAGGGACGATTAGCTGTGGTTCCATAAACTTTCCCCTGCATATTATTGAACCAATTGTACTGACAATGATTTTAAATGTCCTTGCTAAGGTTCTGTACGTTATTTAATAATGTTGTCTTTGAGAACTTTAGAAAGCTCCTTCACCTTCATCATGATTTTTACTTGTTGCATAAAATCTTCCCATCCAATGGCAACATCTTTTATAAAGACACCCGATACGATTTGCATGACAACTTTTCTTTCTTTCTTTCTTTCTTTCTTTCTTTCTTTATTTATTTATTTTTACAGCATTTATACCTAGAACTTGATTTATTTTTTTCCCTTTCAATTTAGTTTTTTTTTAATATATATATTTTTCTTTCACTTATGAATATGTACTTTTCTGTTCAGATTCATAAGTACAAGGCCAAAAGACATTGTATGTGCAAATTTGAAGTGGTTATGTGCTGGAAGTATATTAAATAACAAAAACAAAAGTATCCAAATACTTATTTCCTCTCACTGTTTAACTATGATGTGTAGGTATATGATTGTAACATTATATTTTAACTAAGCTCTGTTATTAGCTAGGGTTAGTGAATGATAATATTGAACTCTTCTAAAAATAATCGATTCTTCCCTTAGTACTGGCTATGTACCTAAATCTTTTAAACTAGTAATCAAACCCCTGATTAAAAAAAACCTGACCTCAGCCTCTGTCAGCTGGCTAAGTATAGGCCAATATCAAACCTCCCCTTTATCTTCAAGATCCTAGAAACAGTGGAAGCACAGCAGTTATGCTCATACATACATAGGAATAACATTCATGAAATGTATCAGTCAAGATTTAGGCCTCATCATAGCTTTGGGGCTGCAGTTGCCACAAGCAGCTTTGTACTCAGGACTCCATCAGTGGACAGTGGATAGGTTTAACAAACTGGACTTCTTGTGAAAACTGTAACTGAACGTACTGGTTGCACAACTGCACTATTTGTCAATAAGTACACTGTTATAGGAGAGATTTATTTATTCCATTAGCACCAGATGAGATGGGTTACCTTTTGATTCTGGTTCCTCTCAAGGTTTCTTCCTCATACCGTCCCAGGGTTTTTTTCCTTGACACTGTTGCCTTTGGATTACTCATTAGGGATAAATTCACATATTTACAATTTATTTTGGTTTAATTTAATTTGAATCTATTTATTTCTGTAAAGCTGCTTTGTGACAATAAAATTGAACCAAAATTTAATTGAATTGAACATACGTGCATACTTACAATGGGGTCCAAATTTCTGGTACCACACTGAAAATTTGGGATTTTTTGTATTATTTTAAATTGGCATAAACAGAAGGTTTTAGAATTTTGAAATATTTAAAACTAAGAAAATAAATTTACAATATCTGGAATATTTAATATTCAAGATAGATTCTGCATTATTTCTAGGTCCCTATTTAATTGTAAACAAATTTGTGATATTGACAGTGTTAACTGGTTTGTACAAAAGGTCTGATTTTACTCATGACTGATCTCTTCTATTGAAGCATGTGTTCAGACGACATTCCGACAGATTTTATCTAAAATGGATCATAAGGTTTTTTTTTTTAACAAACTTGTGGAGTCCATGCCAAGTGCACAGTCATTAAAGCAACACGGGGGACATGACAAACACTAAGAACCTCTGAAATTCATGTAAATATTCTAAGATTCTGCTTTTCACTCAAGCTGTTGTCAATGATATAATTTGTAATGAAAATTGTTGTATACAATAGAAAAGAATGCAAAATAGAAGCATTTTCCCTAGTGCTCTCAGACTTTTGGACCCCACTGTACATGTTCTTGTTCCTTCTCCCAGCATGCACCTCTTTCATGAATATGAAGGTATTTATTTTGTGTTATCTCTTTACATATACACTAAAGGGAAATGCTTTCCCGCATTGACTGCTGCTGTAGGAATGCAGTTAGGACACGTTTATGCGTAAATGCAGAATGCGCCGCTTACGCGTAGCGCACAGCGTTCCCTTGCTCGCTTCCGGCCGTAGGCGTGCAATAAGTTACTGCCCTGAAGTCAGTGAGGACTTCGTCAAGCGAACATGGCGACAGTGGCGGGTGATACATGTGCCACGCTGGAGTCCTCTGTGTGCCAGAGAGTGCCGTCACTGCTCACGGATTTGTATCAGTTCACTATGGCATATGCCTACTGGCGAGCGGGCAGGCACAATGAACACGCCGTGTTCGAGCTCTTTTTCCGGGATAATCCATTCAACGGCGGGTTCTCACTTTTTGCAGGACTGAGCGACTGTTTGAAGTTTCTGCGCGACTTTCGTTTTACAGATGAAGGTTAGTGGTGTAAACTCAACTGAGCCAACTCAAAGCCCAGAGTTGTATACATTTAAGTACATGTTCATTCTAACTTATCAATGAACATGTGACCTTTAGTGTCCGTCATGAAACCAAGTTCACTCCTTGGGCTTGTTAATACCAGAGCACAGCAAGTCAGCGTTCACAAATAACGAACATTGTTGAGGTTATCATTCAACTTTACAATGTTCTCACAAAGAAAGAAGTCAGTCGGGGGAGAACATTCCAAAAATTTTCTCGCCAGACAGGGAACCTATGGTGCACATTAGCTGTTCGGGTTTGCAGAGAATGCTGTTAGGGAAAACAGTGGTGTAAAATTTTTCATCATTGAGCAAATGTTCTCCTTTCTTTCCAAAAAAACATATTTTAGGATTAAATAGTGTCTTATTACCTGTTAGATTCATAGATGTGCAATTAAAATCAATACTCAATTAGTTAATATTTAGTAATTCCAGATTTATGGTTTATACAATAACTAGTTTATTAAGAAGCAGGCCAACAAGCTATATGAATATATGTAAATATATATATTTTTAGCAGAAATTGACCATTACATATGTGTTAAAATGTATGTGCTCTACAGATGTGGAGTACTTGCGCACCGTACTACCCTCAGAGACACACCCTGAATTCTTCACCTACCTAAAAGGGTTAGACTCCTCCGCTGTGTCTGTCAGCGCAGTAGCTGAGGGCACTGTCGTTTTTGCCAGGGTACATGCAGAAATCACACCCATTCTGTTTAACTTTCTGGTAAAACAGTGAGAAAGTATGGTGACTTATTATGTGCTATTATGTAGGTACCTCTTTTGGAGGTGTCTGGCCCACTGGCTGTCGTTCAGCTGCTGGAAACCAGCCTTCTCTGTCTGGTCAACTATGCCAGGTATTATTATTATTATTATTATTATTATTATTATTATCATTATTATTGATTAATAACTTTAGTATTAAACTATTTAGTATTAAAAATAATAAATCAATTATTATTTACAGTTAAAGGCTAATGTAAAAATGAAAATATTAACATACTGTCAGAAAACCAATCTTTGTTGTTCATATCAATACTCACTGTCTCTCCACATCTTTGTGTACTCTGAGTCTGGTGTGCACAAATGCTGCACGGTTTCGTATAGCTGCAGGCCCCAGGCGGCGACTTATGGAAATGGGTCTGAGGAGAGCTCAGGGACCAGATGGAGGCCTGACTGCTTCTCGCTACACGTATATTGGAGGTATATACACACAGATACATACACTATAGTACACTCATGGCAGCTTTTTTTTATACTAATTGACAGTAGTACTAATAATATACTTTAAGATGAATAACTAAATAATAAGCTGTAGCAGGAATAAATTTAGTGAATTTGAAATTAATGACATGCATTTACTGTCTAATAAACGCACCGTTCACTTTATTAGGAACACCTGCACATTCATAGAGTTATCCAATCATGTGACAGCAGCGCAATGCAAAAAAAATAAATAAAATAAAAATAAAATAGTTTGAGTATTTCAGAAACTGCTGATCTTCTGGGAATTTTACACACACCAGTCTTTAGAGTTTGTTTGTGCGACAAACAAAAAATATTGTGAGCGACAGTTCTGTGGGTGGTAGCGCCTTGTTGATAACAGAGGTCAGAAGAAAATAGCCAGATTGGTTCAAGCTGCCAGGAAGGTAACTCAAATAATCACTCTTTACAATCGTGGTGAGCAGAAAAGCATCTCAGCATGCACAAAACATTGAACCTTGGGATGGCTACAACATCAGAAGACCACATTGGGTTCCACTCCTGTCAGCCACGAACAGGAATCTGAGGCTATCATGGGCACAGGCTCACCTAAACTGGATAGCTGAACATAAAAAAAAATCACCTGGTCTTTTTCCAGTCATCAGCAGTCCAGTTTTGGTGAGTCTGTGCCCATGATAGACTTAAATTCTTGTTCTTGGCTGACAGGAATGGAATTTGATTTGGTCTTCTGCTGTTGTAGCCCATCCACCTTAAGGTTTCAAGTGTTGTGCATTCTGAGATGCTTTTCTGCTCTACACTCTTGTAAAGAGTGTTTTTTTTTAATTACTATAGACTTCCTGCCAGCTCAGACCAGCCTGGTCATTCTCGTCTGATCTCACAGGATGTTTTTTTTTCACTGTTGTGTGTGAAAATCCCAGGAGATGAGCAGTTTCTGAAATACTCAAACCAACCCAACTGGTACCAACAGCCATGCCATGGTTAAGGTCACTGAGATCACATTTTTCCCCCATTCTGATGTTTTATGTGAACATGAACTGAAGCACTTCGCCTGTATCTGTATGATTTTATGCTTTGCGCTGCTGCCACATGATTGTGTGATTGGATAACTGCGTAAATGAACAGGTGTTCAGGTGTACCTGTTACAGTGACTGGTGGTATATTTTGATTTCCCATTCATTAACTGCTATAAAACAATACCTATAAATTCAGGCATCACTATCACTATGTGTCCTGTTATTGTCATCTCCAAAGAGAGAAGGTGCTCTCTACAATGACAAACAAGAAATTGCTAGAAACAGCATTAGCTACATTATTAATAAGACAAATTACACTATATGGCCAAAGTATGTGAATACCTGACCATCATGCCTGTATGTGCTTGATGAATATCCCATTCCAAAGTTGGTTCCCCCTTTGCTGCTTTAACAGTCTCCTGGGAATCTTCTGGGTAGGTTTTCCACTAGATCTTGGAACATGGCTATGGGAATTTCTGCCCATTCAGCCACAAGAGCATTAGTAAATTCAGGTATTGATGTCTTTCACACCAAACTTGACAAACCGTGTCTTTGTGGACCTCATTTTGTGCACATGGGTATTGTAATGCTGGAACAGGTTTGGGCCTATTAGTTCCAGTGAAGGTAAGCTGTGTCTTAAAGATACAACATACAAAGACATGTACAGTTGTGTGCTTTGAGGCAACAGTCTGGGGAAGAACCATATATGGGTGTGATGGTCAGGTGTTGATGAAATTTTGGCTATATGGTGTACCATTTCATAAAATCCATTATTGTATGGGATTGAGGAAGCAAATGCATTTTCCATTTTTCTTTTTGACCTTAGGTTTTGACTTAACATCTAATGCTCTGGCTGGGCGACTCTTTGGAATTCCAGTGGCAGGCACCATTGCACATTCTTACGTCACATCCTTCTCCTCTCTTGAGGAGGTGTGTCCACAGGTGTGTCATAACATGGAAGAACATTAACATGTAAGAGGTTGATTTTGAGACCAAGCCAACAACAACAACTTGACTAAACTGCTTTAAAGCAGTGGTTCCCAAACTTTTTCAGTCAAGCCTCCCCTTGCTAATCAAAAAAAAAAAAAACACTGTGCAAAAGCCTTAGGCACCCCTTTTTTTACAATAGAAATTTTGTTATAGATGTGTGACACTTCCTTGTGGAGGAGATGGGAGGCAGGCTTGGGACAACTCAAAAAGTTGCTCTTTATTTTCCTTTTTATTTTCTTTTGCTTTTCAGTGACTAGCACCACACTTTGAGGCTTACACCAACATAAATACATATATCTTCAAAAACACAATTCTGTGCTGCTCATCTCTCTCTCTTTTGGCTTTGTATCTCCCCATTTTATCATTGCTGCTGCTCATTTAAACACAGAACACTCATAAGCAAAAATCCCCCACAGGTGTAGGTCCTTTCCACTCACACTCCCACCTCAACCCTCCATTCTCAAACCCAACACCACACCCCCACCTCCCACCAACATACCCCCAGCATCGCGTAGGCAGCGTGTGGATGGAGGATTCTGTCCATGAGTTGTCGGAATGTGGCTGGAGCTCCTAATAACCCCAAAAGAAGGATCTTAACCCTAACCCAGTCACTGTGGGACTTCTTGATTACACCCATATGGAGCATGGCTCTGAGCTCCTCCCACACCACTAGTTTTCTAGTTGGGCAAACGATAGAGACATCTGAATACCACCACCCCTGAGGTGTCTCACTGTGGTGTTCTATGAGATTAGTGTGACCAGGGACCTCAAAAGGGACCTTGATTAATGGATGGGGACACCATGGCCTTCTGGGGTGGCTGGCGGACTCACCAGCTGAGATGCTACACACCACCGGTGAACATTGCCGTGAATGCCTGGCCAATAGAAAGGGGCCATGAGACAGTTCAATGTTTTGTACTGCCATAGGATTATAATGAGCCTCATGAGGTAATATTCCCGACAGCTCTTTGGGACCAATAACCAATTCCTCTTAACAGTGTCTGAAATGCAGGCAAATTTGTTCCTAAAATCAGTGGATAAGTGAGGCAAGGACTAATCGCCACCTGTATTTTATAGATATGTTCCCAGAAAAAATGACAGCCACAAGTGGATATTTGTGCACATGCCCATGCAAACACCTCACCTTCAGCCAGTGTGCTGTACCCAATGCATCACCTTGAGACAGGCATTGATAAATTGAGGTTTGAATACAGCCCAAATCCACCAATGTGTGGTATGTACCCCCTTGAATACTTACCGGTATGTGGTACATCCCAGCTCGATCAGGGGAAGCCTGTGGCATGTCGGGGACCCAGACAAACATCCCCACCTCCATCATGTGACATTGTTTCTGGAAATGCCCAGGTTCCCCACAACACCACCACACTGGCCCAAGCCTTACTACCTGTGGCCTCTGAGTCACCAATATGAGGCAGGGAAGAGATAGAAACAGAGGGAGGAGGAGGGAAAACCTGGGTCTGGGGAACTAGTTTGGGGTTAAATGGCCACTGTTTTCATTGCACTGGGATGGGGGACAGGGTGGCGAGAAAAAGGGGAAGAGTGAGACAGTGAGGAGGGAGAAGAGGCCAGTAAGTGGTCCTCAGGTATTGGGACAAAGTGACAATTGTAAATATAACCATAATTTTAATACTTGAATGAAAATCCTTTGCAGTCAATGACTGCCTGAAGTCTGGAGCCCATGTTCTCAAAACT
>JAKKZL010000174.1:0-15204 GCA_037576815.1 Pangasius larnaudii
ACTATATATAGCTGACGCAGTACACAGTGAAATGAGACAACGTTTCTCCAGAACCTTGGTGCTACATAAAACATCGTTTTTGTTTTGCATTTCGTATTGTGTTCACATCGCCGCTCTCCTGTAAACATGGCACAATCGATTTTACTCTACGGCCCATGCTTACTTTTCAATTGTCAATCTGGGACAGAAACGTTGGCGGGAACGTGAATATCAGCTGTGACAGGAGATTTTTTTTCCCCCATTTTCCTTCACAGGGTTCTTTGCTATTATTACTGTAAAATAATTAGTCAGGATGGAATTTTTCAGAGCCTTGCGTCCGTCTCTGTGGCGGTCTGACTGATTCTTACCGTTTCTTTTTTTTAATGCGGTCAGATGCTGATTGGCTCTAATTAATGAAACTCTTCACTGACTTCAATAACTTCAGTAACTACATTATTGCCGCCATACGGCATATCAGAAGCATAGATATCACCCACATCCCTAGTGGACGTGCAGCTGTGTGAACGCTTCATGGAGTTAAAGAGGCCTCAGATCTGGTGCGGGGAGGGAGTGGGAGGATGTGAGCTCGGCGTTCTCCAGTGCTAATGAGCAACGCCTCACTGTGAACATGCTAAGCACCATTTCAGATCGATCGCAGCGGGGCTAACGTTGCGCTCCCATTACCTACAGCTTTGTTCTCCTGCTTCTACCATTAGAGCAGTGATGCTAGCAGACAGCTTTCCTTGCTGATTTAGAGTGTGTGTGTGTGTGTGTGTGTGTGTGTGTGTGTAAGGAGGAAGATGGGTGTTTTCTGTCTATTTCCATAGCAGCTGAACAAACTGGGAAATAATTCTGTGTTGCATTAATAATAATAATAATAATAATAATAATAATAATAATATACAATCCAGTATAAATAAATGCATTCTTTATCATACACAATTTCTATTCTAAAAATTATTATTATTATGTTTTATTTTAATGTTATTATATTTTCCACTTAATTAAATCTTTTCTTTTTTTTTTTTTAAATGTAAAGCTTTTTCACTCGTTACTTCTCAGGAACGCTTTAACCCTGCCACTTGAAACCCCGTAATCGATGTGCTACTCTTACACACATCCATACATCCAGTTAGAAATGATTGTTCATTTCCACTCACAACCAAAGAGATGAATAAAACACAGTGCTTTGTGAGGTGCGAACCCGAATACGATCCATTTTAAAAGCAGCCTTTCGCTGGAATAGGATTTGAGATTGTCTCTCTCCTCGCTGACAGACAGCAGTCTGTGCATGTGTGTTGCTCTCGCCAGTGAACGAGTGCACCTATCTGTAAAATTCTCCAAGAGCTGCACCTCATGAAATATTCAGGCGCGTATTACGGATGGAGCCGAGGGCCAGAATACTAACACAGACCTGCTGCTGCTGCTGGGCTGAAGCCTCGTGCAAAAGCAATTTCTCTTCCATTAAAAAAAAAAAAAAAAAAAAAAGAGAAAACATCGAGAGACAGAGAGGAAAAAAAAAAAATGGCCTCACTTGCATTTCATGGTAACGCATCATGGATGTCACAAAAAGAGCTCCATTCACTATGGTACGGAGTTACAGCATTTGGCTGCACAAGTTTCTTTGGCACAGGCCGAGAGCTCACGATTGTTTGGGCTTTACCTGAGAAAGTAGCTGCTGTATTTAGAAGTGTGCTGCAGAGTCAGGACCATAAGGGCAGACCTGCATGATTCATCAAACCCCAGGTAATTTTCAAGCCACCACCACGCAGGCAGAGCCGGCAGCACAGCGCCATCATTATTACTGGATAAAAAAAAATGTTACACACAGCTCCCAAGTGGCGCAGCAGAAATGAGAGAGTTCAAAACCTCTCGTCATGGCCGAGGGCGCAAAACTGGACGTGCGCTCTGGGTGGGAGGGACGTCTTATGAGCTCTCTCCTGTCAATCACAGCGAGACTAGCCAATCACTGGGAATTCATGTATGAGGAAGAAGGTTGAAAGCTCTCAAAGCTGCACTATGTAGGTACATGATTCCTTTTCTCCTACCGTCGTTCTCTTTCTCTTTCTCTCCTTCCATCGCTCACTTTCTCTCTCCCGTCACTTGCTTTCTCTCTCCTTTCGACCTTCGCTTGCTCTCTCCTTCTTTTACCTGGTTTCTCTCCCTCCATCGCTCCACTGTCTCTCTCGCCACCACACACTCTCTCACTCATTTGTCCGTCGGTCTCTCTCTCCATCAGTCTGTCTGTCTGTCTCTCATGTTTCTCTCCATCTAGGTGTCAGTCTCTGTGTCTGTCCACCTATAAATCTCTTTGCCTCTAACTAAATCTCTGTCCATCATGTTCTATATCTGTCTGTCTGTCTCTCTCTCTCTCTCCCCCTCTGTCTCACCCACTCTTTTCCTCTCTCCTTTTTGCTCTGACAGCCAGTCCCATGCTTCAGGTCACTGGCTGTTCGCATCGACTCTCTCAGAGATAACGAGTGACCATTAGGCAGAGAGGTCCTGTCTGGGCTATGTGCGTGCGTGTGCGCGCGCGCATGTGTGTGTGTGTGTGTGTGTGTGTGTGTGTGTGTGTGTGTGTGTGTGTGTGTGTGTGTGTGTCACAGCTCCCCACCATTAGGAGCAGCGCTGCTTCATAGCCGCCTAATGAAAGTCTACCCGATGTGTGCGAGATGAGCGTCAGCAGAAAGTGGAGGCATCAGCGTGCGAGTGTCAGCCTGTTGTTCGTGTGTGTGATTGTCTGAGGTTACAGCCCGAACACGTGTCCCACTTCTCTTTATTATTTAGGCGGAGAGAGCAGCAGAGCGATAACATTCTGTAAGAGCGAGCAGAATCTTCCACTCCCGGATAGTTTTGTGTAAGCTGAGCACTTCATTAAAGTTAGCAGGCAGTACAAAGCAGTGTGTTTGGCTCTAAACAGGACAGGACAACTCTCTTTGCCAAGCTGTCATCAGCCCAAACGCTCCCTCTGGGTAAACAAATGCAGGCTGGAGCCGCAGCGACTAAACGGAAAGTCCAAAGCGGGACTCGGGAATAAATATTTGCAACCCAAAACATAAGCTCGTGCTCAACACCAGGGATATGATGAATGGGCTTAACTTCCTGCGAACTACGTTCCTGCCAAGACACAAAAAAAAAGGCTGATTTGCAACGTATCTTTGCAATCTCAAGGCAGAGAGGGGGATCATGGGTAAACCTGGCACGCAGAGACATGGCGGTGCGCTGTCCTCCCACCAGCTAGCTATGCTTTGTGCGTCTCTTTGGTGCTATGCATCAGGCGAATTCTGATCGGTTGGCTGGGAGGCGTCCGATTGCGTATTCGGAAATGATTTGATTAGATGCCGTGACATTTCTTCCGAGGGATTAATAAAATTCAGATTAATATTATTTAAATAAGAGTAACACTATTCGAAATACACCTGAAGTGACAACAATAAAATGGTCAAGATTATATATATATATATAAAATGGATTTATTAACAGAAAACGACAATACTGCTATTGTATTAATATAAATATATAAAAAAGGCTTTATGTCTGAGTTTTCTTCTATTTATTATTCCTACAGTGAAACACGGAAGTCGTGTTGTTCTTCGACTCCTCTACGCTGCAACTCAGTAAATTCTGCCCCGGTTTATGCCTCCCAGAATAAATGCTTCGCCGTGTGAGCGTCTGCGTACGCCGTCCCGACGTAAACGCGTGGGCGTGCAAGCAGCAGGTAGCTCAGCGCCTAGCAGGTAGCCGAGTTCCCTGAGATGTTGACGGGGGAAAAAGGCTGAGGCAATGTACTTAAGCAAGCTGCAATTAGTAGGAACGCTGCTTTGATTTCTGTAGATTGAAAATGGAGCAGCCATTTTTGAGGTATCGAAATCCTGCTGGATTTGAATTTTGTGTCTCGTTACACCCCTATAAGCTAGACAGCGAGTTGCGTGAGTATGCAGGATTTCGATACCTCAAAATGGCTGCTCCATTTCCAAATGATTCAAATTCAACATTAAAAATGTACAATAATTGAAACTTTTTATGGCGTGAGATCCGATGAGACTCTTGGCAGCGTATAACGAAACAAACAATGGAACAAAATGAAACATGGCTCACTAAACTTTAGCGCTCGAGTGCACTGGTGTTCGGCGTTGCCAGGTCTCAGCAAAATGTCCACTCCAACTACATCTCAAAAACTGCATAAGACGACTTCAAACTAGCCCCAAAAAAGTATTTTTGGATCAGATAGTTAATTCTGTCGACTTCTTGACTCAGCAGAGAGAGAGAGAGAGAGAGAGAGAGAGAGAGAGAGAGAGAGAGAGAGAGAGAGGAAGGGAGAGTGTGTGTGTGTGTGCGCGTGTGTGTGTTAGCACCAGCTAGTTATGCTTCAGCTTGGTAGGGAGTGTGAGTTCGATTAAGTTTAAATGTTTATTGCACCTCATGTAATAAAAGCTCTATTTTATGATGAATAACCGACTATTATGCAGCCTGTCGAAGTGTTGATGTGTTCGAGAGCATTGTAACGAATAAAACGATACGCCATATCCTTTCAGCTCTAGGAACCTGCCATGTTTGCGCATCTTTGTATAAATTTTTTTTTACGTTTTGATTAATTAATGATTACAAACTCAAACTTCAGTCAAGTACACGAGAACAAACAAGGGGAGAAATTTTCAGAGAATTTAATTAAGTTTATTAAAATATCTGCTGATTTGTAGTTAAAGGTGAAGCAGAATGTCTTTCTCCTGAGCCAGTTTGAAATAGTGATGCTGTGTTCAGCTCCATCCTAAGTGACTAAAAGAGTCTCTAGTGTGTGCGTGCGTGTGTGCTTTCGATGTGCTGCTCATGTGTGTTTGTGTGTGTGTGTGTGTAGGTGTATGCGCAGCTCACCGTGTTCCATCTGCCTTCCAGCTGACCTTGTAGCCATTCTGCTCCAACAGATGAATGTTGCGCCTGTCCATGGACACAGGCTGAGCTCCGGGGAAGCCAGGCCTGACACACACACACACACACACACACACACACACACACACACACACACACACACACACACACACCTTTTTGTACTTCCATTTCGTTTTGACGAAATACATTAACGGGTTCTTAAGGCTGAGCTGTCAAAATGACATTTTCACATGCAACAATCTCTGGAGTTTACACAGAATGGTGCGAAAAAAGCAAAAAAATAATAATAATCCGGCTCAGCTGCAGTTCTGTGGGCTTCGCAGACGAGAGAGGTTCAGAGGAGAATAGCCAGACCAGCCTGAACGAACAGGAAGGTTAGCTCAAACAACCACTCTTTACAGCTGCGGTGAGCAGAAAAGCATCTCAGAACACACAACACCGATACTATTAGATGCTGATTCTATTCCACTATTGATTTATGATAAAACGCTACCCCCGAATCCACCCATAAAAACTATTGTGAAAACTTGCATCAACCTCGAAAACTCGCTCAGATTTCCACCTCTAACTGAGTCGCACACATCTGCTGTTATTTCCACCAGCAGGAATAGTTTTGAATGTTTTTTTGTTTGCATTGTGTGGGAAATGATACTTTCTTTAACGATGAGAAACGGACACATGACCGAGGCATTGTTAGTTCAGGATTCATCCCGAGTTCGGCCCTAATTCCAAAGTAGCTGTTCACGAGTTTGAGGCAGCGGAGAGATATTTGCGGCTATTGTTCACTTCTCTAAATTAATCAACTGGCACTCTGAGACAGGCTCGGAGACAAGCCGTTCTTATTCCACAAAAGAGCTGTCATTTATTAAGCCCCCACTAAAACTTTTAGACAGTTTGGAGGACGTTTCAGTGGGACGAAATGAGAAAAGGAGCTATTTGTGGTTATGCAGTGCGTGTCACAGAACTTCACACTGATGCAAGGCTGCCACAACCCCTTCATGCCCTATAGAGACATGACAGAGAGGCTTTTCCTGTTTAAAGTGTGCCATTTAGCAGAGAACATTTTAAGTAAAAACACGGCACGTCTGAGTGACAGCCAGCAGGTTTACACGCCGCAAACATTTCATCCTGTTATGATTATGTGCTTTATGATTTGTGTTCGCATAAATAAGGAATAAAACATGGCGGATCAACCCCTAAGTGTTTTATTCCTCTTATATCACGGCAATTTGCCAACGATTATGATCGGTCATTTATGAACGGACAGTGCGTCGTGCTTTTTAACCATTTATAGCTACATTTAACGTTGCATATTGTCCACGAGATAAATTCGTTCCTGTTTCCGCTTATGTTATAGCAACAATAAACAGCCGTTCCCTCACCAGCATCTCTTTTTTTCCTCTTTTTTGAAGTCAAGGCTAAAAAAACTTTATATTTTTTTCCAAATTCTGATTTGAAAACTATTATAACAGCTTGTTTTTTTTGTTTTTTTTTAAATATACAAAATAAAGCCAATAATTGTGTATCATCTGTCATACGAGTCCCTGCGAATAAGCTGATTGCCATTTTGAAACCACGCACTAAAGCACATTGGTCTTTCCAGAATCAAAGATTACAAAGACTACAGTTTAATTGCAAGCTGAGTTGGGTTTTAAATCTACATTTCTATGCTTTTAAAGTATTATTATTATTATTATTATTACTGTTATCATACTCTGCATACAGATATACCTGTATACAACCATAATTACAATGTGTCGTACATCTGCAGTCATAAATTTTCCTTAAGCCCCATTTGGGTGGTATTAGTTGACCAAGGAGGCATCTGTACTAAAATATTCCACCTCTGTAATACTCATGCATCTGGATGGCTAGAAGTCAACACCAGCTTAGCACAAACCCAAATGTCTGATTCATCATTTGATCCTGAATTGATTTCATTATAAAATTGTGGCTTATGTGAATATAAAGTGATTAGCTTTCCTTCCCTTCTAATAGGCTTAAGAAGCAATGGGATTGAGATGAAATAACACGAAGCTGGGCGAATATAGCAAAAGCAAACATACGCTATGAGAGTAGGGATTCTGAGCTGAAATTTCCTCAGAGGTGAAGGGAGAAAAACACAATTTTTCTACGCAACTTGTTAAATTTGACCCGAGTTTCTTGTTCGACTCTTGTAATTACCCGTGGCTTCGTTTACTGTTTCTCCTCAGCCAGAATCAGGAGATAATGCAGACGTGCATGAGTATGAAGTCATTTGTAGATTATGTGGCCACGAGCAGCTCCATTTCTGTGCGATGTTTTCTGTGAAGCACTCTGACCTACTCGAAGGCGCCGAAATGCCAGACTGAAAAGCTCAGCCTGGATCATGCCGCCTAGAGACTTGACAGTGAATCGAAAAGAAATAGCACTCGATCGTCTGTTTTTCTCATCCAACATGGAGGCCTACATGTACACATGTAATGTTCCAATGTAAGCACTCACTTTTCCCACTCGCAGAACTCCTGACATTTCCGCTGAATCTGCCCCAGTTTGGGTTGAGTAGTCAACTGAGTCACTCCTTTGACCGAGACGCCTTCCAGAAACACTGCACCCTGAGAGAGAGAGAGAGAGGGAGAGAAAGAGAGAGAGAGAGAAAGAATGACATTGTCAAGGGGGGCAAAAAAATTTCCCTATTTATACTTTTTTTTTTTTTTTTTTTTTTAAACAGCTGAAAAATGGCAATTAAGCTCCGAATTTTATTTCCTTGGTTTATTAAAAGCTCCTCAATAAAAAAATTCTACAGAGCATGCCATGACCTCGGGATGATCTCTTTCGTCAGAAAAACTGCAAAAGACGGGGAGGATAATCCACTTATCTGAGCCAAAAACGCATGGGAAGAGCTTCACTATCAAAGCAAACCATATGCACAACCAGCAGCCCAGCATTTCAGTACACAGGGTTAAATCGTAACCACCTCCAGCTCTCTCTTGAAACCAGAATAAATGCTTTAAAAAAAATAATAATAATAAAAACACACAACTCTCAAATTTAGTGCCTTTAAAAGTTCAACTGAAGGGTTTCTTGGTTTACACTGTATTATTGTGACGGTTATTGGCCTGTACCAAGGCCGGGCTTATTTCTGTTGACAGCCAGTTAGTGCAGAAATATAGGCAAAATAGTTTTTCTGAAGGTTCCAGCTGATTAGATGCATTTTAATCACAATGGAGCTTAAGGAACCTGTTGCATATTTTGGCACTGTGATGATGTCAGTCGACATAGTTACTGTATTACTTGGTAGCCTGTTTTCCTACCTACGAGCAAGGTGATGAACCATGATGCTTAACGTGTACCATGTTAGCAGGACGCAGACGTCACCAGTAGTCATGATCCAGACCCGGTGCTAGGCCCCTGACCTTTAAAAACGTGCTCTTGAGTGGCGCAACAGAGAAGCGTTCGCCCTTTCATCCAAAGATCCCGAAGATCGTGAGTTTGTATGTATCTCAACAATTCCATAGAGAGTGATGGCATACTCCGTCTCCCCTACCAATCACAGAGACATTAAGCCAATCACGGGCATCTGTGCGGTTACGTATGCGGAAGGGGGCAGACAGGACTTTCCTGCCGTGACACAGCATGAGCAGCTGTTCGAAAAGACGCGGTTGGCCGGCATCACGTGACTCAGAGGAAGCACTCGTTAGCCTTCTCGCTCCCGGGCTGGTAGCCGTCATGATAGAGACTTAACTGGTGGGAGGGAATTTATTCTGATTAAATTGGCTAAACATTTTGAGCTGTCAGTACAGTGTACCGTCTAGATTATTATCTTCTAGAAAAAAAAATCTATGGATATTTCATCTAACTCCAAGTAAGTATGGACAATCAAAACAACCCAAAAAAAAAAAAAAACAAGATCAGAGTTAAGAGCCACATGCCTGTCACAGCCTCCTACACACAGACACGGCACTTCAACTTCTCCAAGTGCCTCTGCCAAGCAGGGAGAGGAAATGACTCGCACTAATCACCAGAAAAGAAAAATGGATCCCTGTCGATTAAATAATATTAAATAACCTGTGTCATCCTTGATTTGCTTTCTGGGGCCATCGAGAGCCTGGGATATACGGTGTCGTGATTTCAGTACGGGCGTTAACTAATCTAACGAGACCGCTGCAGGAAGCTGCTGCAATTAGCACACTGTGAGGTCTTCATTACATTTCTGAGGAATTGGACGTGACTTCTGTAACAAAAGCCCTCGCTTAACTGATATCACAATATCATCCTTATTTCGGAACAGATCCAATTGACTTAATGGTTTAGCTAAAGCTCAGGGCACCAACTTGAGTCAAGAAATGAAGGAAAGTGGATTAGGGAAAGTGAAAGCTACTTGCTCAGCTTTGGGTGAGATCAACTGCCACCACAATCTTGAACGCTTTTTGCAAGTGGAGCTGTAAAGCAGCTGGAATTCTATTTTTCACCCTCTCTGGTAGGAAAAATCCTACTGCGTGCTACAGTGGATATAAAAAGTCGACGAACCCCTGTAAAGATTTCCGGTTTTTATAAAGATAGAGGTTTTTATGATGGGAAAATGAAAGCAAGATAAATCATGTCAGATCTTTTCCCACCTTTAATGTGATACAGCAACCAACAAAATTCAAGTGAAAAACAAAAAGAAACCATTTAGGAAAGAATAAAAAAAAATAAAATAAAAAAAATAGCCTGGCTGCACAAAGTGTGCACACCCTTTTATATTTTATGTGTTGAGAACAAGACAAATCACCTCTGGTCGCTTTTGATGTGTGTATTTTTGAAACCCATTTTGCTTTTATAGCATCATATTGACTACGTGTAATCTCACACCCGCACTCGCTCTCTCCTCTGATTGGATGCTAGCCATCACTGTCTGGTCGACCTTCGTTTTAGGATCGTCACGGAGACTCAAAACTGCTCAGGAACATCACACATACTGACTCAGTAGGACAAAAAAAACAGTACTCGATCCAGATGTTGATGGAAATCATTTGAATGTTAGAAACTGAACATATTTAGGATTGTTATAAGGGTTCAGTTATAAAGGAGCCCTCGATTCCTACCTCCTAAAAGAATGAAAACTGTGACAAGGCACAATTTATTAATTTAAAAAAAAAAAAAAAAAAAAGTCTCACCAGTTTCAGCTTCTCTCTCTTCTTCTTGCCTGGATTGGAGCCTGATGAGCTTGGTCCAGAGTCCTGACCGATCACATTGCCGTCGTCATCAACGTCATCGTTGCCGTCTTCAAAACACCAATCGGGAAGCTCTGGCGCAGGCGGAGCGTCGTCCACGTCACCGTAGCGACGGAAAAGTGCTTTCAGGTAGTCGTCTTTATAGATGCCAGGAGAGCGAGCTTTAGCAAATGCTGCCACTGCGGCTTCGACACTAAACAGCACAAACAGAAACAATTGGAACAAATAGAAACAATCAGAAATGGATTTACCTGCTATTGCCATGCTGCAAGTTCAGATCTACTGTGCGAGCACAAAGCGGATCGCCAGATTTCTGGTCAAAGTAGCTGAATCGGAGGAGGCTTGTGCCTCACCGGGTTATATTACCCGACCTGACAAAGTTTACGCGTTTTTCGTAGTAGTGCTGAAATTTAACGTGAGAGCATACTAGAACCAGATCAGTGCACAACGTTCAAAACCTCAGAAATCGCTGAACTGCTCATACTACACAATTTCAACCGATTGCGATCAGTTGTTTATTGGTGTAGGGGTCCGCACTACACGAGTGATAGCAGTCACTACACTACATGTAGAATCACACACACTACATGAGCCTTCACCAAGAAACCGAAACACACCTGATCCACAAATCCCATGAAAATGAACGCGAGAGCACTCTGTTGTGTGACTTCGGCTGTGGCGGTTCTTACTGCAGTATGTTTGCTGTTGCTATTCAGGTATGTCACGCCTCATAATTTCGAATAGAAGCAAAATCATGCTGCCGAACCACTCACACTACAGAAGCAATCGCCACCAAGTTGGCGCCGATCCCCAAAAGTGCCGCCCAGTTGTCAATATTTATTCATTTTTAATGCGTTGCTTTCATTAATGCAGTCAGTACTAAAGTTACAATTATGAACCATAACATAAACGGGTACATTTTTAATCCTCACTCAAGACCTGAGCAGTAGCATGATGTAATCAGATAAATCAACAGTAACGGATACGTGACAGTTGCGTACGTTTGGGGGGGGGGGAAAACGCACAAATATACAATTTTTGTGAACCTTAGACGCACTATAATCCAACATCCTAAATCCAAGTTTTAACAGGAAACAGAACATTAACGTCATGTTCACGTTACAAGCTTTTTTTTTTTTTTTAAATGTACATTTCCAAATGTTTGCTTGGATTTGATCGGTCTATTTTATCAGTTCACCCTCATAACCGCAAGTGACCCATTTTTTTGGGGTTACTGTTTCACTGCGCTACTTGTTTTTAGGTGGTTCCTTCCAGTTTTGCTTAAAGATTCCACAAATATCAGGTTAAATCACAGAGTTCGCCATTCTTCATTTGAATCTCCTATTATCCCCCACTGCTGTTTTGCCACGCCGCAGTCACTGGACGATGACGACAACGAGCATGCGCACCGGGGGAAAAAATGAACGTGAACTGAGATCTGCCCGTTCGTGTCACGTGACCACATATCGGACACGCATCCAGTCTAGGACCACAGGCTCAGGTTCGATTTGAAAAGATCTGACGTCCTGAAAAAAATAAATAAATAAATAAAAATCTGATCTGTCACATTAAGGCAGAAAATCAGATGTGTGAATGTGAACACAAGGCTGGAAGATTCCAATCCAGCAGTGACCTTCTGCAAGCCACTTGCAGCTGTGTCTCAAAGCCTAAGTACATCAACCCTCCACAGTCGACAATGAATAATTCATGTTGTTCCGCGAAGGCCTTGGAGAATCTCCCCATTACCTCTTCCTCTACAGAGAGCAGTGCTTCCGTGTGACTGATCCTACCAGCATTTAAAGAACACACATTACACCTACAGAACCTCATGCTGTGAAGTGCCTATCCACTCTCTCACGCGGGGGGGGGGGGTCCGAGGATATACATAATGAGGAATAGATTTTCAGCAGGAATATCTTGACCTTGACGTCCTGAACAGAGATGTCGTGATCAGTCGGTTTCCTCCCTACTGTGTACAGCCGCTAAGCAGCAAAACGGTGACCTTATGTGACCTTTGTTCAATGTAATTCAATGACATATCCTTAAAACTTCAAGATTTCTTGCTCTTGCTTATACTTAAGAATTACAAGATTTTTTTTTTTTGGCCTGAACACAAAAGAGGTTTTGTCTACTTTTATCCTGTGGAATCAACTGATTTCTTCCACAGGTTTTTTTTTTCCACTCCTTTCACTCTTCTCCGAACAAACCTCACTTGAGATTACGAAGTAGTGGAACAGGTATGGAGAGTTTCCCCCAGAGGAACATGGTGAAGGACAACACCACAGATATGTCCATGTCCAGCACACTAACTGAACACAGGGGTACAATGCGAGCTGTTGAATGAAATTTAGGATTTTAATTGCACTGGGCTGAGCATTCTCGGATATTTCTCTTCGGAAGGTTGGGACGATGCGCTATGGCGAGGACGGAAAGGACATATGAATCTTTAAGCATTTCTATTTCCAGGCCTGTTTATGAATAGGTGGGCGAATGATGCAAGTAAACAAGTACAACCCACACACACACACACACACACACACACACACACACACACACACACAGCCTCTCACCTCCAGTCCATTTTCTCCACCAGGTAGGTGCAGATCAAAAAGCCTGTCCGATTAAAGCCATGAGTGCAGTGGACACCTGTGAGGGGAAGAGACAGTACACGAGTGATAAACAGCTCTTCATCTCTCATCCATCAATCCATCATTTTGTCTGGGCATTTGCTTTCGTTCCCTCATGTTAAGCAGTGTGGGCGTGAGGTTCCTGTATAAATCAATCTTATTATGGCCCTCAGTCATTCATGTGATGGATGTAGTGTGTTTCAGATCAGGCTGCGTGTTACACTGTGTTCTGGTGATCAAAGACTAGGTTCACTGCCACATGATGCCTCCAGGCCACGCCGTATCCTCCTTCATCACTCTCTCCAATGCTCCTCTAATCCTTTTTCCTTTTCCTCATTCTCTTCCTCCCCCACTACTTTGCGAGACGCAGCGCGCTAACAAAGCCCTTCCCTTTCGCGTTCACACACTCAGACGTGACCTCCGTGTCTTTCTCTCTCTCTCTCTCTCTCTAGCTCACGCTCACTCACACCTCACCTCTCTCTTGTTAATTCGTTCTCTACTCGCTCACCCTCTCAGTCACTGATGACTTTCTGCCTTCTGAGGGAAAAACGCACACATTCTCACCTATTCATTAGGAAAGCAAAGCTCCAGCTTCCAGCAGTCTGGCTCACAGTGAAGCCACACTATGGTTGTCACACAAAACCTTTGACCTGATGCAGCTTTAACCGTTTTTCACAAATTTCCAACATAACTACAACCATGGCATAGACGGATGTTTGTGCAAGATATTCAGTCTACCCTTATAATCACAGAACAATTGCTAACAATTCTGACCTCCTACTAATCTGACGTTAAAAATTAAATCGAAGCTTCAGGTTGCCAAGCCCCATCATGTGCTCTTCAAACTAACTATGTGTAAAAGACAATTCATCTGTCCTTATAGCTAATTTAAGTTATTTGTCATTAACTAGTAGCGCTCTCTGGGTGGGAGTTGTGCAGTATTCTTTCTCCCTTGTCAATCACAGCGACACTAGCCAATCGTGGGCGTCCGTGAGTTCGTGTATGCAGAAGAGGGCGGATAGCGCAGCTCGAGCGTGATCATTTATCATCGCGTTCAAATCGCGCAGTTGTGTGCTTTCTCAAAGTTGTCCATCATTTGGTGCGTAAGAAGACTCCTCCAGAAGCTGTGCGAGTGCGTGTGTGTGTGTGGGAGAATATTAATGCCAAGAAAGTACGAATAAATTCATCAGAGATCTTGGGACTTCCTTTTAGCCTGGAGATGAAAAAAAAAAAAAAACACTTTGATTTATCATTTGATTAAGGGCAAAAAGTTTAATGCCTAATATTAAACGGAAGGTTGAAGAATCTTTAATAAATGCAACTAATGCCAACAGACGTTCCAACCAGTGCTTTTAAAAATAGCACTAACCCAGTCGTCTCATTAACGATGTGTGAATGCGCAGTCACACACTTTGAAGCACAGGAAGTAATGATGTGAAAAGGGCAAAACAGTGAAACAATGAAAGTTCACGACCTAATGGGACTGGATTAACGTCAGCGTCTCCATCCACAACAGTCTCGCACGCTCGGTGCTCACGTGCACGGCCGCCCGTTCGCTGCGCAACCCCCTCCTCGTTAGAGACGCTGTCTTCGTTAGAGTGACAGACAGTCTCGTCTGGTTCTCAGGTCCTCAGAGATGGGGTTTTGGCCCTTATCATGCCCACTCATGCCCCTCTCTTCCCACTCAACGCTGGCCCCTTTCCCCAAACCCCAGGGAGGTCGTTTCCAAGGCAGCATCAATAAGCCTCTCACCACTGCTATGACAATAAAATTCATGTATTCCACCCTCTGGGATACGCTGTACAGGTTTGGCAGATCCACAAGAGCACAAGAGCGCCTCTTATAGGACACATGATAGAATTACACACACACACATAATCAAGGAACAATCACGGGAGTGTAGGCAATAAAGAGTTTAACCAGGATATACTTCACTTTTGGGACTCATGGATCAGGGACTTTATTGTTATGTGCCATTGAACACTCCGGTTTTCTACTTTATTTGTACAATAATACTCCATAATTTTTTTTTTCCCTTTACAAGATTATTCCTAGCTTTTTTCCACTACACAGGATCCTGGTGCCGATTCTACAGCCTACGCCTTATCCCAAAACCAAAGTGCTGCTGTTTTTTTGACCAAAAAAAAAAAAACAGTGAAATCAGGTTTGTCTTCATCATCCTGACATAATATCTTCTCCTGCTTGTCTTGCTCCCTCTATCACCTGATTGTATAAACGTTTGATTGGAAAGCAGGGGAAATTACGTACGCCGTAGTGACAGGACCCTGACCCTGGATCGCTTTTGCTCTGATCCAACTGAGCAGCTCCTTACGGCAAGACGCTACAGGCAGAAACGACCATTTTTGGTCGCAATCATAAATTGCATCTTTAACATGTCTTTAACTCTACAGTGATCAAATATTTTTTTGTTTGTTTAATTCTATAGGTATGAAGGGCTACTTTGTTCATTCTGTGAGCAGCCATTTTGATGTGACATCACTTGGTGAACCTTCTCG
>JAKKZL010000175.1:0-19654 GCA_037576815.1 Pangasius larnaudii
TTCTGTAAAGCTGCTTTGTGACAATGTCCATTGTTAAAAGCGCTATACAAATAAATAAAACTGAACTGAACTGAACTAGTTACTCTTTAAGGCAAAATTAAAAAGATATTTGGTGTGTTAGGTCTCACAGAAGTTCCATCATTATCACAAGCTGGGGAGAATTCTTATCTGTATCTTTATCTGGATTAAACCACTTACAGGTGAAGTGAATAACATGGATTATTACTTCACCATTAGTGGCACCTGTCAGGGGGTGGGATATATTAGGCAGCAAGTGAAGAGTCAGCTCTCAGTGTTGATGTGTTGTATTTACTGATAGAGACTTCAAAGTACTTTTGTAAGTCGCTCAGGATAATGGTGTCTGCCAAATGCCGTAAATGTACGTGTTTACATGTGAGGAAAAATGATGAAGCGTAAAGGTCTGAGTGACTGGGTCGGTGCATCTCTAAAACAACAGGTCTTGTGGGGTGTTCCCGGTATGCAGTGGTTAGTACCTACCAAAAGTGGTCCAAGGAAGTGACTGGTGAACCAGTGAGAGGGTCATGGGCTCCAAAGGCTCACTGTTGCACATGGGGAGTGAAGGCTAGTCTGTCTGGTCTGATCCCACAGAAAAGGTACAGAAAACGTTAATGCTGGCTGTGATAGAAAGGTGTCAGAACACACAGTGCATTGCAGCTTGCTGCGTATGGGGCTGCGTAGCTGCAGACCGGTCAGAGTGAACATGCTGACCCTGTCCACCACAGAAAGCACCTACAATGGGCACATGAGCATCAGAACTGGCATAACTGAACTGGCTCCATAGCCATGGAAGAAGATGGCCTGGTCTGATGAATCATGTTTTCTTTTACATCATGTGGAAGGCTGGATGTGAGCGCGACGCTTACCTGGGAAAGAGATGGCACCAGGATGTACTATGGGAAGAAGGAGAGCCAGCAGAGGCAGTGTGATGCTCTGGGCAATGTTCTACTGGGAAACTTTGGGTCCTGGCCTTCATGTGGATGTTACTTTGACACGTACCACCTACCTAAACATTGCTGCAGACCAAGTTCACTCCTTCATGGTAACAGTATTCCCTAATGGCAGTGGCCTCTTTCAGCAGGATAATGCGCCCTGCCACACTGCAACAACTGTTCAGTAAAGGTTTGAGGAACATGACAGAGAGTTCAAGGTGTCGACTTGGACTTCGAATTCCCCCGATCGAGCATCTGTGGGATGTGCTGGACAAACAAGTTCGATCCATGGAGGCCGCACCTCACAACTTACAGGACTTAAAGGATCTGCTGCTAACGTCTTGGTGCCAGATACCACAGCGCACCTTCAGAGGTCTTGTGGAGTCCATGCCTCGACGGCTCGGAGATGTTTTGGAGGCACAAGGGGGAGCTACACAATATTAGGCAGGTGGTTTTAATGTTATGGCTGATCGGTGTAATTTTCTGGGTAGATTTCCTTTAAAAACCATAGAGAATGCTAATATAAAAAGGACAAAAAACATTCACAATGAATGTAGTGAATATTGAAGTGAATATTTTTCTAATAAATTAAATGATTAATTTTGGAGACTCCAGCAGAGATGTGCTGCCTTGTGCACAGCATGTGGTCTGCAAGGGCTGTATGAAGCTGCAGCTCAATAAGTAAAAGCATCAGTAGGCCTATTTGTATCTGTTTACAACATATTATCTGTTCAATCCGAATGTATTTGTATTCGGTTACATCCTTAAAAGGTAGAAATAAGCAGACCTCGCAGCATGGGGGGTGAATTCTGCCTCTGACTTTTCTATAGCAGTGCATCATTGGTCTGATCTAGAGATATGCATGGGATTTTTTTTTAAAATCCCACTCATGTGGTTATTATTATTGTTGGTATTTGAAAGCAATATTTCCTATGGATATAATATTTCCTTCCTCTCTCATCAAAAAGGTGTTTCCATCCACAGAACTGCCGCTCACTTGATGTTTTTTTGTTTTCCGCACCATTCTGCTTAAAGCTTAAAGACTGTTCTGTGGGAAAATCAGCAGTTCTGATGTTTTCCTCAGTTCTGATGTTTGATGTGAACATTAACTGAAGCTCTTGACCTGTATCTGCATGATTTCATGCATTGGGTAAACAAAAGTATAATTATATAACCACATCATGGATCAAAATCAAGTTTATAGTGAGCATTCTAGTGATTCCTATCGGTAAAATATGTGTAATATTAAGTCATTACTCAAATCCTCTGCTTTAAGCATTTAATCCAGACCATGAATTTGTTTTTAAGATGAAGATGTTTTGCATACCTTTTTGTGTGTGCGTGTGTGTGTGTGTGTGTGTCAGGGCTATGAAGGCTAAGATGAATGTTTGGCTGTGATTCCCAATCTCTGTACTCAGCCATGCGCTAGAACACTGTTTTATGTGCGCACTACCAATTATGCTAAACAGAATTTTTTTCCCCCTCTCGGTCGAAAGAGCTTTATATGGCACTGATCCTTGCAACTCTTAAAAGTAGGCGCCTGTGCATTGCTCGCCTGAATTAAACGGCACTAAAAAAGCTTTTAGGTTGAAAGGACAGAAGAGCGAGTGACAGTCAGTGAGGGATTGTCACAAAATAATGACGATAAAGGATTCCCACACACGCACACGCTGGGAGGTGTCCATTAAAAAACCCAAATAAAATCACTGCATTGCTGCTGACTCATAGTGCTGGAGGAGTTGCAGCTGCTTCAAAACCCAAGGCGCTCAAGTCGGTTTTACCATCTTAAACCATTAACTTAAAAAAAAGAAATAAGATGAGCAGTTAAGGTTAAGCGCCAGGGTTAGAGGTCACGCGTAATGAAATGTCATTTATATAAATCCAAACCAAATCTTGTAAAGTTTCCTTTATATCCGCAGACACACTGCATTATCACTAGTCTATCAATGTGTTATAGACTGTAACTAGAGACCTTTCAAAGACAGAATAATTCAAACATTTCACACACATATATTTTTAAAACATTTGCTTCATCACGGACCAAAATTCGCAGACATCAAGAACTGCTTTCATATATAATTTATTAAAAACTTTCACTGGGTGCTTATTTAAACTTGATATATTATTTAACTGAGGTATTTTAATCCCTCCATGAAACTGCAATCTCTATATATTTTTTTTTAAGAACTTCTCAATAAACTACATTTCTATCCATCACAGTATATATGTGTTAATTTTTCAGCAAGTAGCACTGTGGCCTACTAAATATCTCTAGAAAAATATCAGATTTTGTTTTGGTCGGGTAAAAACCTAAACTCTAAACAAAAGTATGAAAGCTACGAGCTACAGTGATATAACGCAGAAGCACGACGAGCTAATCAGTTTAGTTTAATTACAAAATGATATCAGTGTCATGGGAATGGGGGCACAGTGGCTTAGTAGCTAGCACATTTGCCTCGTCCCTCCAGGGTTGGGGGTTCGATTCCTGCCTCTGCCCGTGCGTGGAGTTTGGTACTCCGGTTTCCTCCCCCAGTCCAAACACATGTGTTGTAGTATGATTGACATCTCTAAATTGTCCGTTGTGTGTGTGTGTGTGTCCCCAGAGTGTCCCCTGCCTTGTGCCCCGAGTCCCCTGGGATAGGCTCCAGGCTCCCTGCGACTCTGTGTAGGATAAGCGGTACAGAGACTGGAAAGGATGGTCATGTAAATGGTCAACACGTTGGGCTTTAACTGTGAGGTGACTGCATTGTACTAACACAGAGACAGTTTTTCTCTGGATTGTATTGTGTTTCGCTCAGTTTCACTGTGGATGGATGCACATGGACGCCCTAAAGAAATGCCTGGCAATTCGTGCATACAAACATCCAGAATCCAGAATTTGAACTCTGTTAAAAATGCAGGGTTCTTACGCAAACTGCCTGAAGTTACATTTCGCTGCAGGTATAATTGTCTAGAATTGAGCAAAATTGTTGTTTCTTACTGTAAATCATACGCAATCTTAAGAAAGTAATAATGATCTTTATGTTTATGAAATGCACCTGAACTGACTTAACAACATAAATGAGCAAAAACTTAATGACCGCGTGTTTCTAACTGTGGATAACTTACTGAACTCCAGGTGGAAATATTGGAACTTGCTTCAGCCTCAGTTCTGAATTTTAGCACTTAAAAACTACAAACAGGTTGATTGATGTGTTTGTTCATACTGGTCACTGAGGGCTTAAGCTTACTCATGGACGGAAAAAACAATTTACGCAGGTCTTAAAAGGAAAAAAGTAATCAATATTAGTAAACTAGTTAATTAATCTGTTAATTATGAATCGTGTTTTTCTTTGTTGAATAATACCCACACTAGTAATGAAACATTTCTTATGCTTAAACTCGGACATCACAATACTAAATATCAAAAGCTCTCTCTAAGACGTACTACAGTTTAAGTTTTCTTTAATTTCTCATCACATTAGTTGCTCTTTAATATTTATGTTATTACATAATTACATTACTGCAAGCATTAATTATTAATTAGAAATAATGGTCAACTTCCTAATTATTACACATACTAATGAACTACCTAATGATCTGAATGGCGCAGGTCAAAAGATCTACTTCAAGCAAAGCTTCAGTAGACGGCGGCTACAAGCAGAGTACTCGGCAGCACAGACGCCGGCGTCTGCATGACATCAGTGAAGTGCACTTTATCAAAAGCGTCGCTTGCTGTTAGTGCGACAACACGGGGGCCAAGCGGAAGCCACCGCTGCTCTCGCATTGCCGGGGCATAATTAACACGCTTGGAGTTCAGACGCGGCTCGCTGCATTTGCAGAGGCGGGCGTTTTCAGTGGCAGCGCGCACACGGGTACTGCCTGTAATCCTGATAAGAGCAGGGACTGAGAAAATGAAGAGATGGATGGGGGATAAACAGAGAGACGAGCAGAGATACAAATTAGAGGGAGACGATATAACAGAAAGAGAAGAAGAAAGACGGAGGGGTGCGGGGGAGGGGTTAACTGGAGAGGAGTACTTGGAGGATAGATGGATTAGAGGAGAGAACGGAGTGATGGAGCAGAAGGAAAAGAGAAAGAGGATAAAAGAATGGAGGAGAGGACACAGAGGAAGGATGGCAGGTAACAGATGCATAGTTTACTGAATATTACTGCATTATCAGCTAAGGAATAAAATGAATTAAACATATCTTATGTATTCACAGGGACCAAATGGCGCATCTCTCACTCTCTCTCTTACACACACACACACACACACACACACACACACACACACACACACACACACACACTCCATTTACAGTACACTTTGCCAATGTTCGTCCTTGCAACGTCCTCAGAAGCTGCACATTATAGTCTTATTATAGTCTAATTAGCATTAGGGATTCGTATTTAATATCAGAGATGTCACTCACGCTACGGGAGGTTAGCACCTGCGCTAACATGCACTAACACTAACAGATTCTGAAAGGCTACTGGTGAGAGAAGTGAAACACACAGCTGAGGGCCTCGCTAACGAGCTCGTTACGCTTCCCCTCGTTAAGCATGTGAGAGAGAGAGAGAGAGAGAGAGAGAGAGAGAGAGAGAATATGGCAGTGTTGCTTGTACACATGTGATTACCTATAAATCATTTCATCTTCAGAATCCTACACATTTCATCATGGAGTCAGTGCACGTGTAATCTGACAGGGTGACGCTCATTAAGACCTACCTGATATCTATTAGAAGTGGCACCAACATAACGAGGGCATTAACACACAACACACAACACACACACACACACACACACACACACACACACACACACATCTCTATACTTTAAACTAACACCACAGCGCTGCTGCATGCAGTCTGATTGGTCAGGATGTTCTCTAACAGAACGACTCTCTCAGTACTTCCAGCTGTAATGCAAATCAAAGGCTAATGTAAATGCACTCCTTCTAATACGTTATTGCTTCTATAGTAGCAGCTCATTCACACGGACTTGATGTACAGTAGACGCTCCGATGGCTAATAAAAAGGCACTGGACAAAGAAAAGCGTTTAACTGATAAGCTGACGCTTCCTGTAAGAAGCTTCTCCTTATCAGTTCTGTTGAACGTTTATGTTGAACATTTACAGAAGGAGTCTCCAGTCTCAGTGTTTTTATATGATCAGTAACTTTTCTCCACGGTTAAGACTTCAGGACAGACGGATTCGTGCTTCTCGGCATTTCGGTAACACGACAAATGGTGCTTTCTTTTTTTTTAACTTCAAGAAAGAGAAAATACTCTATAATGAATACTCTATAAACAAACTCAGCTACTTCTGCTTTCAAAAGCTAACATCTCAGAAAGAGTTCACTTTTAATTGGATCTAAACAAGTGCACGAAGGGAAAACAGGGAAGCCCCAGTTAGTCTTCGCTGACAGCAGCGAGAAAAGCATGTTAGACTTAGAAAACGCTTTTAAAATGTCACCAACATTAACCTTTCATATAGGCCTGAAATGTCTGTTTCTGCCCTTTATTGTATTACTTGATCTTTTTTTTCCCTTCACACTTAGCATCCCAGTGAGACTGAAAATCTCTTTTCCACGGAAGACAGGGAGGGCTTAAAGTAATACAATATTCTGTGCTGACATAGCTTTATGAAAGTTACTTCATAATGCAATACTTTGATGTAAAATGAATGTGTAGTAACTGTGGTGTTGCTTTTTTTTTTTTTTTGCACTGTAAGCATTTTGTTAGTTTCATTACAAGCTAACGTTGAGCTAATGTATTGGAACTATATTAAAAAAGAAGAAGTACTGTAGAAGTACACACAATATTAGGAGTATAAATCTTTTAATTTAGGCTAAAGTTTATCCTCTGAGCAAATATTTTACCTACAGCTGCCAGAACGAGAGAGGAAGTTTGCTAAATATTACAAAAAAAGTTTGCACTTAATATATCGCAATGGTAGTAATATAACAAATCACATGCACTTTTTATTTTTTTTATTATTATTATTATTATTTTTTTTTACATCAAAGCAAATCCACTGACGGGAATACCTCCACCGCCGACAAATCCAGCCCTTCTCGTTAGTAATTTGGCTGAAATACCCTTAAAATACACTTCAGACAGGAAGGAAGCTACTGAAGAAAAACTATTTCTGACATATGACCTTGCTGTGACCTTGTCCCTGCTTGGATCAATTCCAAAATCTACTCAGTTCTTCTGCTGGTTACAGTGATAATGCCATATAAACCCTATAAACATTCAGTCAATCATTCGGACCGACAGCTTGACGGAGGCATAAAACCTCACAGCAAAAGTGAGGCACTGATACTGAAAAGCTATAGTGCTCACTAATTAAACATAGAGACCCAGTTTGCAACTACTCAGAAGAGTGTCAGTCACACACACACACACACACACACACACACACATACATACATACATACATATACATACACATACATACATACATACACACACACACACACACACACACACACATACATACATACATACATACATACACACATACATACATACATACATACATACATACATACATACATACATACATATATATATATATATACACACACACACACACACACACACACACGGTCACGGGGAGGCTTTTTTAGGGGCAGGCGTGGCCTAATGGTTCGTGAGTCGGACTTTTAACCCGAAGGTGAACCCGAAGGTCATGGGTTCGAGTCTCGGGTCTGGCAGGGATTGTAGGTGTGGAGAGTGAATGACCAGCGCTCTCTGCCACCCTCAATACCACGACTGAGGTGAGATCCTTGAGCAAGGCACCGAACCCTCAACTGCTAAAATGGCTGCCACTGCTCCGGGTGTGTGTTCACTACTGTGTGTGTGTGTGTGTGTGCGCTTGGATGGGTTAAATGCAGAGCACAAATTCCGAGTATGGGTCACCGTACTTAGCCACAAGTCACTTCACTACATACTCCCCAGTGCCTTAATTATATACCTGTATTGTGTCTTTTCTCCGTTCTTACAGGGACTTTTCACTTCGGCTAAGCACGAAGACGTCTTGCGATATTTATATGGTGAATTTCTGACGCTGTGATTGCTTACCCTGTACAAAGGGCTGCACTTGTCCTTAAAGCAGGGCACCAGGCGAGAGTAGATCTGGAGAGAGTAGTAATACGCAGCCACCTGTAGAGACAGAGCTGAGGGGGGCTGCTTCTCAAAACATGAGTTTGCATCCAACACCTGAAGGACAGACAGATGCATTTAATATACCATTATTATTATTATTAGTTAATACCCAAAAATACTTTGTACATACATACATATATATGTACTCACCATCCAGCTAGCTGCCTTAAATAAATCTCTTTAAAAGCTTTGAAATATGAGATTTTGCTTGCAACTGCCAAGATTCTGAAGCGTGTGGCCAGAAAAGTGTACAAAATACACTCGCCATCCAGTTTATTAGAAACACCTGTACAATTGCACATTCATGCAGTTAACTAATCAGCCAATCATGTGGCATAAAATCATGCAGATACAGGACAAGAGCTTCAGTTCACATCTAACATCAGAATGAAGAAAAAGTGTGATCTCTGTGTCTTTAACAGTGGTATGGTTGTTTGGCACCAGAAGGGCCAGTTTGCGTATTTCAGAAACTGCTGATCTGCTGGGATTTTCACACATAACAGTCTCTAGGGTTTACACAGAATGGTGTGAGAAACAAAAAACACTAAGTGAGTGACAGTTCTGTGGGTGGAAACACCTTGTTGATAAGAGAGATCAGAGGAAAATGGCCAGACTGGTTTGAGCTGCCAAGAAGGATATAGTCACTCATATAATCAGTCTTTACAACCGTGGTGAGCAGAAAAGCATCTCACCTGCACACAACACATCAAACCTTGAAGTGGATGAGCTACAACAGCAGAAGACCACACTGGATTCCACTCGTGTCAGCCAAGAGCAGGAATCTGAGGCTATCACGGGCACAGACTCACCCAAACCGGGCAGCTGAAGATTAGGAAAAAAAAAAAAACACCTGGTCTTTTTGATGTGTTTTGTGCGTATGATGAGATTTGTGCATGCTGGGATGCTTTTCTGCTCACCACGGTTGTAAAGAGTGATTATTTAAGTTACTGTATCCTTCCTGGCAGCTCGAACGAGTCTGGCCGTTTTCCTCTGGTCTCACTCATCAACAGCACGTTTCCAACCACAGGACTGTCGCTCACCAGATTTTTTTTTTTTTTGCCACCATTCTGTGTGAAATTCCCAGGAGATCAGCAGTTTCTGATGTACTCAAACCAGCCCAACTAACACAAACAACCATGCCACGATCAAAGACACAGAGAGCACACCTTTTCTTCATCCTGATGTTTGATGTGTATATTAACTGAAGCTCTTGACCTGCATCTGCATGATTTTATGCACTGTGCTGAAAAGATAATGGCATAAATGTGCAGGTGTACAGGTGTTCCTAATAAAGTGGACTGTGTGTGTGTGTGTGTGTGTGTGTGTGTGTGTATGTGTGTGTAGTCATGCCAAAAGAATGGAAGAGAAAGCGAAAATAATACCAGGATAGAGAGGACAAGGCAAGGGGAGGAAAAACAAGGGAAAAGGAGAGAAAATTATGACCGGGGAAGGGAAGGGAGAAAATGGAGGGAATGAGGTGGGGAGGATAACAGAGAGGTGGAAAGGGAGTCCTGGCAAGGCGAAAGAAAAAGTAAGGAAAGATGAGTAAAAAAAAAAAAAACAACAGGTGAGAGATATCAAAGGAAGAGAAGGAAAAACCAAGGGAAGAGGAGGGAAAACTACAAGGCAAGGCATGCCAAGGGAATAAAGATAAAGTAAGGTAAGGAAATGGAACAGAAGGGAGGGATGGGAAGAAAAAGAAATACAAGACAAGCAAAGGAAAACAGAGCCAATGGAAGTGAAGGGAAAGAAGAAAGAAAGACGGGAAGGGAAGGATGCAATATTTATTATATTAAGCATAATTATAATGATGAAAAGGAAAGAAAGACAAAAGAAGCAAAGACAGAAGATGCTGGAAAGGAAAGGAAAGGAAAGGAAAGGAAAGGAAGAAGAAGAAAAGAGGGGGAAGAAAGATAATACAGGTAAGGAATGGTAAAAGGCAAGACAAGTGAAGGAGGCAGAAGATGAAAGGAGAGGAGAGAGAATAAGAATAGTAAAAGAGAAGAGACTAGAAAAAAGAGGAGATCAGAGAGGAAAAAGTGAGTCTAAGTAGTGAAGAGAAAGGAAGAGAAGAGAAGGATAATCTTATGTTTACAGAGCGGATTCGTTTGTAAATCACAGAAGCGGGGGGGTTGCTGGAAACGGCGCTGCGTGTGGATGCTCAGTTAGAGGATCAGGGCATTGTGATCGCTCTCCGCCGCGTGCTGCTTCAGCTGAGGATGTTCTTGGCAAAGCAACAAAGTCGGTAAACAGCTTCAGTCTTGAGTTAATTCATGTGTGAGCCTGAAGCAAACACACCCACTCCACTGAGCTTTTTACCATTCCTCTCGCCTTCTCTCTTCCAAATCGGCCTCAGTCGTTTTCAAAGCAACTTAAGCTCACACTTCAAACATGCTTACAAGAGCGAGAAGAAAAGGATGAAGGAGAGGATGAAGGAGAGGCAGATACACTTACGGACACATTCGCACAGATCCACACTGGAATATGAACACACAAACCAACCAACTCACCTGAGGCAGAGCGAGCAAATAGGCCAGCGCCAGTGTCATGTCCCTGGGAAAGGCATCACTAGCCAACTGGAGCAGAACTTACAGAGAGAGAGAGAGAGAGAGAGAGAGAGAGATTATATTTTTATTTCACTACTGGGTTAAAAAAAATGGAATGAAGGAAGTGGGAAAGAAAGAAGAAAGAAAGAAAGAAAGAAAGAAAGAAAGAAAATGAGGGAGGAAAGAGGTAAGGAAGGAGGTTTGGAAAAAAGGAAGGAAGGAAGACTGAAATTAAGGAAAGGAAATAGAAAAGAAAGAAATGAAGAAAAGAAAGGAAGGACAGAAATAAGGAAGGAGGGAAATAGAAAAGAAAGAAAAAAGAAAGAAATGAAAGGAAGGACAGAAGGAAGGAAGGAAGGAAGGAGGTTTGAAAAGAAAGAAAGAAAGAAAGAAAGAAATGGGGAAGGAAGGAAGGAAGGAAGGAAGGAAGGAAGGAATTTCAAGACTTCACCGAATATTTATATGAAATTAAAGCCAGTTCTCTGGAGAGGAAACAGCAAAAGCACATAAAACAGCATGAGGAATTTATTCATATTACAGCGAGCAGTAAGTAAACTTTACACTTGGACACGCAGAGTAAAGCATTTATAGGATACGCCGCTCGGTAATTTATCAGGAGGATAAACATCTGTGCATGTGAACAGACACGGTGCATTTTAACTCAGTTTAGCGTCAAAGGCAACTTCCAAAATTATCCCATGAAAATTTCTCTGTGCAAAGCCACATTTGCTCCTTTCCTTCTCTTCTCTTTCCTTTTCATGTCAAGTTTATAAACGTGCTACACATAATTTGCAGAATTCCAGAGAAATTAGAAATAGCAAGGACGCATCATGCAGCTTGGAAATAATAAACCTGGCAAAGAAAACATTCAAAACTGTAGAAATTAAAGGTGAAAGGAAAAGACAACAAATGAACATACAGAGAAGATACTGCAGCAGCACAGGAATGCTAATATCAGCACCCCAGAAAAGAGACAAGAACACAAGAAGACAGCAATAAACACAAGAAAATACACGACATACAACTAATTATCTCTTTAATGCCAAGAAAATATGATGCCATGAAGATCAGGGAGCTATTACAAAACAAATTCGGGACAACGTTCCTGAAAAGTGTCCATCGATACTTATCCCAAACTTATCCCATTAAATCCTTTACCCCTAAACCCCACACAGAGGAAGCCAGGGCATGAGTCAGAAAAGGGTAACTGAGGGAGCTGGAGAGATCCACAGCGCAGATGGGAGAAGCAGCTCACAGGAGAGCCATAGCTTGGACAATCCACAAGATTGGGTTTTATAGAAAAGTGGGAAGAAAAAAAAAAAAAACACTGCTGACTAAAAGCCGCATTAGATTCCATTTGGAGACTAGCAACCATGGAAAAATGTTCTCTGGTCTCAACTGAACTTTGTGGCTTTGGTGGAAACCCAGCGCTGCTCATCACCCTGAGAACACCATCCTACAGCGAAGCACGGTGGTGGCAGCATCATGACGTGGAGATGCTTGTCATCAGCAGGGACTGGGAAACTGCTCAGAATTAAAGACAAGATGGATGGAGGCAAATACAGAGCAGTCTTAGAAGAAAACCTGCTCCAGTCTTTTAGCTTTTAGCGTAGGGTGGAGATTCTCCTTCCAACAACAGAACGACATGAAGCATACGTCCGAAGCTACACAGGATTGGTTCAGAAACATAAACCTGAATGTGTCCGAAAAAGGCCCAATCAAAGCCCAGGGTTGAATCTGTGGCAAGATTGGAAAAATTCCTCTCTCCATCCAATCGTGCAGAGCTGGAGACAATTTTACCAGAAATGTTTTTGCTGTGATCACAGTCAAATGAGGTTCTATCAAGTATTGAACCTGACGTATGTTTGATTGCATATGAAACCAACAAATGCTTGTTTTTTTTGTTTAATGAACATTTGTATTACAAAAGAAAGTGCATCTTTAAACCTTATATATATATTAAAATAATAATAATATTATATATTAAAAGAATTCCATTTTCTTTCTAGGCTGTAACACTAGAAAAGGTGTAAAAGTTCAAGCAGGGGGTGAACACTTATGCAAGAAAGTGTAAATATTCAGGCTACATACTTCAAATGCACAGAAGCCATAGCTGTTAGCCTAAAATTAGCAACCGCCTCCAGGTTACGTAGCCACATCGAGAAGGTTGTTTAATTAACATGCACCACTTAAATAACATGTCCAGTCCTGATCTAAGAGATAGCGGCAAAATATCAAACCATCCTGACCCTGCGCCACGAGACGGACGAGCTAAACGAGGAAATCGAGGAGGGGGTGATGGGAAAAAAAATGGCTGCTAGGAGAAAATGTAAAAGGTTCTCTATTTCTTCCTCTAATTCTTCAAACCAAATAACTGAGGGTTCACTCTTATACGACATTTAATGTAAAAATATGAAGATACCGCATTCCACGATAAAAGTCACATAGAGCGGCACGATTACAGTAATACGAATTGTTCGTATAATTCCATGTTGGTTATTAACACAATAAACATGCAGCATGGACATGGGTTACCTTCCGTAGCTGGAAAAAGCTGCTGGCCCTCACTCTTGGTCTCAGCTAATTTTCCGGTGCGGAGCAAAACTTCGGCAAAGTCTTCCTGAGGGACGTAGTCATAGGAGGAGTACACATCGTCCATCTAACACGCGCACACACACACACACACACACACACACACACACACACACACACACACACACACACACAGCAAAGTTTCAGACACTGAGAATTTTTTATCTCCCTCTTTTTAATAATACCTCTATTATATCTTTTCAATATATTTTAAGAGTTTGAGTGCACGTATACACAGGGTTTTACAGTAACCACCAGGCGCTTGAGGGGGAAAAGCCGATACTTATCGAGCACAGACTAGAAAAGTTTCTTTCTTCCTACTGAAAATAAAGTTTCCATGCAAATTTTGCTAGTGACTCCATCTTGACTAATATACGAGTGGCAGCTTTCGTTCCTTCCAAGCACCTGGTGGTTACTGCAAAACCCTGTATATACATGCACTATAGTTACTACTGGCATTTTTAATCAATTCCTAAATGGTGTTGCATATTTTTTATGTGCATTTTCGCCATGTTTTGGAGTGAAAACTTGCAGAGCTCCTACACTTCTGTACCCTACAGCATCAGCAGAACTAACCGGGCTGACGTACGGATCGTCAAACAGCTCCTCATAGAACGAGCTGCAGCCTTGCCTCTCCAGCTCTGCGTTCTGATTGGCCGATCCAGTGGGGTGCAAATCTGACTCTTGACCCTGACAAGACACAAAACCCTCATCAAACATTTAGGAGAAGGATGTGTAATGTCCACATTCACTCATATTTCACAAAGGCTCATAAGCATTTGTAGCAGTCTTTAATCTCACACGTAGTGGGCGGAGTTTTAATCTTACGTGCAGTGGGCGGAGGTAGCTGATGGAGTCTTTCCACCACTGGGAGTCACTGATGGTGTTCAGTACAGCCTTGGTGTTTATTGTGGTGCTGGTCAGAACCTCAATGGTGCGAGCGGTTGTCCTCTGGAGAAGAGCTGAGGGCTGAGAAACCCCTGACCCTCCACCTCCAGCAGCAGCCTGCTAGAATCCAACACAGACACGTTACACCTCAGAACCACAGAGCACAGAGTAGGGTCCAACATCCGAGTTTATTATAAAGTGTAAAGGAGAACCATAGGTAAAATGCTGTGCTAGAAAAGGCGAAAAAGGCTAGCTGATGAAGATCTAAAGATCTCGGTTATTCCTGGGTGAAGAGGCTAAGTAAGCAGGAAAGAAGTCACTTCAACTGCCTAATCCTTATGATTCGTACACGGGGCTACGTGAACATCGTGTATTCCCATAAGAGCCTCATCCAGCACAAACTGGCTCAGTACAGAGGATTAATTCTCTGTAAGGATGAAGGATGGCTCTAGACCACTCAGGCTTTTAGACTTTGTCATTCCAGCAAGTGTTAGATAACATCATATCACAACATCATATTAATGTGCAGTGGCTCTACAATAATCAGCCAAACTTTCAGCTTATTCCCGAACATGTAGCAGAAGCAAATGATAATGAGGAGGCTGATTAATGTTCGAGTACATGTGGTTACTAAATCGGTGCTTTTGAGGCTAACAGGTTACAGCAATGCCATTTCTCATTTCTCATTTCTCGAGGTGACCTATTTTTTTTTTTTAAAGGTTGCGATTCACGACAAGCATAAAAGCAGATGAACCCTGTAGAAATTAGCAATGGGTCCATGCTGAAAATACCGCTGGCTAGAAAATCATGCAGGCCCTGTTTAGACCTGGTCATTTCAAGTATTAGGATTACCTCTAGAGATTTAATTCAATAAATGGACAAGTATAAATGCAGGTATAAAACACTTTAATTCAATCATCCAATTTACTTTATGCGTTTACAATACACTTATCTTTCCAAGGTGCATTGGATAACCAAATCCGCTAAAACAGTGACTTGTAAATTAATTAAAAGGGTCATTGATTATTTTCCTATAGCAACACTCCTGTTTAATTCCGTACATATTTTATTATAATAGTCTGGGATATGGAACATAATCACTACGTGAACTTCATCTTCTTCTGAAGATCAACTTGCAAAATTTGGAGGCCTTTAATTTAAAGTAAATTCGGAAGTAGCACAATAAGTACAAAACGCACATGAGATGCTCAGGTGTAAATGGATCAGAATGAGCAGACGGAGCTTAGTTTGGAGAAATTGAACCATCGACTATATATATATATATATATATATATGTCAGATATATATATACACACACACTAAAACCACCTGCCCAATATTAGTTCCCCCATGTGCCTCCAAAACAGCTCCGAGGCCTGGACTCCACAAGACCTCTGAAGGTGTGCTGTGGTATCTGACACCAAGACGTTAGCAGCAGTTCCTTTATGTCCTGTAAGTTGCGAGGTGGAGCCTCCATGGATCAGACTTGTTTGTCCAGCACATCCCAAGGCAACACCTTGAACTCTCTGTCATGTTCCTCAAACCTTTACTGAACAGTTGTTGCAGTGTGGCAGGGCGCATTATCCTGCTGAAAGAGGCCACTGCCATTAGGGAATACTGTTACCATGAAGGAGTGAACTTGGTCTGCAGCAATGTTTAGGTAGGTGGTACGTGTCAAAGTAACATCCACATGAAGGCCAGGACCCAAAGTTTCCCAGCAGAACATTGCCCAGAGCATCACACTGCCTCTGCTGGCTCTCCTTCTTCCCATGGTGCATCCTGGTGCCATCTCTTTCCCAGGTAAGCGACGCACACACATCCGGCTGTCCACGTGATGTGAAAGAAAACGTGATTCATCAGACCCCATGGTCAAGTTCTGATGCTCACATGCCCACTGTAGGTTGTAGCTTGTAGCATGTTCACTCTGACCGGTCTGCAGCTACGTAGCCTCATACACAGCATGCTGCGATGCACTGTGTGTTCTGACACCTTTCTATCACAGCCAGCATTTGCTTTTTCTGTAGCTTTTCTGTGGGATCGGACCAGACGGGCCAGCCATCACTCGCCCCACGCACGTCAGTGAGCCTTGGGCGCCCATGATCATGTCGCCGGTTCACCAGTTGTCCTTCCTTGGACCACTTTTGATATGTACTAACCACTGCATACCGGGAACACCCCACAAGCCCTGCTGTTTCAGAGATGCTCTGACCCAGTCGTCTAGCCATCACAATTTGCCCCGATCAGATCACTCAGATCCTTACGCTTGCCCATTTTTCCTGTTTACAACACATCACCTTCAAGAAACGACTGTTCACTTGCTACCTAATATACCTCACCCCTTGACAGGTGCCTTTTAAGGAGATAATCAATGTTACTCACTTCACCTGTAAGTAGCTTTAATGTTATGGCTGATCAGTGTATATATATTTGTGTGGCGAGAGGATGTTTTTATCTGTACACGTGTACTATATTCTTCTTCTTTCACGCACCTCTTCAAAACCCTCATTTTACAAAACAATACCAGCATACAGGTCATAAGCGCATGGCTTGAGGCATTCACACACAGAAAAAAACACACACTTCAGTAAGCACATGAATCTTTAAACACTCTCGCGGCAAATTTGTTTTGTTTTTTTTTTTTTAACAGTGAGCTGTGAATCAAGCAGCTCGGCTCGAAGGCCATCATATTTACAGCGGATGAAAAATGCAGCAAGCACTTTATGGCCTGTGTAACTTGCTGAGCGCTCTTGTGTTTATCAGCTCACTGTGCTCACACAAGGCAGGAACGCTTCCTCACACACTGTCCAGCTACAAGCAATTCACAGACTGCTACCTGATCTGGATTGTCGCCTGCTCCCGGGGCTTGAGAAAGGTCCATCTTGTAGTTCACCGCCTGGTAAAGAATCTTAATTAAAAAAAAAAAAAAGAAAAAAAAGAAAAGAAAGGAAATGAAAACAGAACAAACACACAAAAAACACCTTTCAGTTTTTTTTTCTCCGCAAAATTGTAGCCATCATTGTTACCTCACAGGATGCTGCTTTGCTGGAACTTGATGTTCCCCCCACAATGTGGTGTTAAGTATAAATGATTCAGTGTTATTTCGCTTCCTTGTTTCAGGTCATGAATTGTGTTTTAGCACTCAGCTGGAAGCAGACTCGCACTTCCAAGCTTGAGTTAAAACGTGCGTGCTGGAGAGATGCTAGAGTTGAATTTTTAAAAGCAGAAAAGATGCAGATGATGCTACCAGACCAAACAGAGCATCTCTCCAAAATGTTTACTGAGCATGTGCCAATGTCTAATAGTCATATAACATACCATGAAAATGAGGGTCTGTCATGTTTTTCATGTTTTCCCATCGCAGCTGACAATCAACAGTTTCAAGCTTCATGTGCCACAAAGTGTATGGCATACATTCACTGTCCACTTGAATAGGAACACCTGTACATACATGCAGTTATCCAATCAGCCAATCATGTGGCAGCACCACCACAATGCATAAAATCATGCAGGTACAGGTCAAGAGCTTCAGATAATGTTCAACTCAAACATCAGAAGACTGTGATCTCGGTGACTTTGATCGTGGTATGGTTGTTGGTGACAGATGGGCTGGTCTGAGTATCTCAGAAACTGCTGATCTGCTGGGATTTTCACACACAACAGTCTCTAGAGTTTACACAGAATGGTGCGAAAGCTAAATAAAAACACTGTGTGAGCGACGGTTCTGTGGGTGGAAACGCCTTGTTGAAAAAGAGAGGTCAGAGGAAAATGGCCAGACTGGTCTGAGCTAACAGGAAGGATACAGCAACTTGTATAATCAGAAGGCCACATCGGGTTCCACTCTTGTCAGCCATGAACAGGAACCTGTGGACATCATGGGTACAGACTCACCCAAACTGGACAGCTGAAGAGTGGAGAGGGGAAAAAAAATCCACCTGGTCTTTTGCCAGTCTTCAGCTGTCCAGTTTGGGTGAGTCTGTGGAATCCGATGTGGCAGGGTGTGTTCATTTTGTAACAGTGCGCATATACAATAGGAGGGGTGTTAAAAGCATGTATCATGTATTTTGACATGAGAAAATCCCATTATGTCTTGCTTGGTAAATCTTTAATAATTTTAATATCTTTAATATTTTCAAATTTTAGCCCAGTATTTCAATGACGCCTATATTTGTTTTCAAAAGGAACATCTTTAATGAAATTAAAACTAACGCTCTATCACTTGCCTTTTAAGTGAATTTTGAAGAACATTTTATTATACTGGATATTGTTATTCATTAATTTATTGATGTCAAGCAAAACTTGGTGAAACTTGTGATTTAATCTCACTAATCTGGTACTTTTTAAACTGATATTTCCTAAAGGTATTGTTCTAAGATTGTTTGCATGTTTTGATAAAACAAATGTTGAATTATTGAAAACTTGCATTTTCACTTTCTGAGATGCTTTTCTGCTCTACGCTTCACCATGGCCACAAAGAGTGCTTATTTGAGTGACTATTGACTTCCTGTTAGCTCAGACCAGTCTGATCATTCTCCTCTGATCTCTCTCATCAACAAGGTGAATGTTTTTCACACCATTGTGTGTAAACTCTAGAGACTGTTGTGTGTGAAAATCCCAGCAGATCAGCAGTTTCTGAAATTCTAACCAGCCCATCTGGTACCAACAACCATGCCACGGTTAAAGTCATAGAGATCTCACTTTTTCCTCATTCTGATGTTTGATGTGAACATTAACCTAAGCTCTTGACCAGTACCTTCATGATTTTATGCACTGAGCTGCTGTCACATGATTGGCTGATTAGATAACGGCATAAATGAGCAGGTGTACAGGTGCTCCTAGTAAAGTGGATAGTAAGTGTATTTTTGTACACTTTTCTGCCACAAGCTTCAGAAAACTGAAACAAAATCTCATATTTCAAAGCTTTTAAAGAGATTTTTTTGAGGCAGCTAGCTGTGAGTGAACAATGAGCTACAGGAAATGGTCTGGAATTCGATCAGTAGGCGGTTATTTGTTATATTTATATTAACAAATTGGTGCAAGTGCTAGGAATCTGGCTACAGAGAAAAAAAAATGACTTTTGCAAAACAAAATGTTTCTTTTCATCCATTTAACACACTCCATCTGGGTCAAATATTTCATGTGGGCACGATGCGCCTCCATTCTCTAACTGCACCTCGTGCTCCTACAGATGAGGTGCAGCGTTATGCAAATAACCTCTAAACGTTATGGAGAATGTAGGTCTGCTAGATTGGTTTATCATCTACATCATCTACAAGTTTAGCTGTTCTCTTCTTCTATGGCTTAATAAAACTTCTTAGGCAAACACTGTACACATTTCATTAAGCACTGCACTGTTTATACCACATCATGCCTTCACACAAGTTTCCACATAGCGGTCCTTTTTGCAGTTTGCTTCATTAGTTGAGTCTCCTGGGAAAACAGTGGCCTCCTACACACACACACACTTCTTGAACCTTATATTGTATTATGCCTTCATGGACACAACACAAAAAGCAAGCGTTTTATCT
>JAKKZL010000178.1:0-7500 GCA_037576815.1 Pangasius larnaudii
TCTCTCTCTCTCTCTCTCTCTCTCTGTCTCTCTCTCTCTCTCTCTGTCTCTCTCTCTCTCTCTCTCTCTCTCTCTCTGTCTCTCTCTGTCTGTCTCCCTCTCCCTCTCTCTCCCTCTCTCTCTGTCTCTCTCTGTCTCTCTCTCTCCCTCTCTCTCCCTCTCTCTCTCCCCCCCCTCTCTCCCCTCTCTCTCTTTCTCTCTCTCTCTCTGTTTTTCATAAATCAGTTTATTTTAATAGCTATCTTCTCAGTTCATTACTTTGTTGTTTTATTGTCATGAGAACTAATATTTATAATGACACGGATCCTGCCAAAAATTCAGGAATATGAAAAAATTAATATTTTACAAAATCGCTGGGGATAAATTATACTCTCTCTCTCTCTCTCTCTCTCTCTCTCTCTCCCCTGCAGGTTCGTACATGATGGTGGACTCTTCGCAGCATGACCCTGGGGAGAGAGCACGTCTTCAGCTCCCTGTGATGAAGGAGAACGACACACACTGCATCGACTTTAACTACCTGCTCTACGGCACCGATGGGTCCAGTCCCGGAACTCTGAACGTGCTGGTCAAGGTGAATAAAGGCCCGGTGGCAAATCCCATCTGGAACATCAGCACACACACCGGGAGCACGTGGAGGAAGGCGGAGCTCGCCGTCAGCACCTTCTGGCCCAACGAGTACCAGGTACATTAGTTACATTAACTGTACACCTTAAAACACCGTTAAACACCAATATCCCAAATCCAACACACTAACACTCACAATCAAACATGTACTGGATAAATAGATTAGTATTGTACATAAGACTTCTCCATCAAACACCAACACCTGGTCCACCAATCAGATCAGAGGAATCTCTTTGGTTACGTCTGCAGCAAACACCACATCCTTTAAACACCGTCACCTATAGAGCGCAAAATTCAGTAAGACATGAAAAACATCGATTGTCTAATACAACTAATGCTTGAACATCACCTCATCCAAAGACTTAATTCTCCTTTATTTCACCTTTAAACACCACCAAACACACACAGAGATCACCATCAAACACCAGCACACATGCATGTCCACTGTCAAACACCAGACAAATATAAAAATCGTTATTCCGCACAATTGTTAATTGTCATCAACACCTTCACCATCAAACCCCAACATTCATAAACCCAAAACAACGTTACTGATCATGCCAAATCCAAAAGCAATTCCAATCTCCAGCAAGTGCCAGTGTTTTCAACCAAACACCACCATTTATCACCAAACTCCAGCATTCGTAAGCAAGGCGTAAACACCAAATCTGTCCAGCAAACACCAAACCAAACCAAATCTGTCCAGCAAACACTAAACCAAATCAAATCTGTCCAGCAAACACCAAACCAAATCAAATCTGTCCAGCAAACACCAAACCAAATCAAATCTGTCCAACAAACACCATAACAAATCTGTCCAGCAAACACCAAACCAAATCAAATCTGTCCAGCAAACACCAAATCAAATCTGTCCAGCAAACACCAGATCAAATCTGTCCAGCAAACACCAAATCAAATCAAATCTGTCCAGCAAACACCAAACCAAATCAAATCTATCCAGCAAACACCAAATCAAATCAAATCTGTCCAGCAAACACCAGATCAAATCTGTCCAGCAAACACCAAACCAGATCTGTCCAGCAAACACCAGATCAAATCTGTCCAGCAAACACCAAACCAAATCAAATCTGTCCAGCAAACACCAAACCAAATCTGTCCAGCAAACACCAAAACTGTCCAACAAGAAATGGTCCGAGAAACACCAAACCTGTCCAGCAAACACCAAGCTATCTAACATCAGAACTGTCTAACAAAAAAAAAACTGTCCAACAAACACCAGAATAATCCTATAAACCCGACACTGTCCAAGAAAAGCCAAGAGATCTAATTGGTTGGTTGGTGTTGATCCGGTTGATGACAGTTACCAAAGTGTCCACTTTGACACCATGTCCTCTAACACCTCGGTCTTTGCCAAAGCAGCATGACGTGTAACAGTGTGTATTTGTCTGAGATGAGAACCGTGTGTGTGTGTGTGTGTGTGTGTGTGTGTGTGTGTGTGTGTGTGTGTGTGTGTCCACCTGTTCCTCTGGTCTGTCCTGGATTCTGTAATTATGTAGGTTGTGTAAGGCATGAACGAGTGTGTGTGTGTGTGTGTGTGTGTGTGTGTGTGTGTGTGTGTGTGTTTAATTAGACAATTTATGCAATTAGATTATTTGCATTGGAAATGCCACACAGCTATCGAGCTCTTCACACTCTCAAAGAGCTGCTCACACACACTCGCACGCACTCACACACACTTACACTCAATCATGTACTCAAAACGCTACTCAGGGTCAATTACATCACACACACACACACACACACACACACACACACACACACACACACACATCTCTTTCTCTTGATCTCGGTCTTCTCTCTTAGCCCTAATTACATTCATTATAATGAATATTCGTCATTCGTTAACTCTATAACGTCTGTTCATTTTTTTATTATATTTTCAGTTTAGCGCTAAAGAACATTCTGTACCCCGAGAGGCAAAAACTCACAGACGCGCAGCCATCTTTATAAATATTTATTCATGTGTTTATATTTTCAGGTTAACCTGCGTATTTCTTGTTAGTCCTTGTTTCAGCGTTGGCCTTTGCTATACTGGGATATGCAAATGAGCACGTAAAGAACATATATAGAATCCGTAGCAGTTTATTTACGATACGCATCGTACGATCCTAATACCTGCGATCAACACCTCGTTCAAGTGTTTAATTCACCATCAAACACCAGTGTTCACCTTTAAACACTAAAGCTGTGCTTTAAACACAACCAACGCCAACACTATATGGCTAGAACCATCAAACACCACCACACGTGCACATTCACGATTAAAAACCTGAAAAATAGTTTGAAAAATTGTACCTTATACCTACAAACAGCATTCTCGATTAAACACCCAGATTTCACATCAAACACTGACTTCTCCAACACTAAATTTCACCATCAGTATTTTAAATCTCCAGCACCCACATCCACAATGCCACAGTGAGTGTTCTTAAACACCAGTGTACCAACAAACACTAACATCTTTAAACAGACACCAGTCTTTACTGTTAAACATCAGCCTTCACTGACAAACACCCCAAACACCCAAACTGTCCAACAAACACCCAAACTGTCCAACACCCCAAACACCCAAACTGTCCAACAAACACCCAAACTGTCCAACAAACACCCAAACTGTCCAACAAACACCCCAAACACCCAAACTGTCCAACAAACACCCAAACTGTCCAACAAACACCCAAACTGTCCAACAAACACCCAAACCGTCCAACAAACACCCCAAACCGTCCAACAAACACCCCAAACTGTCCAACACCCCAAACACCCAAACTGTCCAACAAACACCCCAAACACCCAAACTGTCCAACAAACACCCCAAACACCCAAACTGTCCAACACCAAAACTGTACAACAAAAAAACCCAAAACTATCCAATAAACTACATAATTATCCAAGAAACGCAAAAAAGTTCGACACTAAACCTGTCCAAAACCAAACACCAAAAATGTCCAACACCGAACAATTAAAAAAAAAAGAAACCCAAAATTGTCCAACAAAGTCCAAACTATCAAAAAAGGAATATTTACCAAAAAGCATGTTAAAACATCGAAAATGCTCGTTTCTGATTGGTCGGCGGGTCTGTGTCATTTTCTTACATAGCGGCTTCTCTGACATGGATCCAATCAAAATCTTTTGATCAGATCGGAGAGATCGGACTGATTTTTGTTTAGCGATGTGATGTTTTTTTTTTTTTTTAACGAGGTTTGCGTAACTTTTATCACGGTTTACAATATCGTACGTCGTTACTGACGCTGGTGCAACCGTTTCGTTCACCAGCTCCATTTTTTACACTCGTTTTTTTTTTCTCGTCTCGTGTGTAATTGATATTTTCCCTCCGTCTCCACACTGACCTGTTTCTCAGTGCAGCACTGACACACCTGATCACTCATCCGCAACACGGACACCGAGGACACACACTCCTCCTCCACCTCTCCTCTCTTTCATCCCTCCTCTTTTCTTTTCTATTTCTCCTCTGCCTTGCTTTTCCATTCCTTTCCCTCCCCTCTCCTCTCTTTATTTCTCTTCTTTGTCTTCTTTTCTTCTATTTCTTTCTCCTATATTTTCCTGTTCTTTTTTCCTTCAGTATCTTTCTTTCTTTCTTTCTTACCCTCCTTTGTCAGTCTTTTACCTTTTCTTCTCTCTTTTATACCTCTTTTTTCTTTTCTTTTAATCATCTGTTTATCCTTCTTTCTTGTGTCTTCTTTATTTAAATATATTCTCTTCTTTCTTTCTCTTCTGGTCTTTCTACTTTTTTTCTCTCCTTTCCTTCTTCTTGTCTCGTTTCCTACTTTTTTTCCCTCCTCTATCTTTCTTTTCTCCTTCTTTTTTTTGAATTCTTCATTTCTTGCCTTCCAGACAGTGTATATATTGTAGAGCTGTGTGTGTGTGTGTGTGTGTGTGTGTGTGTGTGTGTCTCGCTCTGAGTCAGTCTGTGCGGAGTTGTTCCAGAGAGATTGCTTCACAGCTGGTGTGTGTGTGTGTGTGTGTGTGTGTGTGTGTGTGTGTGTGTGTGTGTGTGTGAGGGAGTGAGGGAGTGTATGTGTGAGAGAGAGAGAAAGTGCTTGTGTGCACATATGCGTGTGTGTTTTCGTGTGTGTGTGTGTGTGTGTGTGTGTGTGTGTATGCATGCCTTTTGGCTCCAGATAACAGGATAACTAAAAATCAAAGACAAATCAAAGCAAAGTCTGTGTGTGTGTGTATGTGTGTGTGTATGTGTGTGTGTGTGTGTGTAGGCGCTAAAACACTAGTGCATGGGGGGAAAGTGCTGAGTAGGACAGGCTATTCAATTCTCTATCATAGAACACACACACACACACACACACACACACACACACACTCGCAAGGTGTTCAGGCTTTTAAAGCCCAATTAGGGCTTTGTTGAAGTGCTGAATTACAGCACAGTGGGAGCACAGCTGAGGGGGGAGATAACAGTGTGTGTGTGTGTGTGTGTGTAGTGTTTTAATTAGAACGCCAGAGTCCCACTGAGACATTGCTTGAGCTCAAATCACACGTTTTATAACACGTCATATTAAATTTTTTTTTTTCTAAATCTAATCTAAAATTATTCACAAAATGTTTTTAGTCTTCAGGGTTTTATTTATTATTCAGATAAACAGAGCTGAAAACTGTTTACTGTGTGAAAAAGGAGAAAAGAGAAAAATGAGAGAGAAAGAAGATGAAAAGATGGAAAAAAAGTGACCATTTCTAATATATTCACCGCTAAATAACTAAGCTAACCTGACAGGAGAGACACAGAGAGAGAGACTGTCACTGAGAGAGACGGAGAGAGAGAGAGAGAGAGACTGTCACCTAGAGAGACACAGAGAGAGAGACTGTCACTGAGAGAGAGAAAAACAGAGAGAGAGAGAGAGAGAGAGAGACAGAGAGAGACAGAGAGAGAGACTGTCACTGAGAGAGAGAAAAACAGAGAGAGAGAGACTGTCACACAGAGAGAGAGAGACTGTCACCTAGAGAGAGACACAGAGAGAGAGACAGAGAGAGAGAGACACAACAAGAGATAGATCACCCAGAAAAGAAACAGAGAGAGCGACAGAGAGAGAGAGACACACAGAGAGAGAGCGACAGAGAGAGAGAGAGACACAGAGACAGAGAGAGAGAGAGAGAGAGAGCGACAGAGAGAGAGAGAGACACAGAGACAGAGAGAGAGAGAGAGAGCGACAGAGAGAGCGAGACACACAGAGACAGAGACACACAGAGACAGAGAGAGAGAGAGACACAGAGAGAGAGAGAGAGACACAGAGAGAGAGAGAGAGACAGAGAGAGAGAGAGACACAGAGACAGAGAGAGAGAGAGACACAGAGAGAGAGAGAGACACAGAGAGAGAGAGAGAGCGACAGAGAGAGCGAGACACACAGAGACAGAGAGAGAGAGAGAGAGAGAGCTGTTTGGCCTCGTTTCTCATCTCTCTGTCTCCGGATGATGAAGAACTCACAGCTCCCTGTCGTTTATATCACTCACACACACACACACACACACACACACACACACACACACACACACACAGCCGTCACATTCATATCAATAGTGCCTTTTATACCGACACTGTTTACTCCGCCTGAGCTGCCTTAATGATGATGGCGCGTGTGAGTGTGTGTGTGTGAGTGTGTGAGTGTGTGTTTGTGAGTGTGTGTGTGTGTGTGTGTGTGTCACAGGTAAAGTGTCAAGCTTCTCTTGACAGTTAGATTTTAATATCTGTTGTGACGGTGATCATGGTGGCACAGCAGAGACGCGTGTGTGTGTGTGTGTGTGTGTGTGTGTGTGTGCGCGTGTGTGCGCGCGTGTGTGCGTGTGTGTTTTTGCTGTGTTCTAGTTTAGATTAACTGCTTTAGTCTCCGCCCCCCTGTAAAACTCTGTCTCTCATTGGCTGGCGCTTTAACAGTAAAGCGAGACGTTTCAGGTGTTGCTGTACGTCAGCGTTGTCTACAGCCGCAGTCCAATTTAACAAAAATCATTACTTATAAAATAACCAATAAGTGACTAACATGACTAAATGTCGACAACAGATCAGATCAATCCCACCAACTCCTACGACGTTTCATCGATCCCGCCCACTTCGTTTTCTTAAAAATAGTCCAGGAACCTTTTCAGGAACTCGACAGTGTTCTGAGGAACCTTCTCAGGAACAAGAGAATGATTTCAGTAACCTAGTTTTTTGTTTTCATGCCATCACTTTAGTAACCATTAAACCGGAAAAATCGAAATAAAACAATGACGTCTCTCTCTCTCTCTCTCTCTCTCTCTCTCTCTCTCTCGCTGTCTGTCTCTCTGGTCCAATGAGATGCCTTCAGCTGAATAATTTGCATAAATGCGTGTGATTGGATGAACCGAAACAGAGTGTCTGCTACAGAAGCCTCGCAAGTTTGAGTTTAGAAAACTGGAGTCGCTGAACTGCGGCCATTTTGTTTCGTGCGATTATCGGCTCTGCTACGGTTCACCAGTCGACAAACCCTGATCTCGCCTACCTAGGGGTCTGCCTTAGCATCGGAACACACACACACACACACACACACACACACACACACACACACACACACACACACATCTGTACCTATAAATATATGAATGCTACTTTCCTTGTCATGACCTCATAGCCTTTGGGCAGCATGCTGAGATGCTGACTGACACACACACACACACACACACACACACACACACACACACACACTCTGTCTCCACTTGTCAGCTTTTATTTGAGTCACTTTTCTCCTTGAGGAAAAAGAAGAACAGAGACTTATATGAAGAGAGAAAGTGTTTGCGCCTCTGATTCATTTTGTTCCGTACGTCGTCTCTAACCGTATTACAGCATCTCTTCTTATTACTGTGTGTGTGTGTGTG
>JAKKZL010000178.1:12500-18951 GCA_037576815.1 Pangasius larnaudii
TGATGCGTGTGAATGGAGAGAGTCGTCGTTGCTTTGGTTCGTCTCGCAGCGGAGGATTAATTACAGTCGCGGCTCCGCGGCGGTTCACCTGCACGCAAACGTTTTTCGTTTTTATTCCAAATTCTCTAAATGACATTTTTTTCAATTTGCGGCGGAGCGGAGCCTCGAGCGCTGTTCGACACGCCGAGCGTTTGATGTAGAAACGGAACGATCAAAGCGTCCCTCTACTGCCGCATACACACTCCGCCGTCACACACACACACACACACACACACACACACACACACACACACACACACACACACACTCTCGTACTTCCTGCTGGTGCTGATGTGTGCAATAAAACTCTCGACTCTTTACAACGCGGGAAACGTAACAACCACCGTTACAGAATGTTCACGATTTATATCATGTGATCTGAACACGATCTGAATGATCTGAATGCGCGGCGCTTTGTCGCCATGGTAACCGCGCAGAACCGGAACGTCTGTATTAACGCTTTAATTACATCGTTTACTGACACGTCTGTCAAACGTGTTTATTCATAATGTTTAGTGATCTACGGACACGTCTTTCGACACGTGTATTAACGCTTTTACTGACACGTTCATTATCGCGTTTTACACGTCTGTCAACACGTTTATCAGCACATCCGTGGACACGTCCATTGACGTACTTATTAACACACCTATTTACACGTCTGTTGACACGTTTATTGAAACGTCCATCTGTCGATACGTCTGTTAACACGTCTGTCAACACAACTATTGACACACCTGTTGGCATGTCTATCGACACGTTTGTTGACACGTATATTGATGCATCAATTGACACACCCATTAACACGTTTATTAACACGTGTATTGACACATTTTTGACACTTTTACTGACGTATCTCTTAACACGTCCATTGACATGTCTATCGACGCGTTTATTGACACGTCCGTTAACGTGTTTAACGTGTTTATTGACATAATTATTAACATCTCTATTGACACATTTATTAACACGTTTCTTATTAACATATGTTTATTAACACGTTTTTGACACATTTATTGACTCTTACTGACGCCTCTATCAACACAATTACTGACACGTCCGTTGTCTTGTCTATTGACATGTCCATTTACACGTCTGTCAACACGTTTATTAACACGCTTTTTAACATGTCTATTGACACATTTATTGACTTTTACTGACACGTCTTTCAACGCAACTATCAACACGTCCATTAACACGTCTATTAACATGTCTCACGTCACGTCTGTCAGCACAACTATTGACACGTATGTTGGCATGTCCATTGATGCGTCTATCAACACATCCGTTAAAACGTCTATCGACACGTTTAACACATTTAATAACACATTTATTGACGTGTTTATTGGCGCGTTTATTGACACGTGTCTGATGTTACAGATGAAATGTTGCTTTTATGGTGTTGTTTTTATTATTTTTGAAAGTTTGATTTCACTTTTCTTCAAAAGTTGCATCAGTTGTGTAAAGTTGTGCTGTTTGGATTTCACCTCTTATAAATAACACACACACACACACACACACACACACACACACGCTAATCAGTGTGTGTCCTCTCATTAAACCTGAACCTGTCATACAGAGAGGATGAGAGACACACACCTAGTACATACATACACAGACTCTCTCTCTCTCTCTCTCTCTCTCTCTCTCTCTCTCTCTCTCTCTCACACACACACACACACACACACACACACACACACACACACACACACGGTGAGAGCTTGTTACTCCTGACAGGAGAAAGTGTGAAGTAGATGAAGAGGTGAAGAAACTGGCTGTGTGTTTAACTTCTTATTTTACTGTCTGTCTGTCGTTCTCTCTCTCTGTCTGTCTCTCTGTCTCTCTGTTTATCTCTCTGTCTGTTTCTGTCTCTGACTCTGTGTCTGCTTGTCTTTCTCTCCATCCCTCCTCCTGTATATTTATCCGTATCTTGATGCGTCTGTCTCTGTCTTTCTCTTCATCCTGTGGCAGAGCCTTTGTATTTATCTGTCTGTCTGTCCTCTTTTCTATCTGTCTTTCCACCCATCTGTCTTTTTGACTCTCTGTCCATCTGTCTTCTCTTTTCTATTCCTCTATCTATCCATCTCTTTGACTCTGTGTCCTCTTTTCCATTCCTCTGTCCATCCATCTGTTTGACTCTGTCTGTCTATCCCTCTGTGTGTCCTCTTTTCTATCCCTCTGTTCATCTATACATCTCTGTGACTCCTCTTTTCTATCCCTCTCTTTGACTCCGTGTCCCCTTTTCCATTCCTCTGTCCCTCCGTTTGTCTGTTTGACTCTGTCTTTCTGTCCCTCTGTCTGTCCTCTGTTCTATCTCTCTGTCCATCCATCCATCCATCAATCTGTTTGACTCTCTGTCCATCTGTCTGTCTGTCCTCTTTTTTATCCCAGCCGTTCGTCCATCTTTCCATCTGCGTGTGTCTGAGGAAACAGAAAGTGGATCATAGCTAATGACACGGTGTCTATCAAATAAAAAGTGGGCGGAGCATTAAACAGGAAGACGTGTGTGTTTGTGCTAATGCTCTGTAGCGAGCTTCTCCATTGATGATATTCTTGATCCTCTCAAAAACCGTTTTGCGGTGTTGAGGTTAATAGGACGCGAGCTAGCGTGAACTAGCGAGAACTAGCGTGAACTAGCGTGAACTAGCGCAGCTTACGAGCGGTCGCTGAATCCGATCGACGTCATTCGGTGCGCTCGCCTCACGGGACGCGTCTCAGAATCTTCCAGAACTTTTCAGATGGAAATCTAAAACCCAAAACACGTTTTGTAATTAGCACAAACTCCACGCCTTCCTGTGTGCTGCTCGACGTGTCATCGCCTGCGCTCGCCGGAGGAGATGACGAGCGCTTTTTCTTTTTCTTGTTGTTGTTGTTGTTGTTTTGGTTTGATTTTTGTGCCAAGTTTCAGCACCAAGTGCCGAAAAAACCCGAGGGTGTGAACGAAAAGAAAAAAAATACTCTGACGCTGCGTATTAGCATGACTAGCATCTGTACAGGAGCTCAGATCAAACATGATTTAAGATTTAAATGTATTTCTCTTTTTAAAAAAAAAAAAAAGTAATGAAAAAAAATGATAGATAGATAGATAGATAGATAGATGGATAAAAACTCGATTGTTTGCTCCAGATGTTAATAAATGTTTGTGTTCTATATATAAACAAATAAAATTGTTTTGTCTCAATCTGATAATAATAAATGTTTTAAACTCGGATTAATGAAAGCCGGTGTGTGTGTGTGTGTGTGTGTGTGTGTGTGTGTATGTGTGTGGGGCAGAGGCGTAACGGAGAGGACATCCCCGTGGCGGAGAAGAAGAACATCAACCACAGGAAGTTTGCGGCGTCGTTCCGGCTGAGCGAGGTGACGAGTCAGGATCAGGACCTGTACCGCTGCGTCACCCAATCAGAGCGCGGCTCCGGCGTCAGCAACTTCGCCGGCCTCATCGTCAGAGGTGCCCTTTCTTTCTTTCTTTCTTTCTTTGTTTATTCATTTTTTAATTTAATAGGTCAGTTTTTATAAAATCTAAATAAACCGTGAAAACGTTTAATAAGTGCCGACTTTCTTTGAGTTCTTTCATTTTTGGTTTGTTTTTAATCAATTTTATTTTAATTATTTTCTTTTTCTTTAATAACATTTTTTAAAAATTATTTCTAAATTTTCGTTTGTTTTTAAATAAAATAGTTCTTTGGGAAATTCTTTCTTTAATTATACTTCTTTAAAGTATTTTGTTTAATTCATATTTTAAAGAATTTCTTTAGTTTTTTTTTATGTAATAAAATTAATTTAAAAAAATAATCCAGGTGAATTCACCATTACATTCTGCCTGTAAGTAACTTTTTATTTTCTTATTTACTCGAGTAACAGTAAACATCTCATGCTAGCCTTGTCCAGCGTGTTAGCGTGTTAGCGGCTAGCTGAAGCTTAGCGATGCCGACGTTTCCTGCTTGCAGGATGCAGTGAGACACTAATTCCAGAGGAACTTTCCGGGCCACAGATGCGAGCGCGGCGTAATGTGAGCTGGCACTGAGGTCCGTCTTGTGGCTCAGGACCCGAGGCTAGTGCTTTATTAGCGGCTAGTGCAGCTAACGCGAGGTGACACGCGCACTCCTCACGGCCGTGTTCACGAGAAACGCTGCTCATAACCAAGGAGAGGTTCACTAACGCACAACTCCACCCAGGAACACATCCGTCTGTCAGAGAGAGAGAGAGAGATGGGGGAAAGAAAGAGAGAGAAGGAGTGGAGGGGGGAGAGAGACTCTCTCTCTCTCTCTCTCGCTCGCTCGCTCTCTCTCACACACACACACACACACACACACACACACACACACTCTCATAGCCCATAGACTGTACGTTTTTGTTTTGTCTTGTTTTTTTTCTTCACTTTTTCATCTTATCATTTGTTCTCTGTGAGGGTTTTATTCTTTGCCCATGTAAATGCTTTGGCAATTCACTGTACAATTTGTCTTTCCAATAAAGCTCATTTAAATTTGAATTTGCGAGAGAGAGAGAGAGAGAGAGAGAGAGAACTGAATTGAATTGAACTGAGAGACAGACAGGAGACAGCTTGTGGTCTCAGAGCGCAGTGTGGCCGGCATAGGCAGAGCCGGTGGCTCAGAGGGGACAGACTGAGAGAGAGAGAGAGACAGACTGTGTGAGAGAGAGAGAGAGAGCGAGAGAGACAGACTGTGTGAGAGAGAGAGAGAGAGAGACAGACTGTGTGAGAGAGAGAGAGAGAGAGAGACAGACTGTGTGAGAGAGAGAGAGAGACAGACTGTGTGAGAGAGAGAGAGAGACAGACTGTGTGAGAGAGAGAGAGAGAGTGAGAGAGACAGGTGGAGCAGAGAGAGAGAGAGTGAGTGAGAGAGACAGGTGTAGACAGGACAGACTGAGAGAGGGAGAGAGAGACAGGTGGAGACAGACTGTGCTCACAGTGCACTGAAGGAGTGCTGGAGGACGAGTTGCACTTCCTCAGTGAGTGCAGCAAATCCACAGCCATTAGAGACACACAGTTTACACTCAGAGGGCTGGCTGGATAAACTCCTCCTACAGGAACTCCTCCTACAGGAACTCCTCCTACAGGAACTCCACCTAGAGGAACTCCACCTAGAGGAACTCCTCCTACAGGAACTCCACCTAGAGGAACTCCACCTAGAGGAACTCTCCAGTGTTTTGGGAGAGAAACAGGCTGGCAGCTCAGTGTGTGTCCTCCTGTCTCTGTTCGAGGGAGAGACGCTGAGTCCTCATTAACTCTGTACAGTTCTACTGAAACCACACTTCTGCTCTCAGTTTCCTTTTCCACGTCTTTCCCACTGCTCTCTCTCTCTCTCTCTCTCTCTCTCTCTCACTCACTCATGAAAGATTGGGGGCAAAAAAACAACAACCACATCAAAACACCAACAGAGAGTCAGCTGAAGAACAGAGCTTTGGGGTGAAAGGAGGGGGGAAAAATGAAAGGAGGAAGAGAGTAAAGGAGAGAATATAGGGGAGAGAGAGAGAGAGGATAAAGTGGGAAGGATGCAGGAGAAAGATGAAGAGAGGCAAAAGAGAAACTGGTGAAGAGAAATAAAAAAAGATGAAGGGAGTGAAGTCAAAGTGGAGAGAAGAGAGAGGGGGTGAAAAGAGGGGGGAGGGAGGAAAGAAGAGGAGAAGGAGGAGGAAAAGAATTATTGGAAAAATAAGATTAGGTAAAGAAGTAATCCTGCGAGAGAGAGAGGTAGAGAAAAGAGGAAGAGGAAGGAAAGTGAGAAAAAAGATGAACAAATGTGAGAGGGAGGAAGGAGAATGAGAGATAAGTGGAACGATAACAAGAAATGAGGAGAAGAAAAAAGAAAAGAAGACGAAAGATAGAATAATGGGATTAGAGAAGGAAAGGAAGAAAGTGAGAAGAAATTGATGGAAAGAAGAAAGGTGGAGCAATGAAATAGGGAGAATAGAGAAAAGAAAAAAGGTGAGAGAGGAAGAAAAATAAAGGTGTGTGTGTGTGTGTGTATTTACCCCATATATAAACTGTTTATTGTGTGTGTGTGTGTGTGTGTGTGTGTGTGTGTGTGTGTATAGGATGAGTCTTTCATCATCAGGTGTTATTGTGCGATGCAGGCAGGTCATCCATCACACACACACACACACACACCTTTCCTCATAGTGTTTTATTTCCACACGTCTCTTTCTCCTTCTCTCCTTTTTTCATCTTTTGTCTTTTTTCTTTTTTCTCTTCTCTTTTCATTTCCTCGTTTTTTCCCGTTTTGCCTCCTTCTTTTTGTTTACTTCACCTTTCTCCTGTTTTCTCATTTCATTGTATCTTTTTTTCTTTCCTGTGCGCGCGCATGTGTGTGTGTAGGTGTGTGTGTGTGTGTGTGTGTGTGTGGTTGTGTGTGTTTGTGTTGGTGTGTGTGTTTGTGGGGGTGTTGGGGTGTGG
>JAKKZL010000180.1:7462-18928 GCA_037576815.1 Pangasius larnaudii
GAGCAGATAACCTTCAGCTGCAACCTCCCACCCGAAAGCACTGCTCTGGCCAGTGGGAGCGATGGGAGCGATGGGAGCGATGGGAGAGATGGACTCTGACTTCGGACCTCTGGATCGCGCGTAATTCATTAGTTTGCATAAGTGTTTGCATATAATTTGAGTAGTTTATTCAATGCATCTCATGGTTCTGCATAGTTTCTGAGCTGTACAATGCGCTGCGAGAGTTTTTCAAAACTTTAAGCTTTTTAGTCATTTGCTGTCAGTCAATAATAACATGTATATAATAATAAAACATAGCTCTGAGCACAAGAGATACTCGCCTTGTAAGTGGCATGGCACATCATACTCGATCTCATCATGGCGTGACGGGCTGAGAAAGAGCGTCCCATCCACCAGTGGAAACTGCTCAAAGATGGGCAGCATGCGGTGGCACAGGGCGCAGTGGACCACATTGCGGTTGCTAGCACTAAGCGCAGAGAGGATAAACTTTCTCAAGTCCTCACCCTGCCCCGCCTGGGCATCGTCCTCCATGCGCACATGGTAGGTGTTGAGCTTATGCCGAGGGATGTGCGCCAGCAGCTCGGAGAGGTCCAGCCTCCTCAAGAACTGCACCGGGCCGTCGCCCTGAGTAAGGCGGGGCAGACACAAACTGCCTGCCCCGTGATCCGCTTGAAGACTTCCCCGGCCGGCCACGTGTCCCACCAGCAAGTGCTTCCGGTTGCCCTCCATGTGGACTGCGTTTTTAAGGAATTCGCCCAGGTGCCGTGAACTGCGTGGTCCACTGACAGACTGAGGTGTGAAGAATGAGAAGCCCAACGGTGGAGACTGGCCGGGTGAGTCAGTGGGCGAGCGCGCACCCAGGTTCACCCCAATGCTGGTAACCGCGTGGCTCCTCTCTTGAGAGTTCTGCCGATCCACAGATTGGCGGCGTGAAAGGTCCTGGTTGGAGCCACGGTGAGGCAGCTTATTGGACGACTTGCCTTTCTTCAGTTCCTCTGAGGCCTCCCCTCCACCCCCTCCAGAGACACCTCCGCTGGCCTTCACACTACTTTTCTCAGTCACCACCTTCTTCTTGCGCTCGTCCTGCATGCGCTTGACCTGGTACCAGTCAGTGTCTTTCTTTAAGTGGCCCTGACCACAGCGACACGAGCAGAAGCGAAAGGCCAGGTCATAGCCCTTCTTGGTCCACATGTTCTGCCGGCACTGCTTCTCATTCCAGCTACGGGCACGGCCGATGCAGTTGAACTGTACCAGGATGCTGCTTTCCCACTCGTAGAAGCACTGTAGGTGCATCCAGTTGCCATAAGGACAGTGCTCGCTGTTGCACAGCACCCGCTGGTAGTCGTCCTTCTCAAGGTCAACGGCACGGCCCAAGCTGCACACGAGTGGCGTGGCACACAGGGCCTCTGCAAGACACAACATCAGCAATGTTCCCCTGTAACTGAGACATTCATATCGCTTCACTTCACATTATAGAACAATCATTAGTCCTGCACGAGTGGACATTACGCATAATGTGTCTTGTAATTGAGTTTCAAATCAAATGAAATCTTTACATTTGCCAGGTGCTTTAAACTAAAGTAGCTCATACACTTCAAGCGTGTAGCTGTTTAAATCTATGTGCTGCAAAATGAAGTGCCCTGTAACAGCTCATAAAAAAAACCCGATAACGAGCGGCGTCTCCTGTGTCTGACCTTCATTACTGTGCGTCTATCAATGGACCAGAGAGCAGCTGTAGTGCAAAGTGAGTGAATCAGTGGTGCTGCACAATCCGCGGGGGATCTACCCACACAGCCCAGACACTCGAAAGGAAATATTATGCAACACACATTTGTATGGATTGAGTAAAGAAAGTAGGCCCATGCATCTAACAGGGGGAAAAAAACAGAAACACAAGCAGGCGAACTCAGATGCAGGTTATGAGATGGTCAGAGGCATCACGCTGCTGCAGCAGGGACTGAAATAAAGGAAGGAAGAAACACCTGATTCATGTACAGCTCCAGGCCTACACTGCCTTATCTAACGCAGGAGCATTCTGGCCTAGCAGCTCAGCAATGCACGAGTCTACAAGACAAGTTGGTGCAAGTGGAGAACACTGGAGTGGGAGTGGAGATGGTTCAGCTTAGAGCAATGAGTCTAGCTTCTCCTCCTCCATCTCCTCCTCCTTCTCCTCCTCCCCTGTCCACAGCACTACCCGACGCCCTGCCCTGGTCTTATGGTTTTTAAACCGTGAGTACCTCGTTTACCGCTCGGCGGAGCGGCTGTAGCTCCCACTAACGCAGTGCTTCCTCCTGCTGCTGCTCCTCCTGCTCCTGCTCCTGCTCCTGCTGATGCTCCTCCTGATGCTCCTCCTGATGCTCCTCCTGCTGCGGAGGCTCCATTTTCCTGCTCATCTCCGCTGCTGTTAGTGCGCTTATTTCTCTTCCCCTTGTTGCTCTTCTGGCTCGGCATGGTGGTTGCTGCTCTCTCTCGATAGGAAACGACGCCGCCGTTAACGTGAACCGTCCGCACGCGCTGCTCTCGCAGATGGCATTGTCAGGCGCGCGCTCCACCGCAGACAGACAGATATAGATGTAAATGTCTCACGGAACGCGGATCAGCAGCGCCGTCGACGTCTTTGCCATTTTGACAGCCGAGGTGCACCATGAAGGAGAAGCAGAAGAAGAGGGCGTGTCCGTGTCTTGTTTTGATTCCTGCTCTGAAACAGTGCGCGTTTCCTCCCGTGACGTCACCAGGCCCCGCCCCCGTCTCGAGCACAGAAGCGCGCGCGGGGGGTGTGTGTGGGGGTATTCCCTAAACTCCATTATTCAGATAATCAATTATAATAATAATAATAATAATAATAATAATAATAATAATAATAATAATAACCCTGCTCAGTCAATTCCATTTCCAAAACCCCACGAGAAGACATGAGGAAGGAACCCGGAGAGGAACCAGACCTTACACCCATCCTCTTCAGGGTGATCTGCACATCTCCATACAGGCAAGCTGTATTAGAGATATAATAATTATAAATAATAATAAATAAAGTAGCTCATATACTATAGGTTCATACATTACTGCATGCAGGTGAAAACCACTCTAAAAAAGTATGTGCCCCCCTGACCATCACACGTATGAGCTTCTTCTCCAAACTATTACCACAAAGTCAGAAGCACACAGTTGTACAGAGCGTCTCTGTGTGCTGTAGCTTTACAGTTTCCCTTCACTGGAACTCAGAGACTCAAACCTGCTCCAGCATGACGACGCCCCTGTGCACAAAGCGAGCTCCATGAAGACATGGTGTGTGAAGGTGGAACACCGACTGCTTCTGCTTTCACACTCACTCCTATTACCTGCTCATTTTCTCACCTCTCTATCGCATCTGTCATTTTAATCACTTTACACAAACACATGTGAAATAATATATTTGAGACAAAAAAATATAGCATTTTGTTTTTGCATTATCAGTTCATGCTAGCTAAATAACGCTCACTCAGTTTCATCCAACCCACTGACCACAGCGACGCATGCAGCAGATAAACACTATGATAAGCCCACCTCATACACACACACACACACACACACACACACACACACACACACACACACAGCACAGGGGTATCTGTAACTGTAACTACACAAAGAATGACAGCTCCTAGATTTGATCTTTAAGGATAACGTCTTTCAGCCGCCTTCAGTGACACGTGTTACACATCATCAGCAGTCATGTTAAGGTGTGTTCACGCTTCTGAGCAACAAAACAAATGCTGTCTGTTAATTAGTTCCCACGTACTGAAAAAAAATGGAAAGCAAAACAGAGGCATTAGGAAGAAACATAGGGAAGTAGCAGAGATCGTCGCTCTGTCTGGAGATTGTTTGTAGCTAGCTCGGCTAATAGCTAATACAAAACATGTAATACATGTAATACAATACTTTCTGCTTAACTAGTTTTATATACATACACATTATATATATATATATATATATATATAGTTATATAGTTATATAGTTATATGGTGAGGGCCTCTGGTGAGTGTATGGAGCTAGTACAGTTAGCTCACACTGCTAATCTGCTAACAAGGTTCATACAAAGCCTGGCACCTATCACACATCAAACAAACAATCTTCTCACTTTGTTCACTTTATTAAAATAGTTTAATTCATTTAAACACATCTTAAAGACAAATAAATCGTATGGTGTAGTAAATAGTGTGCAGTAGGCTACAGTTTGGTGATTATTCTAATCAGAGCTAAAAACACTGGACGGATGCTACACACGACATGGGAGACTTGTCACTCGCTTTTTGGTTAAAACTGTTCTGTTTACTGTGTTTGTTATTCAGAGGAGACACCGTATGAAGCCAGTGGAGCATTACAGGCTTGAAATGAACCACATTTTGTACTGGCAGTTCTGCTCGGCCCCAGTCGCTGTGCTCTCTGGTTCACGTCTCCCTCTTTACCGACGTGAGCCGTGAGGAGCAAACTGTAGACCTGCAGCAATGCCATGAGTTCTGGAGATTTTGCCATTTTTCTTCTGTAATCTGAAAACGCAAACATTCAGTGGAGCATTTCACTTTCACCACAGCAGCTGAAGACGGAGTCGTCGTCTTCTTTATCTGTAACAGACTGTACAGTTGCTCAAGGGCATCCTGGGTTCCTTCTGGGAACTGAACATTTCGTACTGTAGTCCAGAGAATCCGTTTCTATCAGACCGGTAAACGTCTCAAAGAAGACACGTTTACAACCAAGCGCAGTTATTAAACATCCCTCTGAATCAGTGTGAAAGTGTTAAACTTATTAGCAATTATTTGTAACAATGGCATTAGATAATTAGCTAATAGCTAATGGTTTACTATTATTTAGCTAGTAGTAGTAGCTGGCTAAAAGCAACCATTACTAAATTCAAGCCACAGAATACAATTACAGTTTCAGTAATCTAACAACAAAACCTCCCTTATACAGATAAAGCCATAAAATATCAGGTTTGTACATTTTAAATTCAGACTGTAGTGGTACACTTCTCATTTCATACTCATGCCTTCAAGCCTGCTGTACCAGTCTTCTGGATGAGGAAATACTTCTGAATGTAAGGACAGTGTTTTAGATTTGAGACGCAGCTCGTGACAACAATCACGACGACGGCAGAAGGCTGTAAAGAGAAACGGAGCTCATCAGTGTGTTTAACTTCGCTGGGCATGAAATCGCTAAACATTTTACAGTTTGACATGGAAACCTGATGGACAGGGATGTCTTGATTTTGAAATTCCATGTAGTAAGTGTCGCATTTTAATCCTCCTGATGTACATGAACTTCACAAGTAAGTGTGTGAACAACGTCGCTCACATTGCTGCTGCTTCTGTAGTCATGCATCAAGTATAAAGCAGCCTTAAGATGTTAAAGCGGTTACTTCAAACGAAAACAGGATGTGTGTGGTCAGCTGTGAGGAGCTTGTTGGTTTGCTAATGTAAGTCTAGTACATTTAAATATTAAGCTAGCTTATACACAGTCAAATGTGTGTTTAGCTAGCTAACAATTACCAGCAAACGTTAGCATAGTCTAACTAGCTAGAACTTTACCTAAAGTGTTACTCTGGGTATATACTAATCATCCAGTGCTGAGCTTCTCAGAGGAAACTAGCTATTTGAATGGCATATATAAACTTTAGAGGCACTTACGTCTCATTCTGGTTCATCTTCCGTTTCTGGACTCCACGTCTCTTCACTTCATTTGGCAAACTTCCACTCCTCAACCCAGAGTTTCCGAGTAGGAATTCCGAGATCAGAGGGTGTTTTCTTTTGTTTTATTTATCTATTTATTTATTTTTTCTAGTTAAGAGGTTTAGTTGAATGCAACAATAGTATGAAGTCCATTTCCACAATAAAAGATGTAAAAGATCGCATGTAGAGAATAAGTGAATTATATATAGATACCATTCCTTCCTGTTCGCATCTTTCTGGCTTCCACACAGTAGGTGCCTTCTTCCTTTCTCCTCATGCCACATCTCCTGCTGTATTTTGTTTGTGAACACTCTTAACTCTTTTATTATACAGTAACGCCAAACCCTACCCCTCTCACATGACTACTAGTCAATGATTTTTTGCTCAGATGGTCTGCCAGGGAATGGATCGATTTCCTTGAGAGAAACTTCGAAAGAGGACCAAGTTTTCAAAAAAAAAAAAAAAATGCCATGTATTAAACTGTATGTGTATTTGTCACTGGGGTGGGACCCTCAAGGGTACAGCTTTTGTACTTATAGTAAGCCTACATACATTATATGGCCAAAAGTATGTGCACCCCTGACCATCACACCCACATGTGTTTCTTCACCAAACTGTTACCACAAAGTTTAAACCACACAGTTGTACAGAGCGTCTCTGTGTGCTGTAACTTTACAGTTTCCCTTCTACAGTTCCAATCTTGACAGAGCTACAGACATCTTTGTCCAGGAGCCAAGAGAGCAATGCTGGGCGAGTCTGTGCCCAGGGTAGCCTCAGATTCCTGTTCTTGACTGAGAGGAGTGGTCTTTTGCTGTTGTAGCCCATCTGCCTCAAGGTCTGACGTGTTGTAGGTTCTGAGATGCTTTTCTGATCATCACGGCTATAAAGAGTAGTTATTTGACTTCCCTTAGCCTTCTTGTCAGCTTGAACCAGTCCGGTCATTCTTCTCTGCCCTCGCTCTTCAACAAGGCTGTGTGCATCCGAGACGAGTCTCAGTAATGAGTATACACCAGTGCAAACTGCACCACACTTGCATCATTTATGTAGAAAGAAGTGATGAAAAGAATAATATGAGGCATTTCATTCAATATTTAGAGAGATATTCACAATTTACCATAATATGCATTTTCCTGTGAAATAACAACAAAAACAATAGTTTCATGCTGTAAAGTGATTATTAAACAACCTCTAACAAATTACAACAAAAGGTTGTGAAACAATGATTTCTATTCTAAGATAAAGAGCTCATTTAATGATGTAATTGCCATGGGGAGATGAGAGGAGTCTTTCAGCCAGTGACTTGGTTCTGAATGTCTGAGGGCTGATTCTGTAATACCATCTCACATCTCATCCTTTGACAAAAACTGACATCCAGAGGCTTTCATGATGCCCCATACTGTAGATTCTCAATGGGATTCAGTTCAGGTAAAAATGCTGGCCACTCCATCAGACGAGCAGGATCTTATCTCTTATCTGGCTAACTATAGTCTGATCTAACCCTGATCTGATCTTCTGTGGATCTTTTTTTTTTTTAAGCCATGGCACATCATCATGGTAACTTATGATGCACGCCTCACCTGCTACTGACTGTAATTAGTTCTCGGAAATGTGCAGAAAACTTTATTCGCCGATACACCAAACAGATGGTCTATTTACAGCTTTAGTGTTTATGTATTGCATATGCCATCTATTGATTTCTCCAGTCTGTACATTACAGATTACAGGGATGCAGTGGAGCAGAGGAACATGTGGAATGTGTAGATATTAGTTCAAATCTATCACATCGTCTTTGCTTCACTACTTAGCTACTGTGATAAACTTCATCACCCTTCACAGATCCCATCACCCCAGACCACCAGAGTCATATGCAGCAACAGTATGGCTTCACTGTTCATTTATAGCTGCACACGTCTGATGACTGGCACCTGAGAGTAAATACAAAACACAACCTACTTGATCAAGTGGAACAGTTTATTATTAATTAAACCAGCAGCCAAAAATTATATTCTATGCCTGAGATATTTGTCATTTCATCAGTACAGTGATATGTATAACAATGTGCTGTAATCTTGCTGTAAAGCATTTCCCAAAGTTCTGCATTCAAGTTTCAATTTTCTATGTTGAAAAAGAAATTTCTCTAATATTACATTTGACATAAACTGTCTAGATCACATACAAGACACTACTAACACTACACATACTAGAATCAGATTATTTGGCAGAAATAAACCTGACAGCCAGATTCACAGTAATAGTACTGCAATGGGAAGTCCATGGCTTTTAAAACTGCTCATTATAGTACAGTATCGGAGAAGAATTTATGTTGATATCAAGTTTCCCGAGAAATTAATCTTGTTAGCAAAATTCCAGGATTGCTACGTGAAGGAAAGATAATATATAATACATTTTGTTTTGCAGTCACATAATTAAAAGTTTAGTCCAGGGGAGGTTGAGACAGAACTCAACCAGAAGGCGTTGGTCATTTAAATACAAAACGTTTGGTCAAAAAGCACTCGTTCCCCTCAGCAAAACCACATTTATAAAAGTATAGCAAGAAGATACATTCATGCTTACTCATTGTAGGACTAAGATCTCTGAGGGGAAATGTTCTTACTTGATTAAAGGACAGTTTGCCAGTTCATTCCTGCAGTAGTATAACATCAACATTGTCATGAACTCCTTGCAGTAAGAGCTCGCCCTGAAACGTGATGACCTTCTTTCGCTTGGCCGCTTTCAGTGTCCCGACGAGTGCCTCGAAGAGGTTGGCACACTTGTCATCGTTGAACAGGACTCCGAATTTGACGCTGATTTTACCGTCTGCATCTGTGAAACAGGAGGAGTGGTTATTGGTGGTTATTTAGAATGATATAAAGCTGAGCTGAGTGTGTTTATCAGAAGCTCCAGTAGCCATCAGTAGGCTTTATATTCCACAAATATTTTACTGAGTATGATAAGAGAATAAAAGCAGTCTGCTCTAGTCAACTGTTAAACAGAAAGGCTGACCTCACTGGGTCAATTCCTCACTGCATTTCTACAAAGAAGTGAGAGACTCCCTGCCTGGAGCTCTTAAATCCAAGAAATGTGCCGTTACCAATAAATATGACTTCACAGGGCACAGGCCATGGAGGAGATCTCATTTCTCCTGGTGTTGCATAATGACTCATGTGCACAAGACTCCCTGGATGATACGAAGAGTTCATCGTAAGAATTTACTGTAAGGCCTTCAGCACTGCTGAAACTGTATCCTAATTCTGTGCATGTGTTGGAATATTTATTTCGCTAGTGATACGGTAGGGAAACTTTGCTAAAAGTAAAAACGTATGCTTAACTGTAAGGCTTTCCCGATTTTTGCTACGTAATTCCTGCTGTTTATTTAGTAAAAACCCAAACTTCGTTACAAGTAGAGCCCATAAGCAGCACAGCACATAATTAACCCTGGATAAAATGGTTACTGACCTACTGCTTACCTCAGACTCTGGGCACGTTTATGTTTTGGTACTTTAAGATTGAGTGCCGCATTTAAAACTATTCACCATTATATTTTAATGGATAAGTTTAAAAACAAGGTTATTTTAGACAGGCAAATTCTTGCCTAGTTTAGTCTGGATAAATTTTTCCTGCTTCAGGGGAGATTTTTCAATGCCTTAAACAATGTGCAATGGTGTGCCACAAATTCCTCTTCAGTTTAACCAGATTCAGCTGTAACTATGCAAAATGGAAGACATGAAACAGAAGTACAGTCTCTTATATTCTGATAAAATAGGAAGTACAGATGTTGGGTGGTTATTCTGCTTGTAATATAGGTTCCTGATTTCATCCTAAACCTTGATGATTGTCGTGTGCAACTAAAAGCTGCACCTTCAATCCAAAATAAGTAACATTTCTAAAACAATCTCTAGACGGGACTGTTGTTGGCTGCTGTTGGCTGCACTACACCTTCCAGGAGGAGCAAGTCTGAGTATATTGTCCTGGTGTAATTCGATGGACACTGGCTGCCTGTTAAGTTCTTACAAAGTCCTGCTCATCATGTTAAAAGCTTCCGAACCAGGGAGTTCCCAAACTAGGGGTCACGACCCCACATGGTGTCGCTTGATTTACAAATGGGGTCACGAGAGAAACTCACAATCTCTTCTTTTGTTTCATTCAATTATGTTACAAATAATTTTTAGTAATATCAGATTTTGTGCACTAATATTTTTAAATGTTACTGGCAATCACATTGAGACAAGCCACATTTAAATTAATACATGCTATTTTAGTCTTTATCACTATCCCATCACGCTGCACAAAAATAATGAACTAATTTCTCTGTCCATCTGCTTCCACTAAACACACTAGTGTTGTGTCTCAAATCGCATACTTGTGTACGATTATAGAGCGTTATTAAGCATTAACACTAACCGGTTTTCCTAGTACAGTTAGTGTTTGAACTTTAAAAACCTCTCATGTAGCCTTCAAACCTACTAAAAGGTCGGTTTTGCATATTAGATTTTCTCGATTAGTAAATACTTCTGAATGTAAGGTCAGAGTTTTCATTTTGAGATGCAGCTCATGACAACAATCACAACGACAGCAGAGAGTTTTATGAGACACAGAGATAATGAGTGTGTTTAACGTCACTGTGCATAAAATCACTCAATATTGTACAGTTTGTTTTGGAAATCTGATGAACAGGGATGTTTTGGCTCTGATGTGTACATAAAATACATAATACCATTAATAATATGATTGAACAATGCTTCTGTAAACGCATGCAAAATCATGTGTCAAGTAAAAACCAGATTCATCATGTCTGTTTGGGGTCATTTGCTTCATAACTTTGGGAACTCCTGTTCTGAATGGTTTGTGATCTTGTGAAACAGTATCCTGAGGCAGGCCTGCTGTTAATCCTGAGGATCACTTCCAGCTCCGCTGCCAGATAACATTAGGAATGATAACTCAATCACTGTTTTAAAGCCAGATTAAAATCATACTTGTGTGGCCTGGACTATTTGTACTTATATAATCTTTTATTTATACATTATTTTACATGATTTTTAGTCATTTTCGCAGTTTTATGCTTCTCAAGCAAGCAGACTATTAAAGAAGCCGACACAGATGTAAGGAACGACTTCGACTGTGTTTCCACAGAAACAAGTGAAAGGAAGAACAGAAAAAGCCTCAGCAACTACAAGGGCTAGAGTTTGTGCTTGTGCTCAGAAGTGTGACATGGGAGTGGCAGCACAATGCTAGGACTTGCAAAAAGATTTCGCCTCTAGAACCAAACTATAGCTTTTTATTATGGCTCAGTTAAAGACGCAGTGCACTAAAACACAATGGTGGTCCTGAGCTCAGGTTACTGACTGCGTGGAGTTTCCCATGTCAGAGTGGGTTTACTCTGGGTTCCTCCCAAAGACATGCCAGTAGGTTAACTGGCATCTCAGTAAGTGTGTGTGTGAGTGTGTGTGTGAGTGTGTGTGTGAGTGTGTGTGTGTGTGTGTGTGCGCGCATGGTGCCCTGCGATGGACTGGTGTCCCATCTGGGGTGTGTTCCTGCCGAGATGGACTCTATGACCAGAATAATGAGGGTACTGAAGATGAATGAGTTAATTAATCAATCAATCTGGAGATGTAGCAACTAATATAATTAATTTCAGCTTTTCCCCAAAAGGATGATTCCATTTAATTGATACAATGAGATGTGCATACTGACACGCCATATGGCCAAAAGTATGTGCACCCCTGACCATCACACCCATATGTGCTTCATCCCCAAACTGTTACCA
>JAKKZL010000182.1:0-10562 GCA_037576815.1 Pangasius larnaudii
TACGCGTTTGGCCAATCAACGTCTACTTACGTCACGGATAGTACCAGTTGTGCTGGTTAGACCCTGCTCCGGAGTAGAAGCTGATTTGGTTCTCGAAAAAGACAGTCCAGTACTAAAATCGCACCAAGACTGTACAGTTGGCTTTGGCAATAATGTGTGCCCACTAACATTGTTAGCATATTTGAGTGAAGTTTTCCTTTAAATATCACGGCTGTAAACTCACAATATCTGAAATGAACATGTCCTCTCAGGCCAGTGCATCTGGAATCAACCTGAAGGCAGATCAGTGCCTTATGCTCAACTGATGCGCATTGTTCAGTCTTTAGCAGGTCTCAGGTCAAGCTACATGCGCCAGTGCCTCCAGAATCTACTTCACAACCACTCCTCATGTCCATTAGTACAGTGCAGAAGTGCCATATTGGTGACAGCTCTGAGAGTCATGCAGTTCTCTCAACCCCCAGTAGATGTCAGTGTTTCCATCATTTTCAGTGCACTTATCAGGTCTGGCCTGTTTCTTCTCGACTCGAGACCATGCTTAGTCTTACCCTGGCTGAGGTCAGGATTTGGCGAACAGGGGAAACAGAGCCTGGAATAGCGTTAAAGGGAAAATTTTAGCTCCCCTTTCCCCCAGCTTGAAGGACCTAGAGTGTTTTTTTTGTTTGTTTGTTTGTTTTTGTTTTGTTTTTACAGCGCTGCCTCAAATGCGAGTCTACACATGGAGTGATGAGGAACAATCGAATCTAAGCAAACTTCAAAACCAACAATAAAAATAGCAAAAATCCAAAATTATAAAATATCAAACAGGAGGTAACAGTCACCGGAGCTGCCTCAGACATTGTAACAAAAACATAGACACACATACGTGTACACACAGTTTCTCTCATACACACAGGGTTGATACACGTGATTATATCTCATGGCCAAAAAAAAAAAAAAATTCAAATGTATTCTTTGAACAATAAAAAGGAATTTTCTCCTTTTGTTTTGCTTCATTTTCCTGACAAACCCAGCTGTCGTCGATATTTGCCGTTCACTGTCGTGAATGAAATGAGTATCGTCAGAAGACAAAGTAAAGGGTTTCCTCTGTGGTGTTCAGATATCAGAATTAAATATTTACAAAAGGACAAAAATTTGGAAGGGCAAAGCCTCCAGGTCTGTAGCTGAAAAGTCGTAAAGGCGCTCTGCACATGCGTGGAGATAAATCACGGCTCCGATAAGGGCCAGCCGCCAGTCTTCTATCTTCAAAGTTCTTTGTTCTTCTGTGTCTATAGTGTGCATGTGGTGTTATATGCGGGGGCTGGACAGGAAGGGGAAAATAGAAAGTGTTACAAACAGACAGAGTGACAGACAGATAGAGGAGGGAAGGGATATTTGGTTTGTATTAGCCTCCATATTGCAGATGTGTAGCCGGTCGTTGGACCAGAGCAGAATTAGATGCTTCCACAATGATTCTAGGTTCTGGCTGGTTCTGTACGGACACTGTGGATCCTAATGGCAGGTTCTGTGTAGGCCCTCACATTGTCCCAGAGGGCAGGTTACAGGCAGAAAAGAAAAGTGTGTAGGACTGGAATTGAAGCAGGTTTTGTGGGTTAGTGGATTGGAAACTGCTAGTTCAGAGGACTTATTTTCTACAAAGGTGGTTTTGCAGACTGGTTAGGTATGAATACGGAAGGTTCTGAGAATCAACAGGAACACTGACAGTTTTGAAGACTGGTTCAGTAGAGATGCTGAAGGGTTTCGGACTGCCTGTAGATGGAAACTAAATGTTCTACATAAAAAAAGAAAGGTTTGAAGAATTTGGACAGTAGTGTCTCTAAATAGAAACTGCAGAGTTTGGATCATTGGTGTTGTATGAATACTGCAGATTCTGGGACTACATGGTGCGGCTCACTGGCTCCAAGGATTTTGAGAACCATTTTATTAGCGATGGTTTAGTAAGTACACTGAGGGTTTTGATGACTGGAGGGGTCTGGGGAATGGTTCTTGATGAAAGCCAAAGGGTGGACACTGGTTCTGGATGCAAACCAAGGGGTCTGAGGACTGGTTCTGGAAGGAAACTGAGGAATCCGTGGGATGGTTCTGGTTGGAAACCAAGCATTCTGAGAACTAGTTCTAGATGGAAACTGGGGGATCTGGGGACTGGTTCTGGATGGAAACCCAGGGGCTTGGGGGGTGGTTCTGGAGGGAAACCCAAGGGTAGACCCATAAAGACATTAAGGGTTCTGAGGACTGGTTCCGGGTGGACACCAAGAGGCTTGGGGCTGATTCTTGATGGAAACCCAGGGGCTTGGGGACTGATTCTTGATGGAAACCCAGGGGCTTGCGGTCTGTTTCTTGATGGAAACTGAAGGGTGCACCCTTGATGACACCAAGAATTCTGAGGATTGGTTATAGATGGAAACCAAGGGGCCTGGTGGCTTGTTCTGGGGGGAAACCAAGGAGTCTGTGGACTGGTTCTGTTTTTGTGGGGACCCTGAAGGTTTTCATGAACTCTGAGAACCGGATCCCTATGGACACTGTGGGGTTTTAGGAACTGGTATTGTGGCTCTGTGGTTAAGGTTCTGAAGTAATGCTCGTAAGGTTGTCAGTTTGAATCCCAGGACTGCCGAAGTGCCACTGTCAGGCCCTTGAGAAAGGTCCTTCACCCTCAACTGCTCAGCTAAATGTTTGGATTGCATCCTGCCTCAGTGGGAAGTCATTTTGGATAAAAGCCTGTGCCAGATAAATAAATGCAAATATATGAAATATATTTCTGAGTATTGGTTTTAACCGAGGGTTAGGACGCTGGTGTTGATTCTCATCACAGGGTTCAACTGCGCTCCAAGGCTCCTGGGATGTGTAGTTGAGCATGGAAGGTGCTGCTTCAGAAATGACATCTTATCTGCTGGTATTGGCAACGCTAGTAAGAATAGCATACACATCTCAAGCTGAAAGCATATAAGTGTAAAGGGACTGAGAATAAGAAGGAAGTAGTACAGGTGGGAAGGCAGGTAGAAGGAAGTCTCCACAAGTTTATAAGGAATGGCAGCAAAACCTGCGTTTGTGTTCATGGATTAGCGCGAGCTATCAATGTTTCCACGCCTCAGTAGCGGTGAGACTGATGAGAGTACTGGGAGCTTTGCTGAGATGTGGACGAATATCCCATAGTGCTTTGAGACTGGGTTGTGCCTTGGACGTTGCTTTGGTAACCAAGGCGTGAGCTGGAGTGCTGAAACAAACACATAGAAAGAGAGAAAGAAAGGGTTAATGATCATCAAGCTGTCAGAAGGATAAAAACTATTAAGCTCTTGAAACATCAAACAGCTCTCAAAAGGTTGCTATAAAAAACAGCAATTCAACATGCCAAATTGGAAGAACCTGTCTATTTTTTTTTTCCGGGAAAGCAACAACTAGTGTCTCTCTCTCTCTCTCCCTCTCTCCCTCTGTGTGCTGTATTTAGACAAGTAGATAAAGCAGAGGTGTAGTAGATCACACTGCCTTGCTGTCAAGGGCTATCAGTTAAAGTCTAAACACACACACACACACACACACTCAGGGCAAAGTCCATGGCATAGCACCTCAGAGTCTTTCCAGTACTGATCTCTTGGGGACACGTGCAGCCCAGCAGATCATTTACTAATCTGTTTACTTACTACAGAAAAAAGAGGTTTTTATAAATATTACATAAAATTCTTATACGATTAGCTAAAGTAACTCAAATCCTCTCTCTCACACACACGCACGTTTTCTTATTAAGCACATGAACGGGTTCCATCGTTTGCATCCAAAAGTGTGACTTTCCCCTCGTCCAGCAAAAGATTCTTTACGCTCGTGCTACGCTACAGCTAGTAAATCCTAATAGCGGTTTCACAATGCCAGGGCTACTGGAAGAACATGTTCCGGAGAAAAACGTCCTTGATAAGCAACAAGGCAAGAACAGATAACAATATGTAGCAGCTTTTAGCTTTTGTGCTCACGCCAGACACAGGTGGCTAATTTGCTGTAGGCCGTCAAAGGAGAAAAGCGGTAGGAATGTGCTCCTTGTCATCATGATGTCTCGTTTAGTTACATTCACAAGCTAATGCTGCCCCAAGACGATACTGCTGGCTAGCTAACATTCCTAACCTTCTCCTGAAGAACTTCTCCTGACAGACTTCGGTATTACGTTTTGTTTCTGTATCACGTTCAATGTTTATAATGCTTATTTCTTGCCAATTCTTTTTACGCATTTTATAGGCACTGTTGGTGATTTTAATGTTGGTAGTCCACGTTAATTTTTTGAGTCTCGGTTGCAAGAACACCGGCGTTTCACCGCGGTACATAGATAAAAAGTGTTTTATATATATATATATATATATATATATATATATATATATATATATATATATATATATTTTTTTTTTTTTAATATCTGGCAAAGGGATGCATAAAAGGGATAATAAATAATATGAGAATCATATAGGTACTGGCAGATAGTGTTTCAGAAAATGAAAACACAGATCAATAAATCTGTGAATGAAACCAGCTTTCAGTTGTCTCTTGTTAGAAACTCATTTCCTGATGCACTCTTAGTAGTAGTTGCGTGGTACATCTCTGGGTGTGGAACTCTGTTGTATAATACAGCTCTTTTCAGTGATGACGTCTGCTTTTATATGGTGCTGGTCCTACTATGTCGTGTGGGTGTGAGCGAGACATAAACACACACACGCGCACACACCTGGTAGTCTGTCTGGAGCACGTTGGCCCCGGTGGTGCGGCTCTTCTTGTTGGGGGGCCCCTGCTCCTGGCCTGCGTGCTGCATTGAGGGTCCCGTGGTCCCCCCCGACGTGCCGTTGGTCTGAGCCGAGCTCTGCTGAGACGGAGCCTGCTGCGCCTGCGTTTGCGTCTGCGCCTGCGTCTGCTGGTGCTGTTGCGTCTGGTTCTACGTAAACACACACAAACAGCCGTAAATCCAGGAGTTTCATAGACTGGATGATTGGACTACAGCTTCCTTTTTACTCGTGGTTGAAGTAAAACCAATGCTACAACATCAGATGAGTTTGAACTGCTGGAAAATGATATATAGGACGGACTGTGAGGTCAAACCACATACAGGCTGACTCACACTGAATGACAAATATTGGAATAATATGGAATGTGAATATGAAATTGAAATGTACATATGCCCCAGTGTTGATACTGTAAGTTTAAAATCATATAGAATTCAGAGAGAATAAAGAATGATATATTTTTTAAACATATAAATGTTCATGTATGATGGGGATGAGGAGACATTTTTGCTTTCCAATGGGTACTTGTAGCTCTTGAACGAAAGAAAGAAAGAAAGAAAGAAAGAAAGAAAGAAAGAAAATAGGTATAGTGTAATAGATCAAAATGTTATTCATTCATTCATTATTTGCAAGATTACACAAGACTGAGTATAGTCACATTTTGCCATTTAAAGCAGAAACTTATTTTTTTTAAATAGCCAATCATGTTCAAGCTTCTAGGTGAAACTTTTAATGCTGTGGAATGTCCTTGAAACAAGTTAGTTACTGTTATCACTTCTGTTATAGCAGCTATAAACATTCATTGCCTCACCAGCTTCTCTTTTTCTCTCTGTTGAAATAAAAATAAATAAATAAATAAAAACCCTTGTCATGTTACTGAGAAACCGCAGAAGTGTAAAGTTCTCTGTCCTGAAGATGTCAGAAAACTTACAGCTTTACCGCTGACCTTTTCGAAGTTCTGACACTGGAGACTCCTTCAATATGTAATGTTACATATGGAAAAAAAACTTCACTGTATCAACGTATTTAAAATCCATTTACGTGGAGTGTCCACTTATTTACAGCTGCACTACTGACTACTGTGTGTGTGTGTGTGTGTGTGTGTGTGTGTGTGTGTGTGTGTGTTCACATGCGGAAGTGAGGGGGCAGAGATTAGTGTGTTGATCTCAGGTGTTGAAAAATCGCATTTGCCTAAAGCACCACAGGGATCTTCACATCTGTGAGAAGAACACGTTTTGCTAATCCTCTACTTCACTATTCACACGTGCACACTAATACACACTCATGCTGACGTGGTGTACGCTATGTCACATGTTTGTGCTGTCTGATGCCAGGTGGATCGTTCCTACTGTGTGTGTGTGTGTGTGTGCGTGTGTCATGTGATATTTCATTTGCCAAAACCGACCATGCTGCCCGATTATGAAATAAATTATCCGACACTCCAGTTTCACAAAAACCAATCTAAAACAAATCCATAAATGAAGACAAATACTGTAAGACTAGCCATTCAATCCCAACAAAAGTACTGGCGCCCTATAAACTGAAAAAGGAGTTAGCGCATGTTTACGGTAGCCGACACACTGCAATGGCTGAGCTGCGTTACTGGAAGATTTAGCGCACGCTGTGCTTATGAGGTGCTTTTTCACTGTTTAGTCGCCATTTTCAGCTCGTATGGCATTTTGTGGGCTAGATGTAAATCAGCTATACTGTAAACACGGTTTGGTCTACAAACATTTACACGCAACTGTACTATGAGTGCGTGTGGGTGGTGGTTTTTACCTTCTCCGTCTTCTCCTCAGGTTCTTCCTCATTGAGGAACTCGCGTTTGGGGTATGGGATTTGGCATCCTGCAAATACACTGCAACACACACACACACACACACACACACACACACACACACATGCATAATAATGTGTTTTTTGAGCTACGGGGTGACTAACAGGATATAAAATGATAAATCTGCAATGATAAAAACTGAAAGCAAGGTCAGGAATTACTTTGTTTTGTAACTCAGACATGCTTTAATGTGGGCAGGTGCTTTATTTGAATCCATGGGAAACACGAGGGAGATTCACAGAGTGTTCCAAGTTCCTCAAAATGTAGTCAATACTTAACAGCTGACCTGTGTGTGTGTGTGTGTGTGTGTGTGTGTGTGTGTGTGTGTGTGTGTGCTGGCATGCTTGATGGAGCCTTACTCTGATGTTGGTAAGGGGTCTTCCAGGAAATAGGGGTCTTGCAGTGCCTGTTCAGATGTAATCCTTTTGGTGGGGTCCATGGTAAGAAGTTTCTGGAGCTAGATCAAGTTAAAATCGAAGCTATATTTAGAATCTTTGGGTATATTCCTATTGACTATTTGGGAATATTTTTCTACGGAGCGGATCAGACGCTCACCAACAAAAAGACTTTGCTGTCCGGTTTTACTTTATGCTTCTCCATATATTTGATGAGGCTGCTGTTGGCGTACCTGGTAAACACAATGAGATAACTGTCAATACCATTAAAATTATTTGTAACATTTTAGTTTTTACACTTCATTACACTTCATTGTAGAACTATGTAATTGTTTGTTTGTTTTTTTGGATGATTTTTGGTTTTGGCTTTCGTTGTTTTTAACTATTTACATTGTTTCTTGCAAACAGGTGTTGTTTCGTTCAGTGCACACTTGGAAGAAAGCGCTATCCGCCTCCTTCCACATACATGAGCTCACAGATGCCCATGATTGGCTAGTGCCACTGTGAGTCACAGGTGAGGGAGAGTATGCCACACCCCTCCCTCCCAGAGAGCACGGCCTCTCTTGGACTCCCGGCCACGGATTGCTGTGGCATTGTCAGAATTTGAACTCGTAATCTCCACATGACAGAGTGAATGCTTTCTCTGTTACGCCACCCTGGAGCTCAGTTCTTTTTTATGTCGCACTCTAAAGGCCGCCTAATATTAGCAAAGTCGAACAGGCTCATTGATTTTCTTCCACATTAACAAACTCAAAACATTCTCCATTTACTGTGACAGAAAGCCAAAACTGAGTTGAGACAAGAAAACACTAATGTGAGATGGTGGAAAGGGGGCGGGGCTCCCAGGGTGCCAGTTCATATCAGAGAGTTCGAACCATCTGCGCAACTGTCAATCATTACAAATTGACATGTTAATTGGCTCATCTGCTGTATCGCATTGGGAGAAAAAAATGCTCGTTCAGCGTATATTTTTAAGTAGCGGCGTGCTCGTGAAGATGTGAACTTCCTACACAAACTGCGTAAAGGTCTGCAGGTTACATGTAAATGTAAGTATTTTGGTTTAAATTTTTTGTAACAGAACATCGTGATAATATAGCGAACAGTGATAAAAGGTTAGACAATTATTGTAATAATGTAATTCATTTAAAGGAGGGTTTTTACCAGACAAACCTTTTACGGAAACCTTAAGAAGCTGTCTGAAAGTGAATATACATTCTGCCTGGGCTCCGAACAAGAAAATATATGTAAAATCATGTAAAAACGGAGGAAAATTTGACCACAGCGTGTGCTGACTCAGCAAAACCCAGGCATCTTTTCCATGGAAAATCCTACTCACGTTGTTCTTCTGAAGTCTTTCTGCAGGGTCGGATATTCTGGCATCTTCCGGATGTCTTCCCAGTCTTTGTCTGCAAATAATACATACACGAATAGGATGCAATGATATATATATATATATGATGTACAAACAGGATTTTCAACAGTGTGGCTGTTTTTTTTTCCATTTGCCTGTCCGGCTTGATAACAGTACGTGGTGTAAATTTCTTTTGACACATTGTGGTTAAACACATGCTTGAGGAAGTGGAGCCACAATCAATGGTGTGTACAGATTTTGCACACAAATAAAAGATTTGGGGTTTGGCTTAGATACACATCTTCACTGCTCAGTGTGAAAAGAATACTGCAACAAACACACTGTGTAAACATCTGGATTACCGAACTTTACAACACAGCGCTGCTGAATTCTCGAATCTGACGGTGGTACAGTGGACGTTCTATACAATCTAAACCTAATAATAAACACAATTTTTAAAAACATGCTATTATTGAACAAATAAAAATGATTTACAAATTATTGATATGGTGAAGCTTTCTGTAAGATGATGTTTATTTAACCTTTATGGAAGGAGTCTCCAGTGTCAGCGCTTTGTGACAAGAGGTTTTCCGCCCTAGGAAAGTCTTCAGGACAGAAAGGTTTACGTTTTGTGTTTTCTCTGTAACATAACAAGCTGTGATTTTTTTTTTCTTTGTCTTATTAACTTCAAGAGAGAGGAAAAAAGACAGGCTGGTGGGGGAACGACTGTTTATGGAACAGGAACTAACTTGTTTCACAGACATTCCGCATTGTTAAATGTAACTATGAATTAGGCATGCGGTGATACACTAAAGCCATGAAATGAGACGTGTCCCGATTGTAATACATTTATTGTGTAATGATACAAATCATACAACAGAGGTGTCAAACTCCGATTCTGCCGGCCACATCGGCATCCTTGTGAGACCCTGAAGGCCCAAAATCAAAGTCTTTATATATAGACACTAATAATCTATAGGCTCTGAAGTTAGAATAGGATGTTTCTAGAAAAAAAACAGGGCTAACAAAAGCTATTGAAGTGTATGCACTGTTAGGTATTAGATTTTTAAGAATGCATTCCTTTGTTTAATCATATTTTAAAGCGTGTCACATTTACCAGTTTAACTGTACAGACCAGGAAAACAATTGTGATTTAATTTTGCATATTTCCTCATCCGTCCGGAATGAATTTAAACGCCACTGCCAGTACGACACGCGGCGTGTGCGAGTGCGACTTACATCAAGCACAGCGCACTAATGTTAACCTGCATTTCGAGTGCACGGTCCAGCCAGCTGCAACAGAAACCACAGTGCACATATATACAGCAGTTTACGGTAACTACCCCTCGGCCAGGAAAAAAAAGGCTACTGTTTGTCGGTTTAAACACTGAGATGTGCTCGATGAACGATGGTGTAGTGTGCATCGCTACACTACTGACTTGTCGAAAATATTGAGCAGTTGCGCACTATGGGCCGCTTCAGTATTTTTTTTCCCCCCCAAGTTCACGCGAGCTGAATGAAACGAGGCTGCGGGCCTTGTGTCCGACACGTGTCTATAACGCTTCCTTTTGATTAGCTTAACTTTTTTGGACCTATAAGTAGGCATGCTTTGAGGCAGTTACGTTTCCACTCGGTAACTTCGCTCTGCGAATGCTACTACCTCTGCTGCTGCCGCCTAGGGTGTAAGAAGAAGTAAAGCTCATAATAAATATTAAACAGAAATATCACGATACATGATATGAGCGGCAAATCCGTCTCACCGGTATTTTGTACAGCGATATTCAAGACAATGATATTTTGTCTCATGCCTACCATAAATGGATAAAAATACAAACTGTCATTCTTATTATTAAATAATAATTAAATTTTTTGACAAATAACTGAGAGAAATATTACACTTAATATACACTACAGGATATGCTGTAATAGGAAAATAACCAACTTCAGGCAGTAACTCTGTTTCATCTTTGATTATTTTCCTATAACAGCATGCCTCCACATGTTATATACCTATAACTCATAGCATTTATGTTATAGGACATAAAGTGTAGAATATTTTTTTAAATGTTACCTTTTACCTCTTTCATTCACACTAACAGACACTTTAGACAAGTGTGCGAGGCAGTTCAGTACATTAAAGCTTCTGTAAGATTAAAATGAACGCAGACCTGCAGGGAAGCCCATGACGCTGAAGATGCGGTCCAGCTGGTCGTGGTGGAACGGGTTGCTGG
>JAKKZL010000183.1:0-5000 GCA_037576815.1 Pangasius larnaudii
AAATACAATATATATATATATATATTTTTTTTTACTATAAAGTTTACAGTAGAACCTTTAACAATCTCTCTAAGATGCTAACGTTGCTATTTTAAATCCCCCAACATTCTTAACTGTTTCCTGTTAGGTTGATTCTAAAAGTGTAATCTAGCGTAAAGTTGCCAATTAGTTTTACTGTAAACATTTTTGGAGATGATTAACCTTGCCGCATTTTTTTAGCTCCCAGCTGTAAAGTTTACTGTAAAGGTTTCTGTGAGCTTATTAGCTCACAACATTATTAAGGTTTTCACTGTAAAGTTTACTACATGTCTCTGGATATTCTTAATTCGCTGTAAAATTTAGTGTAAAATATTGATGTAAGTCTGAATATAACTCACTTTAATAATCTTTTACTGTAAAGTTTACAGTGAAATCTATAGGACTCAGGCCCTGTATTCACTGGAAAGCTTTTAATTTTCACTGTAATTAAAAGAGAAAAAAAATACTGTAAAGTTTACTTAGGGAAATTATATTACTGGAAGTTTTTATGTAAAATATTCACTGTAAAGTTTACAGTAAAGGTGTTTGGAGGTTATTAAGTTAAAAATGTCCTTTTTGTATTTTAAAATTCCAGATAAAATCATTTTCCTAAGTCTCTAAGATTTGCGTAAAGTTTCTATTCAGGTGATTAAGCATCACTGAAGTTTGGAAAACTTTTTTCTACAATCTATTCAGATGTTTATTTCTTATGTTCTTACTGTTTTAGTAAACCTTACTGTAAAGTCCTTGTAAAATCCCTTTTTTTTTTGTTTCGCCTCAGACACGGCGGCTAAGCTCCAGGCCACGAAGCAGAAAGCAGGCAAAGCGAACGACACGGCGCGCGAGGTTCTGGATCGGCTCAAAGACATGAACCAGAATTTGATGGGCCTCAATCGCAACTACAGCAAACTGAAGGATGACATCAACAAAGCCAACAACCTCATCCAAGACCCTGAGAAAAACAGTATGTCCTTTTTTTTTTTAGCCATTACCTTAAGATTAGCTAAAATTCTCGTACCTTGTAAATTTAACAGATATTTTATCCGATCAGAAACTGGTCTATCGTTTAAAGGAACCAGTAATATTTTCTAATTGGAACAGTGTGTTGATTGGACCAGTGTTTTGAAATTAAATACAGTAAATGAACTCAAGTGCCACCTTTTGTTCAATATCTCGATCAAGCTGCTTCAGATTTCGTTTTAAAATAGTTCCGATGTTTTATGAAGTTCTGTAGAACTTCCCTTGATTGCTGTTCTGTGTCTTCTTTAAATCTTGTGTGATTACAAGTGTCTCAGTGTGTCTTACAATCATATTTTTATCCTTTTTCTCCTCCCACGTTTTATATTACAAACATCGACAGCGATAAGTATGTATTCCAGTTTCTATACCTACTTCCACAGCTTCGGCATGTTTCGCCTCCACCTCCACCTCCACCTCCACCTCCACCACCATCCACGCTGACGCATGCACATCGCTCCAGCTGACTGAGCTGCTCTTTCCTGTCTTTGGCTTTTTATTTTTCCCCATTAAAGCTAAAAACAGGCACAAAACCCTGCTAGCCTGACTCGCGCTTTAGCTAAAACTATGCTAATCATGAATACGCACTTTCCCTGCTTTCCAGTGCTGTTTTTAACACGTCCTTGTCCACGTCTCTCGCTACTTTATTGGATCCTTGGTCTAAACCTGGTTAAGAGCTAAGAGCTTAAATGATCAGCTCTTAACCAATTGTCATAAATTAGTACATTGTACTTTGAACAATGACAATAAAGTTAAATCTAATCTAATCTAATCTAATCTAATAAAACTGAACTTAAATACAGGCTCCTGAATACTGAACCTGAATAACGCCGAATAGAAGAACTTTTTTTTTTTTCTTGAAAGGACCGACATGGTTCAGTTGTAGTTCCCTAAAACAGTTTAAACAATCTTATAAAATTCTTATAAATCTTATAACTTTTCTATAAAAATCTCAGATAAAAAAAATCCTAATTGTAGGTAAATTTGTTATTTTTTTCCCCAGTATAACTTTATAAAATTATTACATATTTACTTATTTTTTTAGTAAATTTATCATGTAATCCTAAAAAAATTTCAATAAAACGATCATTTTATTTCTTTCATGTATTTATTTCCGAAAATATCCAAATTAGTTGACAGTAAAAAAATATTTTTATAGAATATGTAAAATTAGTTTTATAAAAATATTTTTTTAAAAATATTTTATTCTCATAGCAAACTATTTTGTTTCCTAACCAAATTGCCTTACAATAAATTATTTAAAGTAAAAAAAATTTTTTATAATATTAAAATAATGTAAGTGAAATATTCTATAGATGTATATGTATAGATTGTAGATGTAAGATGTCATTTACTAACATTTTTAAATTTTTAAATTTAAAATAAAAAGAAAAATTAATTAATGTTGATATTATTACATTGCCAATTTATTTAACCTGTAAGCTACTGATTTTAATATGAAGTGAAATTTCACTATTTTATTAGCAGATGTTTATCTCTTTATATTAAAAAACCATAAAATTAATATTTTTATGATGACTAAACCTGCCTAGAAATCAGAAATCAGTTTTGTTTACTTGTGATCATTTTGAGGCAGAGAAATGTTAGATATGACGCGTGCATTTGGGATGTTTTTACTTCCGAAAGTGTAATCTTTTGCACTGTAAGTGTAAAAATCGGTGTAATTCGTTTTATTTGCTGTGATCTAAAGAAGTCGGCGAGGGCGTGTTAACTAAACCCTGAACGCGGGGTTAGTCGTGTTTCTGTCTTCCTGCTCTGTTCCTTAACAAGCCATGATGCAGTATCATTCTTCCCTTTCACTCTCTCTGTTTGTCTGTTCCTATTGGTTTAAATGTTTGGTAACACCTCGCTGTTTGTATCTACCTGCCCATGTGTGTGTGTGTGTGTGTGTGTGTGTGTGTGTGTAAAGTCCACGCAGCCGGTGCTAAAGTGAAGGATCTGGAGGATGAAGCCGAGCGTCTGTTGGAGAAGCTGAAGCCGATTCGGGAGCTGCAGGACAACCTGCGGAAAAACATCTCTCAGATTAAAGAGCTCATTAATCAGGCTCGCAAACAGGCCAACTCTGTGAGTCCTGAACACACACACACACACACACACACACACACACACACACACATTTATTCTGAACTTTTAATTTCCATCCCTCTTTATCACATCTTCTCGTTATCCACTTTTACACCTCAGACGACAATGCACAGGCATTTAATGCAAAAAATTTAAAAGCACTTGGATGGAAAACACTTAATATTGTCTCTGATTGGAACAGTGATTCATTCACAGTTAGGAAAATCTGATGCTGATGTGATATTATTTTAAATTTGGTTTATAAACCTGCATTTACAGATTCATTACGGTAAAAGAACGCGATCTGGTCGCTGCAGTACCAGCACAGGCCACTTGGGGGCGAAGCGCAGCTAGCTAGCTAACCTAAAGCGGCTGTTCCTGCTGCGGAGAACCAGCAGTATAGGAATTAACTAAATAAAAAACAGCAAGAAGTAAAATTCATTGTTAACTGATATAAAAACTGACACGAAAATGAAATCTACTGCTTTTATCGTTGTCTTCCTTTTCAGTTATTCTCAAATTATAGTTATAGTTCTGGTATGAAAACACTCGCTTGAGATCCACTCGACTGAAATGAACCACAAATCTCACTTTCAGCTAGATGAAGTACTTTGTTTTGTTTTTTTCTTCCTAAACTAAAACAGAAAATTAAAATAGACTAGATGCAGTTTGAATTGTTAAATTTGATTAAAATTAATTTTTTGGATCGTTTGACCCAATTTCTGTTTATTTGTTTGTTTCGTTTTCAACAAGAAGAACAGGCTGTATTTTATTCGCTCGACGTGACGTTTATTGCAACTTTCCTAAACTTTTCTGCATCTCAGATGGAGTTCCAGGAGTCATATAGTGAGTTTACTACAGCGTTATGTTATATCCCATGTAGTAAGCGTATATAGTGAACAGGAAGCCATTTGAAATTCAACTTCGCTGAGTATTTCTGTTTTTGTTTTTCTTTTTTTTTTAATGTGAATAACACCTAAAATAGCATAAAGTTTCTGAAAGTATTTTCTTTGCGTAAGAAAGCACCAGAGTTTAATGTTACAGAGCGTAGCGTAATGTTTGTTTTGTATCTAAAAGTTAACTATCATCTTAAATAAAACGTTAAACTTTACGATAAACAGCTACATGATAATTTCCCGTGTCCCGCTCCACTCACACCCGACTGAATCGTTACTATAGCAACCGATGTGGACAAGCCAATGAAAGCAACTACACTTGGAACAAATAGATCTATAATGTCTAAAAATTTCATTTTTATGAAATGAATCAGGTTTTGCGCTGCTGCGTAAAAAAAAAAAAAAAAACAGCTTCAGTATTATATGGAGTAGTTTAACAACTTGCTGACCTTTGACCTCCAGATCAAAGTGTCCGTGTCGTCCGGGGGAGACTGTATCCGCACCTACAGGCCGGACATTAAGAAAGGCCGCTACAACACCATCATCCTGAACGTGAAGACGCTCGCCGCAGATAACCTCCTCTTCTACCTCGGCTCGGCCAAATTCGTGAGTAACGAAGCACGTGGATCAGCTTCACGTGTCAAACACACACCTGCAAACAACACAACATGCTTTCACGGTTATTTCCTCTTTTACGTTGCTTCTGTTTGTGTAAATTCTGGTGCAAAAGTCACATTTTTATATTGAAACAGACTTATTTTGGGGGCGGGGCCATGTATGAGCTTTGTTGTGACGTCAGTAGTTTTGAACCAATCCCGTCTGATATGTAAATTACTTGAGGATAAACTTTTAGACACCGAATCTACCGAAAGATAGTTAGATGGTTAGATAACTGATATAAATTATTTTAACTGGTTCCAGATTAAATGTTTATGACCGCTACAACACACACTCTGATCTCACACACCTCAAACCGCTACAAGA
>JAKKZL010000183.1:7500-18363 GCA_037576815.1 Pangasius larnaudii
CCAAGGACATGGTAACACACACACACACACACACACACACACACACACACACGCACGCACACAGACAGCTATCCCAAACTCTGTCTCTTCGTCTCTGTCTGAGCAGAAGGACTTTATGAGTATCGAGCTGAGTGAGGGTCGTGTGAAGGTCAGCTATGATCTTGGTTCTGGTACTGGCTCCGCCCTCAGCCAGAAACGACACAACGATGGACGATGGAAATCTCTCACCATGACTCGCTCCAAAAAAGAAGGTAATCATTAACACTAATAGAGCTGAACTTGGTCCAGGAGCCATTCTGTGGTTTTCTTCTATTGATGCAAAGTTGAACCTCGTCCAGCTAACAAAGAACATTCCGACATATCTGACTGATTCTCTGAAGGTTACTTTCCTGTGTAACGTTACAAAAATAAAGTTCCTGCAATATTGTGAAAATGTAACTAAAGTACTCTCAGTATATAAAGCCGTGTGGCGTAGGTTCAGTGTCTTAGTGTCCAAGAGCTGTACAGCTCCAGTCCCAGAACTGGCAGAGAGCCACTATTTGGCATCTGAGCAAAGCCCCGACCCTTTAGCTCACCACACACCAGGTCTCACACACACTCACCTGTCTTCTTCCTTTGTGGGAAGAATGCTGTTGCTTGTAAAAGAAAATGGACACACCTTGTTTGCGTAAGGTTCAGCATCTAACCCTCATCTCTCAGGCACTGTGCTCCTACTGGACATGGACACCAACGAGGAGGAGAAACTTTTCATAGACTCTCAGGGAGGAGCGACAGGTCTGAACCTGAAGGAGGATGAGAGGATCTACTTCGGCGGTTTACCCACCATCGGGAACTACAGGTAAACACCTTTAACTAACAGGGCAGCGGTAGCTCAGTGGTTAAGGCATCAGAAGGTCATAATTTCAAATCCCAGCACCACCAAGATGCCACATTTGGCTCGTGAGCAAAGTCCTTAACTCAACTCTGTTGGTGTTGGTGTGGGACCAGTGGAAGCTTGAGGCAACTGGATGATAGTTCAGAGTCTGTTTAGGAATGTTTATGAGCAGATTAGAGCAGATATCGGGGCAAGTCCTTAATCAAGATCACCACCTAAAGGTTCTTGGCAACTAAGGACTAGAAAACACTTCGATATTTTTATATTTTTATTTTCGATAGGAGCCGGTTACACCAATACTTCTAAACTAAGGTGGTATGAACTGCTAAATAAATTATGCAGGCTAAGTTACATTAGCTAAGACTGAATTTGACTGACTTTATGTCCATTGCCAAACCAAACGACACCTAGGTGCATGTTTTATTTAGTTATAATAGAAAAAAAACAGCAATCGGAACCACTAAGAAAGTAGAAACTAGGAAGGTTTGTTATGCTAACCATAACATGTTGATAAATGGATAATTAAACTAGAGCACTATCTGCTTAGCATCGTGTGTGGGAATTGAAGTTGAAATGATACGGTGTTGAGCATTCTAACATTTATTTATTTTTATTTTTTTTTTTACATTTTTTTCAATAGCAAATCCAGGTAAAGCACTTCCATGTTTAAAGTTTGCTTTAATGCATGTGCTAGATGCCATGTTATAACAAACACAGTGCTGGTCTAATGACTTGCAGCCATGCGATGGTGTACTTCACGACTGTTCCACTCTCTCTTGCTTATCACTGAAATTTCTCCTGCTCCGAAGGCGTATTCAGTATGGCTCTAAGTCACACTTTTCAATCTCTGATATTCACACGCTATCAACTTTCTCTGCTTTTATCTGGCTTAATTTTAATATGTATGTAATATATATATATATATTTATATATGATGTAAATGTGTATAATCTCACTGATCTGTATGGAGGTTTAGAGAGACCATTATTGTGTTATTATAATTATTATGTTATGAGGTTAAGATGTAAGAACTTCCTGGAAATTTCTAGGACCGAGCCCACTGGACACAGTTGATTGGGGCTGGATAAAAAAGGGGAACAGGAAGTAAGGTAGATAGGAAGGTAAAAAGGAAGAAAGCATGAGGCGTCTGTGAGAGAACTGGATCCGGATTACTCTGACAGCTCTGTATCTCGTGTGTGTGATGTCTCAGGCCTGAGGTGACCCTGAGGAGATACGCCGGGTGTATGAAGGACATCGAAGTTTCCCGAACGCCGTACAACCTCCTAAGCAGCTCGGACTACACCGGACTTACCAAGGGCTGCAGTATAGAGGTCTCCGTCTTGTTCTCTTTCTCTTAAAACTCTGTGTATTTCTGCGTTTGTCTCTCTCTCTAACCCATAGCCCTGTCTCTCCCATGCTGCAGAACGTCCACACGGTCAGTTTCTCCAGGCCCGGCTTTGTGGAGTTGAGTCCGATGGTGTTTGATGTCAGCTCGGAGATTACGCTGTCCTTCAGCACCAAGAATGAAAACGGCATCATCCTGTACGGCCGAGGCGGAGTGACCACCTTGACCCAGCTCACCCAGAGCACACAGAACATCCAGAACCAGAACCGTTTCCAGAACCCAGGCCGCAAACGCAGGCAGACCGGAGAGGTGAGGGAGTCCCTGGGTTAGAAAAATATACACACCGAATATCAGACTGTTATGTACATGAAGAGGAGAAAGAGACAGAAATAGAAAGCATGAGAGAGAGAGAGAGAGAGAGAGAGAGAGAGAGAGACAAGAATGGAAAGGAAATCCAAACAGACCAAAACTGAAAAGACCAAAAAAAGTGAATGAGAGAGATTGGAGAAGATGGTTGGTAGAGCAATGGAGAGCAGGAGGGAAAAAAAAAAGATCTCTTTAGAAAGACAGAAAGAGAGAGAGAGAGATAGGTAGACAGACAAGAATACAGAATCAAACAAGGATTGAGAGAAATTGATAGAAAGATTGGTGGAGAGAAAGAGAAAAAGAGGGATGGAGAGAGGGAGAGGAGGAAGATGAGTGTCTGCGGTCCTCAGTTCACCATAACAGTGATGAAGCCAGAGGGTTAGCGGTGTGTCTCACATGCTATAAAGGAGATTGATGACTCACCTGTGTGTGTGTGTGTGTGTGTGTGTGTGTGTGCGTGTGTGTGTGTGTGTGTGTGTGTGTGTGTGTGTAATTGCTTCTGGCCGATATAAAACAAAACACACTCTCTCTCAAGACCAGCGGCACAAGGATCGGTTTAATTAAAATATGACAGCCTACGTCTCTTTCTCTAATGCCTCTCTCACTCTTTCTTTATCTCTCTCTCTCTCTCTGTGTCTCTCTGTCTCTCTCTCTGTCTCTCTCTCTCTCTCTCTGTTTCTTTCTCTCGCTCTATCTCGAGGGCATCACATCAATTATGTGGTGCAGGTCGTAGCTTTAACCTGCTCTTCCTCCCTCCCTCCCTCCCTAACACCCTCCTTCGCTGCCTCCGTGCGTCCCTCGCTCGTAAAAATAGATTTATTCTCCGCCTCATTGATGGATGGGGTCCAATTTGCACCAGCTCCTCGCGGGACAGCGTCCGAGAGCGTCCCCTTTTTGAAAATCATTATGGTCCCTAAATGAAGTGGACGCGGCCGGGGGTTGTATCCCGCCTTCCCTTTTTTTATTTTCTCCCCGTTTTTCCTTCCTCGCCTGTTCCCGCCACGAGGGCTTTCGAGAATGAAACCATGCTTGTGCATACCCTGCTGTAATTCTGTATCTACTCAAGGAGTTTGTGTGTGTGTGTGTGTGTGTGTGTGTTTGTGAGTTTGTGCTCAATCCTGTTGGAAGACACACACTCTACTCTTATAAGAGCTTTCATGGTCAGCCAGGTCAGTCCACCATGGAGTGTTTGTTCTTCTTCACGTTACGTCAGATTCGATCTTTAGATTAGTTGTGGTGAATGTTGTGTTATGTTATGTCATGTTATGGAAGGTCATAAAAGGCACAATAGCGATGCTAGGACAGGCAGGACACGTCCATGAGACACACAATCAAGTTAAACCAGAAAAGAGTGCTTTATTTACGTGCGTGGATGTGGATGGTGGAACGATGCTGCTCGATGTTGCTCAGTGATGGGCAGATAGGGAGTCGCATTTGCTGTCTTTCCTTTTTTCCCAAAATCAAGAAGGGTTCAGCCCTCCCTTTAGCTATCACAGCTTGAGGTTGTCCAGTAAGTGCTGTAAACCTGCAGACGCCTCCCATTACTCCCAGAGCCTTGTATTGGGACAGAACTCTAGCATGAGCGCTAGTAGCGTTTTGATCACTGGCAAGCATTCGGAGTTTGTCCATCAATCAAAACCTGACACCTCACTGATCCTCTGGAGATCGCAGAGTCTTGTCTGGCTTTAGCACCATCACTATGGTGCTGGAGCAGAGGATGTTGTATTCTGTACCATTTCTCTGTTTCTCAGTCTCTAAGGCTTGAGAAAGGCTTCTGCAGCATGGTGACTCCCACGCGGCCTGCAGATGTGCTGTTGGATCCTGTTCATCCAGGGGCAAGTGTGAACCATTTGCTGTAAAGTTCCTCCAACTCTAGCTGTGCTAGACCCTTTCGTGCAGAGGTGGAACAGGGTTCCTACCATGTCACCAAGACCAGGGCCAGGGTTCCTCTGAGCCTGTTGTAGACCTAGTCCTAGAGGCTCTAAGCTTCCTCACTACAACAGTGAGTGATATAGGACCAGTTCTGGTGGACTGTCTGGTTGGCTGTCCAGACCATATGTCTGTCTGTGTAGAGGGTATCTCTGTGCTGTCAGCTGCACTTTGCTGACCGCTGGCTGACTGTAGCCTGGCTGGCCAGATAGCTGATTCTAGTTGGTTGTCTATCCGACTCTTTGGCTGACTCTCTGACTGTCTTTCTGTCTGGCTGGTCGTCTGGCTGTTTCTTTGGCTGACTCTCTGGCTGTCTGACTCTGGCTGACCCTCTGTCTGGCTGTCTGTCTTCTTGCTGTCTGTCTGTCTGTCTGATTCTGTAATTTTTAAGAAGTTCTGTGTAGAATAAGTCTCTCTTTTACCCTGTGCCTCTGTCTGTCCGTCTGTCTGTAGCCGTATGTGTCAGTGCAGTTGAATAAGGGAGCTCTGGAGGTGCTGGTGTTCAGTGGCAGTAGGAACCCTCGCCGCACCATCAGAAAACCCGATGGAGGGATTTTACATGATGGACTCGAGCACTCACTGCGCATCCGCCGGCACTCAGGAGGGTGAGAGAATCATTCTTTCAGGCTGTAGTCATCTTTCTCTCTTTCTCTTTCTGACTCCTTCTCTACTTGTTACTATCCCTTTTTTTACCTTCTTTCTTTCTACATCTCCCTTTCTAAACAACTTGTTGGTTGCTTTCTCTCTCTCTCTCTCTCTCTCTCTCACTTTTCAGTCTCTCATACATTTTCTCTATTTCACCCTTTAGCTTTCTTTCTTTCTTTATTTCTTTCTTTCTTTCTTTCTTCCTTCTTGTTTATTGTTATTCTTGCCATTTGCACCATCTTTCGTTCTCGCTTTCACAGCTTTTCTCTCTCCTGTCTCACTTACTTTCTTTCTCTCTTCTTTTTAGCAGTAACGATTGTGTGTGTGTGTGTGTGTGTGTATTAGCTCATTCTCAGTGCAGGTGGACGAAGAGGAGCGACTGGAGCAGGCATTACCCAATGATCAGCCAATCGTTATCCAGAGGCTGTTTGTGGGCGGAGTCCCGGCTGACATGGCAGGTGGCCTGCAGAGACCCGGCCTGCCGTTCGAGGGCTGCATCTGGAACCTTCTGATCAACACGATGTACGTCACACACACACACACACCTACACACACCTATTTATTCCTCCAATCAATTTTTAATAACAAACATTTCATCTTTAACTCAGTCATTTCATTCTTAAAGGCTATTTCTCAGGTAAAACTTCATGCCACACTCGCTACCTGTCCATGTTTGTAGACAACAGTGTATCATACACTGTGAAAAAAAAAACCACATCAGCAAGTCTGAGACACCGAACAGCTCCACAGAGCCAAACTGGTGGCCATATGCTTTCATTACTTAGCTATTCATTAACTGTACAACTCCAGCAGAGAAATAAAGAAACAAACGTCAAGAAATTCTTTTTTGTTTACTATTATGTGGGATTTTTTTTAAAGATTTTTTTTCTGTAAATCAGACCGTTTGCTCCCCCTACTGGACACTCGGCGTCACATCAGCCGGTGGATAAAAAGCCCTGAAAACATTTTTAGTGCTGTAATAAACAAATTGAGCTGTGTATCAGGGTCGATAATAATATGCTGTAAATCCGATGAGCTGCGTTAGCCATTACTGCTGTACACACAGAGGAAGGTGCAGTGCGTGCGTGTGTGTGCGTGCGTGTGTGTGTGTGTGTGTGTGTGTGTGTGTTTCACGGTTTAAAATGAGACTCTGGTTTGGCCTGTGGTGCTGTTTTGAGGTGCAGTCATATAAATGAATCGCCGAGTTTTTCTTTCGCTAATGACGAGTATGAATCTCTGTCAGAAAGCCCTTGACCTCAGTGGCGGAGCGTTAAACGAGTGTGTCCTTGCTCATAACCGTGGCCATTATTCACTAGTCGCTCTGGTGTGTGTGTGTGTGTGTGTGTGTGTGTGTGTGCGCGCGCACTGTGTAGCAAAATTCAACCCCAAATCCGGCCCTTGATATGATATGATAGATTTAACCACAAAAGACTCATTCACATTTCAGCCCACTTTCAAGAGAATTATCTTCTAATTATGTGCTAGTTCTTGTTAACAAGTTTACGCTAACGAGTAACAAGCTATCGTCGGCTATTCTGTAGCTAGCGATTCACCCGCTAGCTACTTGGTTAATTAGCAGTGTGCATATGTGATTAGCTAGTCAATAGGTAACAAGTGATCACCTCATTTTTTGTCGCTAGCTAATCATCTGCTAACTATTTGGTTAATTAGCAGTAAGCGTGTGTAGTTAGCGCTCTACACAGAGACAGGGACGCTAAACTCATCGGACCTTCGGGTCCGTGTTATAGATAGCGTATCTCATTTGAATGCTAATCTACTTAAAATTCTTAGCATTAAAATGGCCAAGAAACACAAAATCATGTTGTTTAAAACGTCTTCTCGCATCGTGACTGTGATCACATCATATCATATAGATCCGTTATCACAGCGCTACATTTAAGAGACTTTACGTATTAAATTTCAGATTCAGGGGCGGAGCTACATATGAGATTTGTGTCGGTTTGTGACGTCACAAAATATGATTGACAGCTTGAAGCAATCATGTCTGATGGTCTGATTGGCGTTTCCTATTTGCATACTTATGCATATTCAGATCTCCTTAGGGGAAATAAAGATGTTAATAGTTTGTGTCTAAATTCTGCAAATCTGTCAATCAAATGCAGCCCCATGGACTTCTCCCAACCGGTGGCCTTCGAGAACGCAGAAATTGGGCGGTGTCCTGATGTAGCCCCGCCCCCTCCACCTCCAGCTCCAGAAGAAGAAGAGGAGGAAGAAGAGGAAGATGAAGTGACCCCGCCCAAATTGCCCACTGATACAGTGAGACCACCGCCTCCACCTTCCACTGTACGTCCTGACTGAGGCATTGTGGGTAAAAAAAAAAAGTGGTGCTGGCCTGTGGGTTGGAGAACAGCTGCTGGGAGTAGAAGTGTGTGTGTGTGTGTGTGTGTGTGTGTGTGGACGGCTATAAAAATGGAGCACTTTTCCAGGCCATTAGCCTCAAAGATGGGGTGACGACAGGAGTTATATATCGAGACGGATAGTGAGACAGAAGTGGAGTGAGATGGATGGAGAGAGGAAGAGAGTAAAAAAGCTAAGCTACGCTACCTCTTCACCTTCTCCTCCTCTCGACCTGACGCTAACGGCGCTAACGCTAATGCTGATTGTGCTTCTCTTGCTGCCTCATTTAGCAGGTTTATGACCTTAAAGAGCGTTTCCCACGAGCGACTCCCTGTTCACGCCCACTCTGAGCTCATTATACGTGTTTTACATATTCATTTGGCAGCCATATTGTTTTTTTTCCCCTCTGTATCACTGACTAGCGAGCGAAATTTCTCAGACAGATTAAGAAAGCTTCTTTAGCTTCGCAAATTCCGATATTATTTATTGTAACTTGAATAATTAGGTAGGAAGGTTAGCTAGCAGAATGTCTTTTGCTACATTAGCTTGTTACATTAGACCTCATGTCTAGCGTTAAAAAGTAATTAGCTAATTTAGGTAGTAGATAAATTAGCCAATTTTTGCTGCAAGCATTATCTGTCTAAAAAAAATCATTAGCTAAATTAGCTAACTTGCTAAGTTAGTTTGTTATATCAGTAAAGCATAATTCGTTAACTAGCTAGCTAATGTTTTTAACTGGCCGTGTTAGATTCTTGTCCTGAAATAACTGAACAATCATTTGCTAGTTTATTTTCTTTGCAAATGTTAGCTAGCCAGATTAGTTTAGTATCTAACGTAAGTCGATGAATCATTAGCTAGGAAAGTTAGCTAGCAAAAGTTTCTGTGCAAACATGAGCTTGCTATGTTATGCTTGTTACATTAGACCTCTTGTCTACTGATCATTTTAAAAAACAATAATAATTTGCTAAGTTCATTGTATTCGCTGTAGGTATTTTCTGGCTGAGTTAGCTTCCTTTATTAGCATCTTAGCATCTGTTGCTTTATTTCATGCTATGCAGTCATGTCCAAAAGTCTGAGTGCATGACCAGGAGCTCATTTTTATTTCATTGGTTAGTTAATATTTATTACAGTATAAATTTATAAACAACATCTAAAAATTGTAGGATCTATTTTGAGCTTAAGTTATCTGATCTGTCAATCAAAGCTAGGGGTCAGGAGTTAGGGCTAATTATGGAGCTTGCTAGCAAATACAGCACAATATTGCTAGGTATGCTAGCTGTATATTTATTCAGATTAGCTGTTTAATATCAGATATCTCACTGCTAAGGAGGTAACATTAGCTTGTGAGTTAACTGGCTAACAGGTTAACTGCCACAGTGCTGTTTTAAGTAGCTAGCTTAGCTAAAGCTGTTGAACTTTTTACGCTAAGCTTTACAACAAGCTAAAGAAGTGAAACGAAAGGCTAACGGTGATGTAACACGCTACTTTAGGTCACTAAGCTACTTCCAGCTATTATTATTATTATTATTATTATTATTATTATTATTATTATTACGATTTCTTTGAATGAAAATTGATTGCATAACTTTATTTGAATAAAAACAAAGATAATTCCTCAAACTCCAAATTCAGGGTGCATGCGCACAGAAGTATGAGCACCCCTGTACCATGACCTTTGAACCTGACCGTATTGCAAATTGCTGCATGATGGTGCGTTACCCTTTCACCCTGCTGCTCCTAGGCCACGCCTCCTGCTGATGTCATCACCGTTCCTGCCCTGCCTGTCGATGCCCATCAAACAGCGGTACTGCTATTCTAACACACACACACACACACACACTCATCCACATGCATCCGAATTCTGACAGAGATATATAAATACAGCCGAATATTTTAACCAGAACTGTTTCCCAAATTTTTAATCCAAAAAAGATAATAAATAAATAGATATAAATCAGTTCCTTTAATGAAACCTGCAGCGGTGATAAACAGCAGAACCCTGACCTCAGTGTTCATGTTGTGGACTCTTACGCCATCTACAGGCAAACTGCAGCACAGCACCTGTAATCCGTGTGTGTGTGTGTGTGTGTGTGTGTGTGTGTGTGTGTGTGTGTGTGTGTGTGTATGTGACAGATACACACAAGTGTTCAGATCTTTTCACACCAACAGTTAACAATATTACACACTGATCTATCTGATCGTCCAATCACGCAGGTGTCCTGTGCGGCGGAGGCGGAGCCTGAAGTGCTGGATTTAGCGAAGCAGTTTGGTCTCTCGAGGAACAGCCACATGGCGTTCGATTTTGATGACAGGAAGGTGAAGAACAGGTGAACGCACATCATCATCATCATCATCATCATGATGAAAAGATAAATCCAGCATCCTGATGGTTTGGTTTGTTCATCACGGGGAACCTTTAAGGGTTCTTCTTCTTCAACAACAAACAAAGCGTTTCCTTTTCAGACAGCATCCCAAGTACGACGCTTTTACGAGGACGTCGTTGATCAAGTCCTGGATTTTAGCGTGGTTCAAAAAAAAAAATAAATCGCGTTATAAATTATAAGAGCGAAACATATTCCAGTATGCAAATGACTTCTAATTTGCATATTCCTCGAATATGGATTTCTTACAGGGTGTCGAGGTGTAGTGCTTTTTTTTGTTTTTTCCTGTTGCGTAACATTGAAGTTATAATTCAATATGCAAACAATTTTAGGATGTTTACAACAAGTTCTTGGTGATTCGAATAAAACTGCAAGCCATATCACCGTGGCAACATGCAGCAGTACGGTCCGATGTTTAGTCGTAAATCCGTCCGTGTGTGTGTGTGTGTGTGTGTGTGTGTGTTTAAGCCTGATCATCGAGTTTGAGCTGAGGACGGAGGCCGATTCGGGCTTGGTGTTTTACATGGCCAGAGTGAACCACGCTGACTTTGCCACGGTGCAGGTGAAGGAGGGGATGGCTCACCTGAGCTACGACCTCGGCAGCGGGAACACGTCTGTCAGCGTCCCACGCATCATCAGTGATGGACACTGGCACAAGGTTCAGCTTTACAACGAAATGATTAACCTTAACTCTCATTCTTCTTCATTTTTTGGGTCCTTGCAGTTGCTCCAATTAATTTTATGTAACAGGAACTTTTTTTAAAACTTCTGAATATTAAAAAAAAGTACTTGGAGATTTGTACTTGGACTCAGAAATGAGCTGTAACATAATATAAATATATATAGAATAAAGTAAAGACAGTTCTGTGTAAAGCCTTAGGCACGTGTAAAGAAACGCTGTAGAGCAAAGACACCTTCAAAAATAATGAAATTAAATGTTTCTACATTAAATAAACACTATAAAG
>JAKKZL010000184.1:3469-14341 GCA_037576815.1 Pangasius larnaudii
CAGTATTCCCTACACTTCAGTATTCCAATTGTTTATTATTCCATACACTTTATTATTCCATACACTGCAGTATTCTGTGCACTTCAGTATTCCCTACACTTCAGTATTCCCTACACTTCAGTACTCTGTACATTTCTTTATTCCATACACTGTAGTATTCCCTACACTTCATTATTCCATACACTGCAGTATTCCCTACACTTCAGTATTCCATACACTTCAGTATTCCTTAAACTTCATCATTCCATACACTTCAGTATTCTGTACACTCCATTATTCCCTACACTGCAGTATTCCGCACACTCCAGTATTCCATACATTTCTGCATTCTGTGCATGTGACATTTTTCTGCTAATAAAACAGTGAAACAATAAATAACACTTCCTGCTCATGCATTAAATATAAACTGGATTGTAATGTATTGGTTTTTACAGCTAAATGATTTATAAATTATTATCACCCACGCTGTGATTTACTCAGAAATCTCAGAACTCCTAACCAAACCCACTGTATGCCATTTACACTGCAGATGTGGAAGCGCTGGAGACGTTAATGGCACAGAGTCGAGTAAACGTATCTTGGCTACTTAAGCATTCAGTTGCGCAACTTCACTTCTACTGTGAAATAAAGCATGAGCAAGTGGGTTAAATAGAATTTTTATATATACAGAGAACAAAAAACTAAAAATTAAAATGTACAGTCATTTCACTTACCGCTGAGACGCAGTGTTTACGGAACACTCACGCCACACACTGAGGAGACAGGATGTTTCTCCAAATTCTTTACAACGATTGGTCCAAATTTAAATAAATAAATAAAATAAATAAATAAATAGTTAACAAATAAAATACATTTTATTTACCCAAGCAATCATTATAGACCGTATGAAATCGGCTATTTCTCTAATATTCACTAAAAGGTGGAAAAAATGACAAAAGAAACACTAGTTATCTACTTCTCTCTCTCTGTCTCTCTCTCTTGCTCCATCTCTCTCATGCTCTCTCTCTCTCTGTCTCTCTCTCTTGCTCCATCTCTCTCATGCTCGCTCTCTCTCTCTCTCTCTCTCTCTTTCTCTTGCTCCATCTCTCTCATGCTCTCTCTCTCTCTCTTTCTCTTGCTCCATCTCTCTCGTGCTCTCTCTCTCTCTCTCTCTCTCTTTCTCTTGCTCCATCTCTCTCGTGCTCTCTCTCTCTCTCTCTCTCTTTGTGACCTAAAAGGCTTCTCTCTCACATTACATTACTTTTTTTCAGAAATGCTATAATGTGTTGGAGTGCCTCGGGGCCAAAACAAATGACCATAATAGATTACCTGCGCCACAGAGAGAGAGAGAAAGAGAGAGAGAGAGAGAGAGAGAGAGAGAGAGAGAATTATATAAAGCGCTGAAAGCTACAGCTATGACTAAACCTCTCTGAGCGCAGCTGGAGAATGGACATTTCAAAAGTCTAAAATTATTTTTTTTAGGTTTGTGACCGCTTTGTGAAGACAGACAGACAGACAGACAGACACAGACACACACACACACACACACACACACACACTTGAATCAATACTGTAATCGATGTGCCTCAGTATTCCAATTTATCTTCTGCCACTCCCATCGCTTAACCTCTGACCCTGAGACAACAACACAATAACAAGAAGACAGTGTGTGTAAGAGAAGAAGTGTGAGCGGGAAAATGCTACGATAGCGTGTGTGTGTGTGTGTGTGCGCGCGCTTACAATAAAGATCTCTTGGCAAGTGTAAGCTTTACTCATGACATTACAACATTAATTTATTATTAGAACATTTTAAATGTTCTGATAATGTTCTCTAACGGAACGAAAGGAAATGCAAGCCCAGGAGCGACTGGTGTTAATGCGCTAGCAGAGCTAATCCCTTCTGTTCTTCAAAGATTAAAAAAAAAAAAAAAAGACATCAATTTCAGTTTTGGATAATTTGTATCAGATTATTTGCTGTTAATAAACAGCAGATCTTTTTGGTTTCTTGTGGAATCAAGCACAAGCACCAAAAACACCAAGGACGGTTGTGAGAAAAATACAAAAAAGCTAAGCTGGGGCTGATTTCTTTCTAGTCCTCACTAGATTCATGCAGCCTATCAGGGACAGCCGTTCCTGGCAGCTGATTTTACAGAGAGACACCCCCTGTACCACCCCCCCATCCTCCATCACCCCACCCCAAACCCCACCCCAAGATCTGATCTCTGATTGGGCTGATAGTTTTTCGACAAATACATAACACATCATCATCAGAGATTGAAACAATACGCAATTGTGGGTGTAATTGACCGAGATGGATTATTTACTAAAAGTACACATTGCCCAATCAAAGTACAGGGTACACAGAGAGATCGGGGTCAGATCATGGAGCGAACGTGTAGGGAACGATGGAATGGAGGGAGGAATTTATGTGGAAAAGCAGAAGTGCAGCTTGTGTGTTAATATGATTGTGGAGGAGTCACTAGTGTCAGATTAAACACAGCAATAGAGAGGGTACTCATCCAATGTGTGTGTGTGTGTGTGTGTGTGTGTGTGTGTGTGTGTGTGTGTGTGAGAGAGAGAGCATTCTCCTCCCCTGTGTGAGGGCTCAGGCTCTTATTTCACACTCTCTGCCCTCACTAATTACCACTGTACGAGCAACAATAACGATTTACATACTAAATACTATCTCGAGTGGCAGACACACTGAAGTCGAGTCTTTTGTGTTTTTCATGCTCTTCATCTGTGTGTGTGTGTGTGTGTGTGTGTGTGTGTGTGTGTGTGTGTGTCCCAAGAGTCCTGAAAAGACCTTCAAAACACACACACAATCACACACTCCCTACGTTGTAATCACGCCGCTAATGTGTACGCTTCACGCTCCACTGTAGCAAAATTGAAATTAAGCCAATTTAATCGAAACAAACAAATAAATAAATAACTAAAAGGTGGAAAAAAAAACCCAGAACCTCAGAATGGTGCTGGCTGCTTGAGGAGAGTAAAAGCAGAAAACAGGTAAACAAACCGTGAGCAAAATAGATGTGGATGGATTTAAAAAAAAAAAAAAAAAAGTAGTAATGGCATTGCTTTCTAGTCACAGTTTATTGATAGTAAATTACATTTCTCTTGGCTGATGTGATTTAGGACTCAACTGTGATATTGTTCTCTGCAGCTGAGACGAATGAAAATATATTATGATCAAAAAAGTTTAGAGTTTAGATCAGTAACGGAGGCAAAGACAGAATAAGCATATGCTCCACTAGTGGAACAGATCCATTTAGCAACAAATCATCTTTGTGGTATTTAACCATTTGTACTTAAGTAATTTCATTTTTAACAATAGTTTTCCGCTAAAATTGCTTGTCCACCCCTTTATTTTAAGGTCATAACTATTTTTTTCTTCACCCTTGTCCAATCATTGGTTTGTTTCCCTGATTGTGTACACCTGTTCCGTGTTTTCCCCTGGACTGGTATCCATATTTGTTCCCTTTTTGAGTTTGCAAAGTCTTACCATGTTATTGTTTCATTAAGTCCAAGACTGGAGGTGAATTTTAGTACTTAAATATAACTATACTGTATATAAATTACTGTAACACTAATCAGTGTAATAAAAATAAAGCCTAAATAGAAAATCCAATCAAGTGGATGAAAAAGGATAAAAAAGGAAAGCACTATTCAAATAAATGGGAAGAAAACTGAGTGTATAATGAGTATTTTTGCTAGAGAATCCAGAGCCATTGTTAAATCCTCAAAACAGTCATGACTTCCTAACTCAAACTGCTTTCTTAAATATTATACCTGTGCATTTTTTTCCAATCCCCCAGCTGTAAGCCTGAAGATAAGACACTATAGACTGAGAGCAATGACTCATATCATATAGGAATGTGTTTCATGCGTTAATAACTAACAGTGTGAACACTCTACTGGGTCATGGCTCAGCCTCAACAACTAAGCTTCAGCTTTACAAGGCCATAACTACAGATACAGGAACCCTAGATGCTGCTTTTGGATAAAACAGACACTTTGACAGCATAGCCCCCTTGATGGGGTAAGATTTTAGATTGTTCCTGTTGAGTTGAATGTGACAAGTTAAGTTGGAAATTTCGGCAATAAAAAAAGCCTGATACATTGGGCAGCAATTATTGTAAAAAAAAAAAAAAAAAAGGCAAAGTCAGAGGCATCAAGAAGGTCAACTAGCTCCAAAATGTATCAAAGACAAACCAAAAGATTGATGAAGAATTGCAGCGAACTGACAAAACATAGAGCCAGAGGGAAGAGAAAGAGAGAATCTGGTAGTCCAGAAGCAGAACGCTCAAGCAAATGTCCTTCCATGGCAATTGAAACTGAATATCAATGTCGCACTAACTGGCCATTTGGAATTCAAGGACTCAATGTGCCTGATGATAAAGATCATCAATTCATTATCAACTTCGAAGTACTGAAATCGATCAAGACTGGAAGGTGAGTTCATCATGACCAGATGTTGAACATTTAAGTGAACTGGACTATCATCTTCAGTAAGGTCGAGGTGGATACTGGGGCAGGAATACACCCTGGATGGGATGCCAGTCCATTGCAGGGCACCATGGACTCACAGATTCACCCCTGGGGGCAATTTATCATAGCCAATCCATTGGCACATCTTTGGGAAGTGGGAGGATAATTGATAACAAGTATAGAAATAACCTCAGTACTCAAGAGCTGGCAACACTACCCACTGTGGAACCATAGTCACCGTAGCTTATTTAACTATTTTTGGGAGCTGGAAGGAAACCTGAGAAGCCAGAAGAAACCCATGCAGACAAGAGGAGAACATGGAAAACTTCAGAACTCAACTCACTACCTGTTGCCCCACTAGAGGTGTAAACCTCAGGGTTTTTCTCCGAATTCAATACAAATTCTATTCATAAGGCAAAGACTTGATACCTCCTTGACTTAGGTTCAACATTCATATGCTAATTTGTACATGTGGTACTTGCTTATCCTAGTTTGGAGAAATATTTGGATACTTTCATGCAAGGCATAATAAGGACAATACACAAAGAAAAAAAAAGATGTTTCATCACTGAATTTTCCACCAGTTTAGTGTTATTGACATCACACAAAAATTTGAGGACACACCTACTGTACCTTTATTTGTAGTCTGGATAACAGGGGAAAGAAAGAAATAGCTATCGCTGCGTTGCAGAAATCGGGATATGGTATGGATAACCCAGCCCTGAGATCATACTATAGAGTGTGGTCTGGATATTTAGAATATTAGTCAAACCCACGCTCATCAATCTGATCACATCTTATCAGAGTCGTATCAGACCAGTCATACATATTCATAAACAATTATGCATATTCCTCATCTCTCACTGCCGTGTCGCACGAATCTTGTGGGACATTTGGAGAGCGGATCTGTTACCACACGGCAAATTAGCAAATGCTTGCCAAAGCACACTCTTAACACACACACACCATACACCACACATGCACTCCCAAACACCACCTGTGCATGCTTGCTCAGCTAATAGAGGGCACAGAACACTGTGCAGTTCTTCACCTGCATGAATTAGTAAAATCTTCCACCTGCGACCTCATGCTGGTTTATTGCCTGAAGTGTATTGGTTGACATGTGACTCTATTTGAGTTTAGAACTGTGGTAAGCCAGAGTTTGTATAACTCTCTGAGTCTCTAGCGTGTTGTGTGTTAAGCATGTGAAACTCTAAACATTTTATATGCTTTTAATGTCTATAAAGCCTAAGCTTGACCTAAGTAAGTCTATTTGAGGTCCTGATATGAGTGTAAAGCACAATTCAGACCTCCGAGATGAAAATCTATGTTAGCTGCTAATAAGTTTGTTAATTTTTAATCTACCTATCAGGGTGGATTATGGTTTTTAGGGCAGATTATTATTTAATCCTATGTAGCAAGTTACAAATGGAGGGACATTTATGCAGGAAACTAAGGGGGATAATGAGCAACAGGTGAGTGTAATTAGTAAACAGGAGAGACAATTGGCTTGGGTGAAGGTATTGTGGTTGTCTCAAATGAGGCTTATTCCATTAACCATTAAACATGAATCAGTTCACGTCTCTCTCAAAACAAAAACAAGTCACCAGAAAAAGAAGTTCACATACTCATAACTGATAATCAATGCTGGAGCTACCAAAACGGATTAAATGCGAAGTGCACTGTCGTATCTCCTGGCAGATGAGAAGCGCCTGGTGTGAATTTAGGGTAAGTCCCTGCTGTGGAATTTTATTTTGAGTTGCTAATATGTGTAAGTCAGATTTTCAACTCTATTTGAGACATGTTTTTGCCAATAATACGTGGATTAAGCCTGAAACAGGCATGTGGAACTCTATTAGAGCTGCGTTTAAGTCGCTAATATGTGTGTTAAACTATAGTATACCTTTAAAGCTCAATTTGAGTTGATATGAGTTGCTACAATGCATATTTATCCTGAACTGAGCCTCTGGAACTGTGTGTGTGTTGAATCTGTGCTGCTAATATTTACCTTGGGCTATTGTATTGCTAGTAGTGTTTGAGTCACTGATATGTGTGCTAAACCATTGTGAGGCCCTTAAAACTTAACTGGAGTTGGATATGAGTTGCTATAGTGAGTTGAGTTGAATAGACCCTCTCGATTTGTATTTGAGTTGCAGTTATGCTGTTAATATGTATGTCAGGCTGCTGTATGTCTTTTAGAGCTGTGTTCAAGTCACTAATATGAATGCTAAGCAAAAAGAAGGCCTATGGAACTCAATTTAAGTTAGATATGAGTCAGTACAGTATGTATCTATTCTGAATTGAGCCTATAACTGTATCTGTATTGCATTTGTGCTGCAATACTGCAATATCTATGTTGCGCCATTGACTCGCTATTTGCTAGCTGTGTTTGAGTCACTAATATGCACCATAGTCAGGCCTTTAGAATACAATTTGAGTTAGATATGACTTGTGTATGACGTGTATCTATCCAGAATTGACACTATAATTGTTTTGTTTTTTGTGAACTGAACCTGTTGAACTTTATTAGAGCTGGGTTGGTGTACCTAATTTGTGCATTTAGCCTTAGTCAAGCCTCTCAAGTGCATTCAAATCAACTCAAAGTCCAAAAGCCTTGAATTCATCGAATGAGTTGCTATTGCTAAACAGACCCCCCCGCAGCCCCCCCCCAACAAAATACACTACAGATTTTCTAGTTTTAAAATATTAAGGGTTGTAGTAATAAAATGAAAACTTAATTCACCTGTAGTCATTTATATTTCTCCATCGTATCTAGGATAATTTTTGAGTTGCACAGCATGAAGAACATAAAAATGTCACCGTGAGCAGCTCGTCCTTCAACAGTTTAATGGATATGTGAGAATATTTGGGGTGAAATGTCGTCACACGCACTCATCATTCAGTGTCAGCACCCTATCAGCAGTGGAGATTCGAGAGTGCGGATGTGTGAGTGTGAAGGTCATGATGAAGAACGACAAACCTTTGATGGACAGGTCCAAATTAGTGTCCCATGTCTTTCACAGTTCGTAAAAGAGAACGTCACACTCGATAAGATCCAGGTGTAAACAGCAAACAATGGGCAAAGTTAACCTTCACTTTCTTTCGCAAAGCAATTATAACGCAGTTATTTTTTGGCTTCATGCCAAATAAAAATCAGTAAACTGCAACCAAATTAGTAATGGTTTTTACAAAGGGCTTTACACGGAACAACACACTTGGCGGCCTGCTGTTTTAAGGAAAAAGGATCAGTTATTCGGTGGTGTGATGATGATGCGGAGTCACTGTTACCACCCTGAAGTTACGTCCTGTACCAGCACATCTCACAGTGTTTCTTTCGGGAATTTAAAGTTAAATGTTTTTATTTATTTATAAAATGTCGACTCACTTTACTGCGATCACATGCTGATTAATAATAACATTCGGAAGATATTTTGATGAGAGAGAAATCAACTCGAACACAAACCCAGCTCTTTACATACAAGTACTATAACTTTGGCTCAGTTACTTTTTTTTTTTCCTGATTGGTGAAAGTAATAAATTCCATTGTCCAAGATCAAACATTTTATTAAATTATTCATGCAGAAACTTGCATATCACTATAAAGCATTCGAAAACATTTCTCAGAACTGTATATGTAAATACTAGATTACATTTCAGATTGAAGAAACCAAAGCCTTTCAGCGGGAAGCCAATCACTTTTTAACTAACTGCTACTCAAACAATGCACACACACACACACACACACACAAAGAGAAAATTATTTCATCATTCAAAAAGACAGCTGCTAATGAAAAGTGACGCATTAATCCATCATTAGAAAGGCACTGGCCTTCTCAAGCTTAAGAAAAGAAAAAAAAACAAAAAACAAACTGCTGCTCTTCATTTTGGTGAACAGCGCCCTTCAGAAAAGCCAGACTCATAATTACACAGAAGTGCACTCATACGTCAAAGCAACACAAACTGGAATATATGGTGCTATAAATTAAGTAACAGTTCATACAATTTGTGTTATTACACGAGGCTTGGACAAGAAACGTAAAATATCCTTTTAAATTTTACTGTAGTTCAAGTCCTTTAAGGATGCTTTTCATACCTCCTATGTAATAGTAAAAATGGAGAATATCGGAGATGGTTTTGAGTTCATGTCATGTGCTCTGGCTTCTGTCCTTGATTGATTTCTCTAATGTGTTCACCTGTTCCGTGTTACATTGCGATTAGTGAAGTTATTTATACGCTCTTATGTCTCTACCTGCTTGTGAAGTCTTATAATGCAGTTCGTCTGATTAAGTGCTGCGTCTCATTTCTATGTTTTTCTGGTTCTGTTCTTGTATTCTGAATAAGGATCATCTCTTTAACCCATGCTACGTTACGATATCGAACCCTGGATTTCCCAAAATAAATATTACACTTAGTTTACGCAGTAAAAACACAGTCGTTACATCCATCATTGCTTTGTGTACTTTACACTTTACTTCTTAAAGTGTGTGTATGTGTGTGTGTATATATATATATATATAATATCTATATCTAGACATATAAATGTGTCTGGAAGATGCACTGGGAAAGAAATGAATCCTTGGATCAAAATAAACATTGCGACAACTTGTTGCCGGTACTTCAGAGATTTTCTCAGCTGGAAAAAAAATTGTTATGAAAAGAAAAACTTTTTAGGTGACAAAAACTAAAACATTTCCTGCAGCACATTGATGCATTTTTAAAATTTTGATCCAAGGTTAATTTCAATCGATGACGAGGTCCTGCGAAACGACCTCGATGTGAAGCGACGTTACTGTCTTCACCCCAAAGTTGATTGTTTTCCTTCAACATCATGTCCCAAAGTGTTGTATTCCTCTTATACCACAGCAATTTACCAATGATATGTTTTTGTTTATTGATTAATGAACGACATCATGCTTTTTTTTTTTTATCACTTTATAGTTACAGTTAATGTTGTGGTATATCGATAAGTTCCTGTTCTCACTTATGTTGTATCAGCTATTAACAGTGGTTTAAAAAACAAACAAACAAACAAACAAAAAAACGAATGCATGTCATGATACCAGGAAAACTGAAACTCCTGTGTGCTGAAGACTTTCCCATGCTGACTTTTTCCAAAGCTCAGGAGACTCCTTTCGAGAAACCTCACAGTATCGAGGTTTGAACAATTTTCTCACTTATAAATCTATTTTATATTAGCAAAAAAATTTTTAAATTTATTAATGATAGACATGTCATGCTTTAATGAAAGTGTTGCATTTCGTTACATATATTACACACATATATTTGCTGAGGTATTTATACTGAAGATCATGTTTTATCCACATTAACTTGTGTCAGTAGTCAGTTAAAGGAATCTTATTATAAAGCTGTATGATTTCTTGTTTGTGTGTGTGTGTGTGTGTGTGTGTGTGTGTGTGTGTGTGTGTATATATATATATACTGTATTTCTATCTTTGGTGAAGCAGCTCAAGCCGCTTCATCCGAGTTGTGGGAATGAATGACGTCACTGATAGCACAACATTACTGAACCAGCTCTTCAGTTAAAGTGGCTTTTTGTTCCAAAGCTGACATTTAATAAGACGCTCTGTGATAAACTCTGCGCGATGATTGCTCTCATTGTTTCCTCTGTGAATGGGTGAAAATTTGGACGTGCATTTCCCGTCAGCAATTTAGACTCTGCCTTTATTCCATTAAAATGTCAATTTACTCATCGCCCTGCTGGTGCAAATCTCTAATTGCAGGGGACATGCGTGTGACTAACATGCTCACTCCACCGCCATGAATGGTTCAGTGAAAGACCTTTGTTTCTGTATATTTTTGCCTCCTTTGTGCTCTCCGGCTTCAATCATTCCACTCCGAAACATGAAGACTGACACATGGAGTCTCTGACCGTTTCACAGATGAGGAACGTGCACGTAATAAAATGCAATAAAATGTCGTCTCTGATGCGACTCGCTTTATTGACAGTCTATTAGCTTCCCTTCAGGGAACAATGCCTTCGACTGCGATACACGTTTCACACCTTCATTTGACAGCCAGAGCTCGTGGAAAACAATCGCTCCTTTGGTAACGGAAAAAATGCCATTAAAAAAATAATTTATGTTTGTGAAACAGTGCAACTATAATAGTTTTTCCAACAATAGTTTTCCTTAAGGGATCTTTGGATGGCAAGAATTTCTATGTTTTTTTTTTTTGTTTTTTTTTTAATTTATCGCCCCGTTGTTGATTATTTTCCTATAACAGCACATCTGTAAGCGTTTAATTCCTTACATACTGTAAGACATTATAATCCTTAAACGGCGAAAAATGCTTTCTATCATTCCCAAAACTATTTCATCTCATATTACAAGTTCATTCTTTCATGCTGCTGCATTTAGTTTCCAGTAGATTCTTAAATTGTAT
>JAKKZL010000185.1:0-18318 GCA_037576815.1 Pangasius larnaudii
GAGGGATCCTGTCAACAGAAAGTATGTGAGGGATCCTGTTAGAAGAATGTATGAAAGGGATTCTGTCAGCAGAAAGTATATGAGGGATCCTGTTAGCAGAAAGTATGTGAGGGATCCTGTCAGCAGAAATTGTGTGAGGGATCCTGTCAACAGAAAGTATGTGAGGGATCCTGTTAGAAGAATGTATGAAAGGGATTCTGTCAGCAGAAAGTGTGTGAGGGATCCTGTTAGCAGAAAGTGTTTGAGGGATCCCATTATCTTTAGCTGAGTGTGTGAAGGATTCTTACCTTGCAATAGAAAGTGTGTACATTGGTTTCTGGTAATGAGAAGTCTTAGTCATTAGACATTTGTAAAGACATCATCATGCTGGTGTTATGACAGCACTTGTTTGAATGCACCTCCATCTTTTTCGCCATGCTCTGCTGGGCTCCACCTGCATACACATATTCATTACAGCTTGGTGTATAACACACACACACACACACACACACACACACACACACAGAGAGAGGAGAATGAGGGAGTTCGCAGTTTTTAGACATGCCTAAATGTTACGCATACAGGTGTGTATGCAGTGCCTGGATTTTCTCAAACTTCGTCATTTGCCTGAATTTATTTGGCAGATAATCTGTAAGTATTTATGACATGAAAAACTAGAGGCTACACACACACACACACACACACACACACATTTACACTGCTTTTCTTTTGTAAGTATAAAATGTTTTTTAGCTCTAAGAGAGAAAAGCTGGAGATTTGAAGTCGACATTTGGCCAGACGTGTGTGTTCTACTCATGCCAGCCCTTTTTTACAAGTTTGTTGCTAGCTCTGAATTTCATTATCACACACACACACACACACACACACACACACACACACACACACACACACACACACACTCTCTCACTCATACATTGTTCAGTTGCTATCTTTTAACGCTAACAGCCTGGATAATCTCTGTGATTCCTCCCAGCTTTTGTAAGGGCTTCAGGAAGTCTGTATGTGTGTGTCTTCCTCTTTATTATCTCAAACACTCTGTTGTGTCTCTAAAACACTTTCCTTTCAGATCTTAGAGATAAAAGCACCACTCTCTGCCACCCCTCTCTCTACCTGTGGCTATCTGCGGCTCTCGTTTAATACTCGGAGCGCATTAAAACATGCCCGTGGAGCTTTCGTCCCCTGTAAAGATTCCTGAGTGATGACACGGCTCGTAATCCAGACATTAGGGAAGTGGAAGCTAGCACTTCATTCCTCAGGATCAAACGCTGTGGGATGTGTAGCTGCTTGCCACCATCCACAGTGGGTTTTAGTGTGTCTGTGTGTGAGTGTGGGAGAGGAGGGTGAATTTAGAGAAGGGAAAGAAGTACCTGCTGTCAGATGTGAGTGATGAGCGTGTGAGAACGAGAGAGAGAGAGAGAGAGAGAGAGAGAGAGAGAGAGAGAGAAAGAAACTTTCTTTTTCCTGTCTCTAATGACAGTCTCATCTTTGGCTAGATCATTTGTCTGTACAGGTAGTGAAAAGACTGCAACCTAAACACACACACACACACACACTCACACACATGTGAACACTCCACTGGGTTTGGCTATCTGACACACTCGTGTGATTAATGTGCTCCTTACACAATGGGAGAAAGAGGGAAAAGGGGAGGGAGATGAGGAAAGTGCAAAAAGGAGGACAATGTGCCAGAGAAGTTGTGTATTTATACAGCAGTTAACGGATAATGGTTCTGTATTTATGCTCAATGAGTTTCCTCATCACACACAAAAGGTTTTATATGCTCTGGGTGAAGAGCAAATGTCCCCACAATGATAGGAATATCTGACAGTTAAGACATTGTGGGAACATTTAGATTTAGGCATAGTCCTCACAAGGATAGTAAGATGTGTGTGTGTGTGTGTGTGTGTGTGTGTGTGTGTGTGTGTGTGTATTACATGCCTCTAAAGCACCTCTCTGGACACTATGTACCTGAAAAGTAAGTAGGGAAGGAAAGAAGAAAAGAAGGAAAGAAAGGAAAAGTCAAAGGAAACACCTTGTTCCTGACAAGTGTGTGTACATGTGTGTGTGATGGTTTTGAGAACTGAAATGTGGTAGGTGATGAGTTACTGTTTGAAAGCGAACAAGAAAAGAAAGCGTTTAATTCCCATCAGCCTTCAGCTTCGTTGTCCGTAACTATTATGGGACAAAAGCTTACCTAACAATCTCTCCCTCTCTCTCTGTCTCTCTCTCTCTCTCTCTACTGATCTACACATGCTGCTTCTGAGATGCAAGTGATCCTGATCTCTTGTGTTCTCTGGACCTGCCTGATCCATCATGATGCCCTACTTCTGGTTGGAGTTCTCATTGGTTGAGATCGCTCGCTGCTGCTGGGGGCGGCCCCACACGGACGGCCTGAAGATCATTGAGATTGCTGGAGATGGTGAACCTTGGAGGCCGTGGAGATGGCTTGGGGATCTCATATGGGGAGTTGTACCGTGAAGGCTTGGGACTGTGATTTCTGTAGTGGCTTTGGGGCTGCAGTTGCCACAAGCAGCTTTGTAACAAATCGGACTTCTTGTGAAAACTGTGATGGTTGCACAATTGCACTATAAGTCCATATAGTACACAGTTATGAAAGGAATTATTTTTTATCCGTTAGCCCCAAGGTTTCTTCCTCATATCCTCTCAGGGAGTTTTTCCTTGCCATTGTCACCTCTGGCTTGCTCATTAGGGATAAATTCACCTATTTACAATTTATTTTGGTTTCATTTAATTTGAATCTATTTGTTTCTGTAAAGCTGCTTTGTGACAATGTCCATTGTTAAAAGCACTATACAAAAATTTTAATTGAATTGAGCTTCGTGAGGTCACAGCAGACTGAGCTCTGAAGCTCTGAAGCTTCGTTTATTTAAATGACTGAAATAAAGTCATGTGGCAAATTGGACTTTATACTCAGGAATAAATATTCATGTGTGTTTACTCATGTTTGAATGGAATGACCCTGCACATCTTCACTAAACACTAAAAACACAAGAAATTCAAAATCTGAGAATTTTACAGAATGCCTGAGCTGTTGATGTGTGTGTGTGTGTGCGCGTGCGTGTGTGTGTGCGTGAGTTCTGCACAATTTGTATGTAAGTGTGAAAGAGTAAAAGCATGAAAACCCACAAAGCTAAAAGATCCACTGAGGGATCCACTGAGGGTGCTTTGATTTGCTCTCCACTCCACTCTCCTGAGCTTCTATGCTGTCTAAGTCTGTGACGTGTTATCGACGTGTCAGCGAAGATCAAAATGGAGATCACCTGACGTGACTGTCACTGATCAGCTGCATGAACCTGCAGTGTGGGTTAGTGTATTTTTCTTAGTCATCCTGTTGCACTTGGTTTCACAAAATCCAAAATAATCCACCTTAAGACACTTGCTAACAGCAAATCTGAAATTTGGATAATAATGAATAATAATCCTTTCTGTATCGTCAGTGCAGATGTCAATCAATATGGAGTCGATGTGTAGCTGACTGTGATATTCCTCTTGTTCAAAGCATATCGAGTTTCAGTGTTATTTAAGTGAGGACTTGAGCGCATCATCAGGATGCCAACATGCATGAGTGATGGAAGAAAAGTGTCTTGTGGTACACGGGTCAATAGGGACAAAATGTACTGCAGATGCAGCGTTTTTTCTAATGCACTAAGAGGTAGTGAGAAAGAGACACAGAGAGAGAGAGAGAGAGAGAGAGAGAGAGAGAGAGAGAGTTGGGTGTGTTCGGGGGGTGGGTGCAATAGATGCTGACTGCGGCAAAAGTGCAAAGCCGAATTCTGCTGACTGTCTGCGTTCAGGCAAAACCTCTACAGCATGACCTACCCATCAATACAACACCTTTTATTTCATTTAAATCATGAAATATCTGCAATGGAGGAGAAATGGAAATAATAAGATGACAAGATCACCGTGTCTTTATCAATCCGGAACAGGGACGCAATTCGGCCAGCTCCATGGAGGTCAATAAGAGAAAATGTTTATTTAAGGCCAAATGACAGGAAACCAGAAGGATGACTAAGAAACAGCAAAAAAAAAAAAAAAAACACACAGTGGTCAAGCTTGAGCAGAAATAAGAGAGAGGAAACAGGAAGTGTACCTACAGTGAACCTATAGTAGTAGTATAATAATCTGTAGTAGTATTATAATTTCACCATCATCTGAGTGAAAAACATGGAACCTTTTGTAATAAAAAGGAGATCAGCTCAGAGTAATAGTATTGCGAGGGGCAGAGACCAAGCTCAGGTGCAACTGTGACCTTGCAGCAGTGCTCTTGGTTCATATATTTTGAAGTTTTAAGGGCCATTTCTGAACATTTGGAAGATAAAAGTGATGACTTTCTCAGAAGCCCTTCACCCACACCAATCATATTATTTTATTGTCAAATATGAACAGAATTAATACTTCATTATCATGGATGAGTCAACAGGCTACTCTTGTAATAGCTAGTAGTAGTGAGCTAGCTACTTACTGTGTGTTAGCTAGGTAATGCTAGCTAGAACTGACGGTAGAGTAGGCTCTACCTTTGATCATTTAAAATGCATCAACAAACAAGCAAGAAAGAGAACAAATCGACTAAACACAATTAATTAGCATTCCTTTCTTACCACATCTGTTTTTTTCGCCCCAAATAAATGCTAATGCTTCATGAATGCTGCTTCTTCATGATCTTCTGATGTTAATGACCTAATTTAGTCATGTAAACAGCAGCCTGATAAACTTTTTTGCATATCAGTATTAAAAATCAGGAGCTCCCTGGGTATACGGGGGCACTATGCTACCACTTATAGCAAGAAAACCAACACAATTTCATGATTTCAGTTTTAAAAAAATAAGTATGTGCACAATCCAACTTGCATGAAAAGATTTAAGATTTTAGCTGAGGTGTAGCGTAAAGGTTTAGCCATTACAGCTTTTCAAAGTCAGTATTACTAAGAACCCCATTTAATCCCTTTTTGTATGAGAAGGGGCTGAGAAAACAATAATTAGCTCCCTTCATTTGCCTTCCTTCTCTTCCGTAACCACGTTAATATTTTGCATGTGGGTAGGTGGGTTCCAAATGAAGTACTAATATGAAAAAGGACTGAGCCATGACTGGGCCACACCCGCATTCTCAGACACCCACATCCACGTGCTAATACAAAAAGCTTAATGTTTTACAAAAGTCTAAAATTCCACATTGCACATTGGCAGATTCATTTTGTTAATAAACCCACAAGGTCTTTTAATAGTTATGTTCACTGTGATGCCACTGTGATGATCTTTATTTAAGAGCGAATGATATCTGACTAATTTGTCACTCATTTATGAGTATGCAAACTGAAATGATTTTATTCCTGATTTCTCCCCTGTACGGAATTAGTTTACTTTGTTTACTTAGGTGAGATAGGGGAAGTTATACGACTCGTTGTGAGGGTTGAGTGCAATTGAATTTTAAGTTAAACAGATATGGCGTAAGTCTGTGACTCTCAAAAACTTCTGGTCCTTGACCATAAATCCCAGAACCTTCTCCTGAGTTTGATTCTTTTGTCAGGACAGATATGTGACAGTGCATCCTGACAAAACATCTACTCATAACTTTTAATACGTCAGGGACAGAGGTGTTGCTGGAGCTCCCTGAAATATTTTATGACCGTTCTAAATGCTTAATATATCTAAATGGCACACATATAACACACATACAGCACACATATAAAAGACTGATTCTATCTGTCAAATAATATGTTTTGTACAGTAATTGTGCTATAATGATGTTCGTAAAAGGTTAACCAAGTTTACGATTCCTCCATGTTTGACTGCTGCAAATGTTAAACGAACATGTGTATCTTAGCCTGTTTAAATATCTTTTATTGGCTCTCAGCTGCTATGTAAACAGGATTAACCAACTAGGATCATGCATTTTTCTAATTTCTGTTTGAAAGCTAGATCATCCCAGGATCTAGACCTAATCTTTAATCTCACACCCAAAGACAGTCACATGCAACTGTCCATTGAATCTGATAACTTATGAGCAGGGATGCAGGTTTCTGAATGGATCACCTGTCTTCAACCATATCAGAAAAAAAGTTTATGGCTCAGCAGGTAGTGCTGGTGCCACATTTGGGTTCCGGCACCAGGGGCTCCAGCTACTGTCTGTGCTTTCTCGTGTTCTTCCCATTTTTTTGGGTTTCCTCTCACCTCTTTAAAACATGTTGTTAGGCGGACAGCCTAGAGAAAATTGATCTCATGGAAGATACCCTGCAACTGGTGTCTTGTCCAGAGTGTGTTCTTGTTTTGCATCTTAGGATAGACTTTAGATCCACAAAGACCCAGAGCAGGGTTTTATTCCTCCACATATAATGTATACACTGGAATTAAATGTTCTTTTCAGGAATACGGTGCAATATATGATACAACAAGACTACATAACATTTAATTAGTACATATTGTAAAAAGAGTGCAAAAATATATCATAAGCACACAGTAGAGCGCTGCGCAGGACAACACAACAATATAGCTGGGAAAAAGCTGAACATAGTGTTTATAGTTGTAAATGCTGCATTAGTCTAAAGGTTGCAACTCATGATTTCCGACCACTGACTAGGAAAACCTAAAGAAAGAACCCCATCCCCACGCACAGAGCTCAAAAATGTCGTCATTCCAAGCTTCAACTTCCCACTTCCGAGGTAAGTCAAATTTAGGAGAAATATAGTGTGAAAATCTAAAAAGAATGAAGTTTTTTTTTTGAATGAACCACACTGAACTTTTTTTTTTATAGATATCAGAGAATGAACATATAGGGCCACATTTTTCTCTCTGGTCCCTAACACCACTGGCCTGAGGACATCAACCCATAAAACTATCGCTTTTAAAGTTCTGAGGCACGCCTTCTGTTACGGACCAAACGGAGTGTAACCTTCAGAAATCTTATAAACTTACAACCCTCTGTCTTCACTATGCACTTAATCTTTATGAGTGTCCTGGTCCACACCTTCTCTAAGCTTTTAACCCCGCCTACTAGAGCCAGTGAAACACTGATTTTTTCTCTAAATCTTCCCTATAAATCTTCTAGTAGAAACTTCCAGACTTCCACTGCTAACCCTGAGCTCTGATCCTGGTTACTTCCAAGATAAGATAGGTAAAACCTTTCCTTTCGGAGACAAGGAAGGAATAATGTTGTTATAGGAAAATAATCAACGACTGGAGGAAAAGTGTCTCAAAACGTCTTTTTATTCCTCTTATACCACAGCAATTTCCAGCACTAACAATTGTTTTCTTACATCATGAGACAAAAAAAAACAAACACAGCTTGTCATATTACTGACAAATAAACTCCAAACTGCAAAGCACTCTGTCCTGACAATTTAAAGAGACAATCTTACCTGAAATCTAAAAAAAAACATGCCAAATAAACATCTCCTCAACAAATCAACACCATATGAACTTTTTTTTTTAAAACATCTCTAAATTATACACTTCCTACATCATTACCAGAGCAATCTGTGTTTTAAAAATTTAACATTTTTATGATCTTCACTATCTAATGACACATTTTTTCAAATAATCAAATCTGTCCTGTTACCAGCACACCCTCAAGGTGCATGTCCACACACACACACACACACACACACACACACACACACACACACTGATATGTCCTAATATCTATCATTGTGCAAACCTGGCATCCATTTTCCTGTCATTCAAAAGTAAGTATCTAATCTCTTTCTCCCTAGAGCAAGCATTTCTCTCTCTCTCTCTCTCTCTCTCTCTCTCTCTCTCTCTCTCTCTCTCTCTCCCACACACACACATACACACATACACACACACACGCACACCAGATGCACTGGTCTCTCCAGGCAGAGACAGATTTTAGGCCTGTGTGCCAGTCCCTGCTGCAGAAACCCAACTGTCATCTGTCGTCTGGTCAGCGTGAGTTTGGCATATCTAGGAGCCACCATCATCGGAGAAAAGAAAGTTAGCAGGGTACAATCACAGCGTTCTGTAGATGTCATGCAGCCTGTCTGCTGGTAAATTTAGTCACATTTGATATGTGTGTGTGCACGTGTGTGTATTCAGACTGAGGGAACAGGATGCCATCATGCTTCTGACTCAGTCCATTGCTCTCTCTTTTCCAAGCCTCATATATCATCTCTCATACAGTATATCATCTTCCTGTCAACCTTTCCACTTTTTATTTCTATACTCTCCTAGATTCAGGCCACCTAACTCTTCCTTTTGCTGTCTTTCCCACTCTCATTTTCAGTTCACTTCACTGATATGACACATAGGTCTGACTGGTTTCATTTCTGGCATCCAAATCAGATTATTTGCTGTTAAATGACTTAAAATGGATTTTTCTATGGATTCATGAGCAATATCACCACCAAAGGTCGTAGGAAGAACGCGCAGAATAGTGAGAAGAAGTGAGGCTGGCGCTGATTTCGTAGATTCAGACTGTAGATGTCATGCAGCCTATCAGTGTCATGTGAAACACCGTCTAGATTTGAGCTCCATTTGGGCGGATATTTTTAGACACATCCATAATGACATCAGCAGTGATGGATAAGGCTCATGTGAAATACAGTCGCTGGTGTAACGAACGCAACCAAAGTGGATTATTTACTCTATCATCCCTTTTCCCCCAAAATGTGTCTGGAGGAAAAGCTAAAGGTAGTTAGACTAAACAGACATTGTCCAATTAAAGTAAAAAATTACACAAAAAGACAGATGACAGAACTGTTTAGTGTTGTTTGATTTGAATGAAAGAGTTAAAACTTTTCTGTTTGTGTTCAGAGGAAACACGGCATGAGGCCAGTCGGGCATTACAGACTTCACACAAGTAACAAATGTACATGCCTATCTGTCTCTAAGTAGACGTTTGCCACTCATCATTCTTATTATGCCATCAGCGTGATCTCGTGATCTAATTCATTGCTCAGCCCTGATCGTTTCATTGTTAAGCAGACTAGGCTTGACTGATGACACATAATGGTACATTTATATTTCCAAATTGTAAGTGAATATTAAACAGTAAAAACAAAAATGTAAACATTTTAAGTCTGCAAAACTTGTGTAAAAAGTATGTAAGATTTCTACTCTTTGTCTTCATTCCTAGCCCCATGTCTTTGCAAAAGATGATATGTGTAAAACAGGTTATTCGTTCCAAACTGTCAATCATGTTCAAGCTCTGGAAATGCTAGGTGTGTGTGTGTGTGTGAGAGAGAGAGAGAGAGAGAGAAAGAGAGAGAGAGAGTGTGTGTAGTGGGAGGTTCACCATGTTGTTCTTGGGCACTGGAGGTTTTCGAGGAGTCCTGCGGTCTGGAAGAAAGAAGCTTATATCCCTGTGATCTGTCAGGCAGAAAGATAGAGACGGTGAGAGAGAAAGAGAGAGATGGAGGGACAGAAATGGATAGTGTAGTCCAGAGAGAAAGAGAGAAAGAAAGGGTGACAGATAGCTTGCTGCGTGGGCGACAGTAGGGCACAGAGATGAGCACTTCATGCCAGGGAATAAGAGAGAGATAGAGAGCAGAAGACAACAGGAGAGATGGATAAAGAGGGACCAGGACAGGGCGCAGGGGGCCACCACCCCACGGATTGAGACGTATCCCACATTGCCCCGCTCTCCACGGGCGCAGCAGGGACTTGACGTGGTGCTGGCCCTGGCACAAAAGAGCCGTGGAAAGGGGCGCCAGACACTGCGTGGCACGGTTGCCCGGATACGGGCACTTGGGTGTTGGCATGCCAGCCCTGTGTCTGCGAACTTGCACACATAGAATCAGAGATGTTGCTGTTTGATCCTCGCTGGAGGAGAGCAATCAACTCTTGACTCACACACTCACGACACTCACTCGCTCACACACACAGCCAGCTTGTGTGCTTTTTTTATTGTGTGTGTTTTCCATTACATTCACGTCAGAGAAGATTGCGCTGTAAATGATGTGGTCACAACGATTAGTCCTCTGTGTGCTTGTTTGTGTATATGACTGTGTGTGTGTGTGTGTGTGTGTGTGTGTGTGTGCAGGAAAGACTCTCTGTTGAGGAGGCCCTGCTCGTCTTTCCTCCGTCACTCAGCAGTGAGAATCTTCTCTCATTCTTTCCAGCTCTAGCTTCCCTCAAACTCCCCCCTCCTCCTCCTCCTCCTCCTCCTCCTCCTCCTCCTGCTCTTCCTCCGTCATCCCTCGCCTGGTGTAATCAGCTCAGGCTTGTTTTATGCTCGCCTGTGGCTTTAATGGTTGTGATCTGAGCTATGTAGAGATAAAAGGCCACGTGTGTGTGTGTGTGTGTGTGTGTGTGTGTGTGTGTGTGTGTGTGTGTGTGTGTGTGTGTGTGGGGGGGAAAAAGTCAGTCCCGCATCGAATTCAGTCCCATTTCCTCTTTGAAACGGAGGCTGAAACCGTATACCTCCGCTCACTTCAGGCTGCTCCGACTCTGAGATTTCTCCATGACTCCTCCATACATGCAAACATGCACCGTAATACATGCCCAAATTCCCTTGTGCTTGTCACTGTGCTCTGTATTTGCAGTAAAAGCTTCTTTCCTTTCACTATTTTAATATACTTTATACCACAGGACTGTTGACTTCTCAACTTCATCAAAAGGTGATGATTAATTTTCTCTGGCAATAGTGACAGTAGTATAAACTCACAGGTTTATATTAATGCATTCATGTCTAATGGAGGACATCCAATGTAAAAAAAAAAAATTATAGTGTGATGATGTGGTGCAAGTTTCTGTAAGCAGATACTTATTTAGCAGGTTTGGAAGGAGTCTCCAGTCAGAGGTAAACCTTCAAGACAGAGGAGACAGAGGGAAAAAAAAAGATGCTTATGAGGAAATGTCAGTTTATAGCTGCTAAAACCTAATTGAGAACAGGAACTAACTTGTTTCACAGACATTCTATAATATAATCGTAATAAAAAAAAAAAATGCTTTCTTCCTTTAAAAAATAAGAAATGCAATCACTGTGACATAAGCAGAATAAAATCCTTGCTGTTATTGGAAAATAATCAGTTTCGGGTCAGTGTTGTGTCTGGCCGTATCACAACACCCCATCGTTGACTATTTTCCTATAACTGAATGCACATCATGTTTTTTTGTTTTTTTTTGGATGGTGTTGGATTTCCCTTTCAAAAGTTTTTTCATTTTTGATGAAAAACTAAAACGTTTCGGGAAGATTTTTTGGTGGCTGAAATCGTAACCCAGGTAAATTGTGTAAAACTCTGTAACTATGTTTCTGTCTCTCCATCCTCTTGTCTCTGTCTGCTGCATTGTGATTATTTAAAGTTTAATATTTAAGCCACTTTGTAATATCCGCCATACCTTCACGTCAGCGCTGCTTAGTGCAAGGAACTTCATTTCCCATCAGCCCTCACAGACTACAACAAATCACATGACCCTGTAGCATGCCTTCCTGATCACTCTCACCCTTAATTAGTACGACTATTTCATTTCTGAGTGTTCTGTGTGTAATCGCTAAGCTTTAGTTGTGTTGTTGGCTGTAGTCTGTTGGGTGTTTTATGCCACATTTTTCTAGCTCTTGTTTTGCTATCTTGGTGATTCTGTTTTTGACTTGTTTAACATGTTTTTTTCCTTTAATAACCTGCATTCTGACACATTCTCCCCCAGCCAGCAAAAACCGTCTCAGCAAAGGGAAAAGATAGCGAATTAGCTCATAATAGACACAACAGTTTTTAGACATATGTGATAAAAATGTTTGATTAAATCTTTTTTCTAAATAAAGACACTATAAGACCAAAATATACTATACTATTAAAGAAAGTAAGCCTACCTGGCAATGTATTTTGTCACAACAGAGAAATCACATGTCCCAAACACTTTATCTGTCAATCTCAGACTCATTTGGTCTCTGAAATGAGGATGAATATAGAGTCATTTGTCACGGCAAGTGGAATAATTTATCATCTATAGGACGGACTCTTTATCATCATCACTGCTGTAAATGTTGACTTAATGATGAAGTATTTATAAGATTTATCATCTCATCTCAGATCTTCTCCTCTTTGTGCATGAGTATGTAAGAGAGAGAGAGAGAGAGAGAGAGAGAGAGAGAGCAAGAGAAAGACTGCATTTGTAAATATTAGCATTGATTCCTAATTTTGGCCACACAGACAGATAGACATACAGAGACAGAGAGAGAGAGACAGAGACACAGACAGACAGACAAATAGAGAGAGAGAGAGAGACAGAAAGACAGTTCGATGGTAGATCTGCAATCATCCAAGAAGGAAAAGATGAATAAATGATGAGGGGATGAAAGGCACAGTGGAGATAGGCGGCTTGCTCTTTTAAACCATGCAGAGTCATTGACTCATCCAATTACCACATTAGCCACACACACACACACACACACACACACACACACACACACACACAGACACCTCTTACTCAGATCACACCAACCTCTGGATGCCAAATAGGACAGCAGGAGGTCACAGACGGGTGAGTGTGTGTGTGAGTGTGTGTGTGTCTGTGTGTGTGTGTGTGTGTGTGTGTGTGTATTTGTGTGTAGGACTGAGAGATTTTATTTCATCTACATATTGCATATTAGATATAATCAGTTTTTTCAAATGATCTTCCAATGATGAGTCAGTACACATCTTAAATTGGTCTTTTTTCCTTTTTAGGTAGACTGATAGACTGATAGACAGATAGACTGATAGACAGATAGACAGATAGACAGATAGATAGATGTGTTTGAAGGAGTCCTAGACCCTCTTAGGCAGTTTAGCCAGTTATGTAACTCCAGATTTGCATGTGAAGGAAAGATTGTTCGTTTTTCTTCACATTGGACTGGGTGTGAACCGAGCCTGTCGTTTTTTTTCTTTCTCCCCCCTCCGCTGTTTTGTCCCGAACGAGGGATCGCACCGCCTTAGATGGAGGGATGCTGAGAGACTGACAGGAGCAGAAAACATGAAAGGCTTTAAGTGAGAATTCATTAATAATTCACAGCAGTCAGTGTGCCACACCGCATCTTATGACAAACCTGTTTAGAATATGAAAAGTATGAAGGAAAAAAAGTCTTGCAGCTCATGGAGATGCCTTTTTGACGTGTGGGGCTCAATCCAGCACGTTCACACTCCTATTATTTCATCTGAATTAATATAACAACGAATCTGTATAATAATACAATCTTGAGATTTTATTCATAATGGAGAATTAAGGGCAAATCATAAGACTTATTTACATTCATTTTGATAAAAAATATGCTTTCTTGCTTTAAAAAATAAGAAATGCAATCACTGTGACATAAGCGGAATAAAATCCTTGCTGTTATTGGAAAATAATCAGTTTCGGGTCAGTGTTGTGTCTGGCCGTATCACAACACCCCATCGTTGATTATTTTCCTATAACTGTATGCCCATCATGGTTTTTTTTTTTTGGATACAGTGTAGGATTTCCCTTTCAAAAGTTTTTTTATTATGAAAAATGAAAAAGTTTCGGGAAGATTTTTTTGGTGGCCGAAATTGTAACCCAGGTTTTCTTTTTCTTTTAATGAAAAAAAAAATTATTCTGTTCTTACCTCTTGGATATTTTACTTACTAATTTTTTATAGAAAGCTGCAGTTTTTGTGAAAAAAAAAAAAAAAACCTAATGGGGAACAGCTGAGTGTCCTCACAAGGTCAAAACTGTCTGATATTCTTATTCTTGTTACATTTGGTCCCCACCAAGATAGAAACACACACACACACACGCACGCACACACACACACACACACACACAAACCCCAGTGCATTCCGATACATGCCTATGCCTGTTGTACCATACAGGCTCCTTTCTCAGGTAGGGTGAATTTAGATAAAACATTCCCACCCACACCCTCACACACACACACACACCCTCACACACACACACACACACACACATCCCATGGTGGTTAAACAATGCATGTCATGCATTTCATTAATCCTCTGTGCTGCTTTTCACCCCCTGGGGTGCAACAGCTGACCCATGCTGTAAAGTAGGAAAAGTGGAAAGGGTTAAACATCCTGTTCAAAGGCTCATATTAAATTATTCTGATATGATGCTTGACCTGTGCAACATCCTAAATATCAAACGATGTGTGAGTAAGGAATACAACATGATTGGGTGTGCTGTGATAGGAAAATAATCAATGACAGGGTGGTCTGATGTGTTCCTTACCAGCGCCATGTCCCGTGGTAGTTTATTCCTCTTACACCACAGCAGTTTAACTAACAAATTTGTATTGATCAGTGAACAATATGTCAGTTTTTATTTATTTATAGTTACATTCAATGTTGTGTAATACCTGCAAAGAAATTAGTTTTCACTTACAGTATAAAAAAACAATGAAGAAATCATTCTAAGAGCAACATATTTAAATTTAATGTATTTGAATTTCCACTTAAGTAAAATACGTAAGTTCAACAAAAAGTAAATAGGTAAATAACAGCAGGTTTATGTTATCTCGTTAAACAGAAATACGTACATTTACGACCTTTACTGTAGAAACATGGACATTATATCAATATGTAAAAGTGACATAAGACCATAATAATCACTTTTTAGGGTGAGTCGTTTCCTCACTAGCCTCTCTGTCTTATACTTAATAAGACAAATGAATAAATTATAATCAATAAACCATAAACTCTTCTGTCCCGAAGATGTCAGAAAACATAAAGTTTTCTTTATGTAATACTTTAGCTCTGACTGTTACAAAGCACTGACACTGGAGACTCCTTCCCAAATTCCAGAAGTCCTTGTGTGAGCTGTTGCTATAGAAACGATGATGCATTAGAACGAGCGCGTTAATATATAAACCTGTGATTTGCCTTGCAGCTGGAACTACTGTCCGAGCTGCTGTTCTAGAAAATTAATCAACACCTTCTGACCAATCAGAAGTGATGAGCAGCACGGAGGTATAAAGAGGTGAAAAAATTAAGGACTGATTGGCATGTACCAACCAAATGATTCATAAAAGTCAGAATGTTTTGGGGCACTACTGAAGCGCAGTCTCTGCTGTGTATAAAGCCATTTTGTGAAAATAGGCCATAAATCTGAGAAAGTATTCACAAAAAGAAATTTTTTATAATATGCAAATTATCATAATTTAATAGATGAATAAATTCAAATGATGAATAGAGCTGCAGATGATTTAAACACTGATAACAATGTTATAACAAAAGTACATTTCACAAATAAATATGTAACATCAAAATGATAATTACAGTATATAATTTACCTTGGAATAATTTTTTTTTACAAACAAGAAATCTTGATATTTTGGTGACTTTGTTATAATCATATCTGCTTTCTATAACATATTAATACACAGCATAAAAGCTGTGGTTTATTACGAGTAATCCTGAGATTTTGAGTGGTAGTGTACATACAGTATTCACACACATGCATACATATGGTTTAGATAACATTATATAGAGCTATGACATTTTTCTTATTGTGCTTATGTGTGCATATGTGCGTGTGTGTGTGTGTGTGTGTGTGTGTGTGTGTGCGTGTGTGTGTGTCTTTCAGGAGGAGATCAAACGGGTCTTCAGAATGACCAGTCAGGCTCCAGAATGACACAAAAGAAGGCAGGAGTAGAAGAAAGAGTCTGTGGAAAGAAGAGAAGATTTTTATCCTGTTTTCCTTCTGCACTGTTGTACTGGGTGAAAGAGTGAAAGCAGGACTCGAGACTCGAAAAGACTTTTCGTCGGATCTTTTCTTAAGTAAATGGTAATCAGTTGGGTTCATGCACACCAGGGTTTTAAAGAAACAAAGTGGTGCAGTGGCCATTTGACTTTTGCTAAAGAGAAACGAGGGGTCTAAAGTTCACAAAGCCTCCTGAAGTGAAATAATAAACAGCAGATTATTTAAACACATGGGTTTAAAATAGAGATGGCACTGATGCGATGCCGAGTATCGTTACCGGACCGATACCAGCAGCAAACCAGAGAAAACATATCGGATATCAGATACTGGATTTGGGGAAAGAAATGTACTTTTGGAAGTAGAAATGTTTATATTTAGAGAGATTTGACTATCCTTTTCTTTACTTAGTACTGATTTTATTATATAATACTTTATTATATTTATTATATTTACAATGTAAGTGATTTTTGGGTAAAAGAGTTTAACCGTGTAGTGCTTCAGTTAAGAACAACAACAACAACAAATATTTTAAGGGTTAGTAGTTGTTTTTTTATTTTTTTTTTTAAAGAAAACAATATTGGATGAGTATCAGCTGATCCTTAAGGTTTCAGTAACGGTATTGAAAATGAAAAAGTGGCATCGTGCCTCATGTCTAGTTTGCATCATAGCATAGTTTTACACAGAACTGTTAAATGAAATGAGAGTGATCTGATAACAGACTGATAAACGTGACCTTATTTCTGTAGAATTAAAGGGTTCAGAGCAAGTATCGAAGTATATTAAAGAGTTACTTTTTCTCCATTTATAGTTACATTTAATGTCATGGGACCTCCATGAAAGATGTTTCTTTCTGTTCTCACGCTTTATTTCTCTTTCTTGAAGTTAATAAGTCACTGCTTTTCATGTTAGTGAGGAACCAGAAACACACAGTGCTCTGTCCTGCAGACTTTCCTATGGTGGAAAACCTGATTGTTACAAAGCGCTGACACTGGAGACTCCTTCCATAAATGTTGAATAAACATCTCTTTAGAGAAGGTTTCACCATATCAACTATAACAGATTTTTATTTAAATAACAGCGCATCTTTTAATCTGTTTAGTATTAAACATACCAGTCCATGTCAATGAGCTCTTCCTATAGAAATAATAGCGTATTAGAATGAGCGCATTAATATAAACCTAGTGATTTCTCTCGCAAAGAGAATTTAACAGAGCTTTGGTCCTGCACGAACGAGATGAACGAGAATTTCTCAGAAACTACTCAGAAAGGAATGGACAATCTGCTGGACTAAAACTCTACCCATCGCATTTGTTAGACATTTTAGGATGAGAAAGACTTGAGTAAAATGTTTGATGAATAGAAGGTTACACTTAATTACACTTTTGATAAAAAGCAGTCTCTGAAAAGGTGAATTATTCTGGATTAAGCCTGAATTTACAAATTTACTTTGCCTGAAAAATTCATAAACAAGTTCTACAAACATGCTGTCTATAGCAGATAGGTTTTATTCCTTTAATTATGCATAGATTATGCAGATCTTTTTCTTGTACATATATACATCCTGTCAATCAAAGCAGTAATGGACTTCCTATAGGGTGCTCTCTAAGAAATAACAGTGTAAAGGAGTGAAGCTAATCTTACATGGCTTTGTGTTCTTTCAGTAATTGGGGATATGCATAATTTGTACACATGCGTTCACACACTCTCTCTCTCTCACACACACACACACACACACACACACACACACACACACACACACACACACACATACACACACAACTATTAAAGAATAGTGCTGTGTCAAGTGCCTCACATCATGAATTGTATGTGAGTCGAACACACACACACACACACACACATGATCCTCCATTCTCTCAATGCTGTCCATGCATTCTTTTCTCTCATCCTTCTCTCTCTCTCTCTCTTTCTCTGGGCCTGTGCTAATCCTCATTCAGGGAGGCCCCATTTCTCTTCCTCTCCTCCTTTACCTCATCTCCTCTTTCCTCCCTTGCTCATTATCCCTCTTTTACTCCCCTGCACTCTCACATTCCTCCTCTTTCCTCCCTCGCACTGGCTCTCGCTCATTCACAAGCCCCCTCTGTCCCACCCATATACCGTTCCTTCTTTATTCTCCCTCCGTCTCTCGTGCCCTCTCACTCTCTCTCTGTTTCCGACTGGGCTTTGCTATTTAATCTTCTTGAGGCGTTCAAGATGTCCCTCGCCCCTGAAGCTGCGACACAATAGGCCAAATCCAGCATTCGCTCAGTGGGCCGCACCCCTCACCGGCCGACGCAGGCTTTGAAGAGGGAAGAGGAGGAGAGAGGAGCCGAGAGGAGGAGAGAGGATGAGAAAGGTGGGGTTGGAAGGGGTGGGGGGTTTCCTTGATGTAGCCCCAAAAGCTTCCCAGGGTCCCCTCTTTCTGCATTGGTGGCCCTTCCCCTTGTGTGTGAGGGGCTTTTCGAATCTCTTGCATACCTCAGTATAGCATAGCAACCCGTATGCGCACACACACACACACACACACACACACACACTCACACACAAAGGTGAGTTCCACATCTGATTTCACATGTTCAGTTATGAGAAGAAAAAAAAAGTTTTTTTTGAAAAAAGAATATATATATATATGTGTGTGTGTGTGTGTGTGTGTGTGTGTGTGTGTGTGTGTGTGTATATATATATATATATATA
>JAKKZL010000186.1:1601-13253 GCA_037576815.1 Pangasius larnaudii
GATTGGATAATTGCATGAATAAGCAGGAGTGCAGGTGTTCCTATTGAAGGGGCAGGTGAATTATTAAAATTGAAATGTAGTATGCAATATACGAAATCATTCTGACTTTAAATTTGCGCCAATTTCCTGTGTCTAGTTGTTACCTGGCGGATCCTGTGTGATGCGTCTGATGCCGAATCTCCCGTGCATGCTCCAGGAAGGAGCTCTACTCCTGGCATGTGGAACAGGGGTCAAGCAGGAGGTGGCTTCTCTGCTGAAAGGTCTACTGTCACCTTGTGGACTGGTGGAGGTTGGACCTGAGTCCTGGATCGATGCCCACACAGGCCTAAGTGGCAGTGGTGTGGCTTTTGTGAGTATGACAACACTAGTGTTGAAACAGGATGAAAAATCAGGTTTGGAAACCTGCGACATGGTTCAGTGTCACAGGTTTCGGCATATCACAGTGTCTGCTTAAAACTTTTGCTTTTTCAAAATGGATGACTTTAAATGATGCAGTGTATAGAGCCGCTGTTACTTACATACCTTGTATTCTCAGGTATCTCCCCCCTTGTTGCTGTTACATGTTGTGAAAAATCATAAATGCTACCGCTAAATGTAGACATGGGAACCTCTGCAGGAGAACTATTTTAGATTTCTTTATCACAGTCTACTATTACACAGTTAAATCATGCTAAAGTGCCTAAAGCAGAGGATTGAAACAAGGTCTGAAACAAAACTAGCAACATTTAATTATTATAAAATTGTATACATACTATATATATAAAAACTGTAAGCATTTGTACGTTAAGAAATTTTGTGAGCTCACATATTTTAGAACTTTAACAATCGGCTCTGCCTGATAGGTGTACGTGTTTGCTGAGGCCCTGGCTGAAGGAGCTGTTAAAATGGGAATGCCGAGTGCTCTGGCTCAGCGTTTTGCAGCTCAGACGATACTAGTAAGTATTTTTACAACTGTATATGTTTGAGTCATTATTCTATTTATTAAAAAAAACAAAACATAAGTTGATATTACAGCCTGGACGGTTTTGACAGGGTGCAGGTCACTTGTTGCGAGATGGTGAGAAGCATCCAGCACAGTTAAAGGCAGAAGTGTGTACACCAGGCGGGACCACGGTGTTCGGACTTCACGCACTGGAAAAAGGAGGGCTCAGAGCAGCCGTCATGGGGGCCGTGGAGGCAGCCACAGAAAGAGCAAGAGAACTCGGGCGCAGTTAAAGGAGGAGCAAGACAGTCTGCAGGAAAAAGAGGGAGGAAGAGATGAGAAACGATGGCAAGACTGGACCATGAGCTATTAGTTACAGAGTAATGTAGGGTTACGTAGGGATACGTAGAAGATGAAAAAGCAGCACTGGGGAAAAACTGCCTATTTAAGTGTACATAAATTCATTAAGTTATAAATTAAATCACAAACAATATCTCTTGTATAGCTGTCTGCTGAGTCTTCCATAGAAGCTAGTTTATTGTAATCTGTTTTGTCAAAAGCATGGGTTGGGAAAGCATTCCAACATGAATCGAATGTATAAATGAATGAATGAATGAAAAAAGTCAAATGTTTATCATTCACAAGTAGATCAAAGCACTTTTATAGCAGTGGAAGTGACCACAAACACACAAATGATGATACTGTTCTCTGCCTGCATCTGTTGTTTTTAACAGAAAAGGCTATTCCAATCACTTCCTGTTCCAATACGTAGCCTACAGGCCATTATTGTATACAATTTATTTCATATTTAAGATGAAGTCCTTTTATCGCCTAGATAATCTAACACTGTCCCCTTAAAAGTGCACAACTTATCACTTTTTTGCATTTAAAAGTCAAATATTCCCCTGCCTTGTCCCCCGAGTCCCATGGGATAGGCTCCAGGCTCCCTGCGACCCTGTGTAAGATAAGCAGGATGGAAAATGAATGAGTGGATCTTCCCATAGCTAATGATATTGAATTCAGAAAGCTAGTGTGCTTCACAGGATGCAGTCTGTTATGTTAGTTATTTTCTTTTGTACCTTGACAGACAATAATCCAGTGTTGCTTAGGTGTGTACCTTTTATGTCTGATGGGGATCCTACTCAGGTCATACACAACCATCTATGTGTATCAAGTTTCTATGTATGTGGATTAGTATTTTGCCCCAACCAAGATGGTCACCCCAGTACTCCAGTATTTTTGCACATCTCATTCCATTCTACTTTTGCTGTTATAATAACCTCCACTCTTCTGGGAAGGCTTTCCACTAGATTTTGAAGCATGGCTATGGGGATTTTTGCCCCTTCAGCCACAAGAGCATCAGTGAGGCTGGGGACCATGTACATCTTCTTGGACCTTACTTTGTTCACAGGGGTATTGCCATGATGGAACAGGTTCCAGTGAAGGGAAATTGTAATGCTACAGCACACAGAGACATCCTAGACAACTGTGCTTCAAGCTTTGTGGCAACATTTAATTGGGGAAGAACCACGTGGTCAGGTGTTCACATACTTTTGCCCATATAGTGTACATCCATATTGGAGGATACAGCGGTTAGTGAAAATGAATAAATCTGCAGTGACTCATTCTTGCAGACTAGCTGAAATAAACTGTCTGAATTTGACATTTTGTATACTCCCGTAACTGTCAAAACGAGGCGCAGTTTAACTAGCACACACCTTTTCGCTCTCATCACGAGTTCTCGCGAGATTTCACCAACTCGAAAGACTATACCATTTATGAAGTGGCATACTTTTTATATATATATATAGGGGGACAAAGGTATTCTTTTTACTGCTTTGGTTTTTATGAATAGTAGGAAAATGTGAATTTAAGACCTATTAAGTTTAAGTCTTATCAGTCTAGCTATGAAAAGACATGTTTTGGACCTGTAACACTGCAGTAGATGTTCCCCGCCGTGAGGAATGGACTCGCCCACACGCCGCTCTCTCTGCATCACCTCAGAGCTCTCGCCAGGTTTCACTTCAGCTTCTGACCAAATATTTAATTCAATTATCACAAAGTGAGTATGTGTATTGTTTTTTGTGTTACGAGTTATAATTCATTATCAGCATATTTTTCAGTATAGAGCATTTTTATGACGATTCTTATAAATGTTATTAATCAGTTATTTTTTTTTTTAAAGATCTGCTTTGCCGAAAGTGGCGAAATGAATCGTCACAGTAACATAAAGATAAACAGGATAAAGCATGTTTTATATCACAAACGTGGTTTCCTCTCTTCCTCTCTTTAACTGTCGCTCATTTTCGAGTCACATATAGATTTTGAAGGGTGATGTGTCGCGCTAATGTAGTTAGCTGTGTTAGCTAACAGAATAAAGCATGGAGGCAGAATGAGAATGTGCGCATGCGCACTTGGCCGTGGCTGTTCGCGTTGACTAAGTGCGCATGCGCACATGGTGAAAGCTGAAAGCCGTAGCCATGTAATAAAATGTCTTTTGGATTTTCCACTCTTCCTTTTAAATCTGGTACTTTGTGATAAGTTTGTTTTAGTTTCTGAACGGATGGATACATTTTTAAGTAATGTAAACGCTTTCCGTTTGCATCTGGACCATGGTTTGTTTATATGGTAGTTATTTTAGTGCTTAACATTTATAATATTTAGGAGATGCCCTAGAAGTGTTTTAAGGGTTTTTTTTTTTTTTTTTTTTTTTTTTTTTTTTTAATTAATGCTCATTTAAGCTTGAGATAAATCTTCAGTCTTCATTTGAAGCTGGGGAAAGTTCATCTCACCCCACCTGAGATGGTGTATTGTTTTGAATGAGTGTTGATTACATGTAAGCTTTATGCATACAGATACACCATATGGCCAAAAGTATGTGGACACCATCACAACCATATGTGCTTGTTGAACATCCTGTTCCGGATTTAGTCGGCGTTCCAGTTCATCCCAAAGGTGTTGGGGTCGAGTTTTTTCCACTCCAACCTTCTCACACCATGTCTTCATGGAGCTCGCTTTGTGCACAGGGGCATCGTCATGCTGGATCAGGTTTGAGCTTCTTAGTTCCGCTGAAGGGAAACTGCAACGCTACAGCATACAAAGTCATCCTATACAATTGTGTGCGTCTAACTGTGTGGCATTATTTTGGAAAAGAACCACATATGGGTGTGACTTTCAGGTGTCCACATACTTTTGGCCATATAGGGTATATCAAGAAACAAGCATGGGTCCTGGTTAAATTTGCCTGCCAAAAAATCCTAATCAAATCAAATCAAATCAAGCCTGATTGTGGCTTTGTGTGTTTTATTTCCTGCTGCTGACTGGGTGAAGAACAATCTGAGCACACATTAGTGCCATTTGCTTGGTTATTGTGTTACTCTTTACTAAAGGTAAGATGGGATCAGGTTTGTATACGTCCAGCAAAAAAATACTGAAAGCATGAAAAATCTGAATGTCACCAATACGCAAGTGCATAAGTGTATTTCATAGGTCAATTCCCAGCCGTAGTTCGGAAATGTCTGGAAGTAACCATTTCAGCATTAAGTATTGAATGCAAGCTCGGAGCTCTTAATGGTTAACTATTGAAATGCATAAAGAGGCATACGTGGCTCATGAACTGCATGTCTATAAAAGCTCTGTAGTACAGATTTACTACTGGACTAAGAAGCAATGTGCTATTTTGAGCCTCCTCTGATATCTTCATTTCTACACATTGCAGTGCCTTTTTTAAAAAAAATCCTCTCTCCTGTCAGTACACTGGAGATATGCACTGTTTACACCTCAATGTCTTTGCATGCATTGTCTTGCCTACCTCTGCATCTGTGCTTCTTATTTTCTTGTAATTCTTCTTCCTCGTTTAATTACTAACACTTTACCTCTCGTGACTCTACTTCTCTTCTCTCTCTTCTGCTTTTGGTCTGTACCGGACACAGCGCAATGCCTCAGAGAATTGTGATCAATTCCAATGTGGAGGCCAAAACCACCGGCCATTTGGACGGCGGAGGCTGTATGTCCGGCACGGTCGTACAGGGCCTGTTTTCGGAGCGTGCTGCTGTATGGTTTGACTGCAGAGCATACGAGAGAGCAGAAAGCCACTATTATATGAGGCTTCAAGAGCGCCAAAATGGGACCACATCTGCTGCAAGCACCTCAAATTCCCAGCGCGGCCAAGAAAATTCTTTAACCAAAGCTATCTTTGACCAATCTCCTAAACGCCCAGATTCAGTGACCACGCCTCATTCCCTTCAGTTCACGCCTGATAGCCCTTTAACCCATACATTATCTGATGAAGGCTACCTATCACAAACCCCAACTCCTCTCACTCCTGCATCAGCACCGATTAATGGCCTGCCTTTTGTGCCTGCGTTCCTCCAAGGCGTGTGGTTTCAGAAGCCTCTCTATGACCGGGCAGAAGCATCTTTCTACCAGAACCTGTACCACGTGAATGAGCCTCATTCCACACCCGATGGAGAGCAAGCATGCCTCGGGCATCCGGATGCCGCTGTCACTAGCAAAGCCAAATCTGATGAGACGAAGGAGAAGAAACCTGGTGATGATGGAGTCAAGAAAGGGAGCAGTGAATCATGTCACTTCCTGCATGCAGACAACGAGAGGGTGTGGCTAGACCGCAGTCGATATGCGGAGGCGGAAGCTCGTTTCTACGAAGCCATTATGACCAAAACCAGCTGTAGCCTATCACCGAAGTACGACTTTGACTAAATACACACACTCAGATTGCACATCCTTATGCTCCCGAGTGGCGCAACAGAAAAGCGTTCGCCCTATTGTCGGGAGTTCACGAGGTTGAATCCTGATGATGCCACAGCCATCCGTGGACGGGAGCCGAGGGAGCAAAATTGGCCGTGCTCTCTGGGAGGGATGGATGGCATTCTCTCTCTCCCCTGTCAATCACAACACCACTAGCCAATCGCAGGTGGCTGTGAGCTCATGTATGCAGAAGAGGGAGGATAGCGCTTTCCTTCTTGAGAGTGCTATACTGCCCTGCGACGAAACACGTTACCCTCACCCTCACCGGTTTGTAGCTGTTGTATGATGGGGGAGAGCTGACTGGTGGGTGGGAATTGGCAGGTGACCAAATTGATAAGAAAAGTCGGGAAAGATGACTCATATACACACACACACACACAACTTGACAATGACAAGTTATTAATGGCATGGATTAAGTAAATGTGTGTGCATTTACAATCTGTTTTTATGGATTCTGTTTGTGATTCTGTTCATTATTATACTTTTCTTTATTTCCCCATGTTTAGTCTAGGACACCATGTATAATAATTTGATTCTCATTTATAAGTTTTATGCCTCTGCCACTGAGTGGCGGCAATAGCGTCCTTCCTGTGTGTCATACAACGCTGTTACTTCTACCTTCTACTCAAGACTCATTTTCATTGCTTTCAACGAGTTTTACCATCGGGGCCATTCATCAATGTGTCTGTCCGTCCGTCCAAGATTCTCGTTAGTGTGATATCTCAAGAACGAATTATTTATTTTTTTTAATAGGGTTTGTAGGATTTATATATATATATATATATATATATATATATATATATATATATACACACACACACACATGATCGCTGTAACCAGCAGATGAATTGATTTATTTAAATCGATCCAAACTGGTTCAAGGTCACAGCAAGGTCAGATTGTTCTTCAATAGCTTCCTTCATGTTTGAAGTGTGTTTTAAAGGTAGTTCTGGCGTGCACATCAGTAACAAGAAGGACTAGACTTGTTGGTGGCGGAGGCATCCCTGTTGACGGCGCTGGCGTCGAGTTCAACTTGTTTTTCTTTCATGCCATTTTCCCTTCATGTGTTCTGTCTTATTTGTTTTGGCTTCGTTTAGCCTCTTTCTCACAGCCGTGTGAACCTCTATTAATTTGGCTACATTGAGTGTTTATGCAGAACTGCTCTTGCATTGGCTTGTCATTAGTCTTCGTGCTGAAGTAGTGCCTCTGATTTATGTCTCCAGAATGAGTTCAGTGGAGTGCTTGACTCAAGAGAGGATATGGTTTGACAAGTCTCGCTATGATGAGGCTGAACGAAGGTTCTATGAGAGGATGAATGGCCCCACACTACCTCCCCAGGTATGCATGTACGCCAGCTGATGTAAAAGTGTATGCTGCATATATGAAGTCTGTATGGATATGTATGTGCACAGAATGAACCTACGTGCCTCTGTTCTCTTTATCTAAAAACGCAGGACTCGGGGGCTAATACTATTCTTCAGGACATTGCTAGAGCACGAGAGAACATCCAGAAGTCTCTTGCTGGAGTGAGTAGCTCATGAACTGTCAGGATGGTCCTCTGGACGGTTTAATAAGACGCACCATTGCAATAATTTTGACACGTTCATACCAAACAAGGTTTAATCTTTACAGGTGACGGTGCATATAACTTCTCCAACCCAAGCTGAGTGCGCCGCTGTTTAGTAACGTTTCATTACGTGATGTCACCCGATGGTTAATTTTACATTTCGGCTTGGAAGTACAGCACACTTTAATCTTATTACGATTCCCATTTAACTGACGGTGATTAAGGTAATATAGGATGCTGTTTTCTATTAAACGCTTCACTAACTAGTTTTCTAGCTACACGCACCATCCACTTTAATAGGAACACCTGCTTATTTACGTAGTTACCCGATCAGCCAATCATGTGGCAGCAGCGAAGTGCATAAAACCATGTAGATACAGGTCAAGAGCTTCAGTTAATGTTCACATTAAACATCAGAGTGAATTAAAAAAGTGATCTCTGTGACTTTAACTGTGGCATGATTGTTATTGCCAGAAGGGCTGGTTTGAGTATTTCAGAAACTGCTGATCTCCTGCGATTTTCACACACAGATGTGAAATTCTCCTCTGATCTCTCTCATATCAACCAGGTATTTCAGGCTGCAGAGTCTTAACTCACAGTATGTTTGTTCCCCCCTTTCTTTCATGCACCATTCTGTGTAAACTCCAGAGACTGCTGTGTGTGAAAATCGCAGGAGATCGGCCGTTTCTGAAAATCTTAAACCCGCCTCAAACTGGCGCCAACAGCCACGCCGCGGTTAAAGTCACAGAAATCACACTTTTCCCCCATTCTGTCTGATGTGAACATTAACGGAAGCTCTTGACGTGTATCTGCATGATTGTGTGCATTGCCACATGATTGGCTGATCGGGTAACTGCGTAAATAAGCAGGTGTACAGGTGTTCCTATTAAAGTGGGCAGTGAGTGTAAATCCCACATTCATGATTCTGTTCATCAATCAGAAAACATCATCTCTTCGTATTTTGATTGGAATTTCGACGATTAGTCTTATGAGATGAACGTTTTCCCACTTGATGTGATGCTGTACAGTAGTATTTATAGTGGTTATAGTATTTATATTGTTATAGTGTTTATAGTGGTTTATAGTTAGTTAGATTTAATGTTATGGAACATCCGAGAGACAAATTAGTTTCCGTTCTCACCTGCGCGTGAGCCATTACTACAGAAAGAACGAGCGCATTAATATTAAACCTATTGTTCATGTTACAGTCGGAAGCACTGTCCGAGCCATGCTGTTATACAGAAATAATGTACACCTACTGACCAATCAGATTCGAGCATTTCACCATGCTGTGGTATAAATATTTTTTTTATAAATGTTGTGCATCAGGTCATCGTCCTGCTTTTTGGGAAAGAGACGATGATTCACTGATTCCAGGCGCTGCAAATACATTTTTTAACCCTTTCATGCCCCTTTCTTTTCATAAGCATTAAAATGACATGACTTATGAATTTTGACTTTCTCTAAATATCGCAGTATATCACTGTAAATGGATTGTCCATGAGTAGGAATACCATGAGTGGATAAAACTGGATAAAACCTTATAACTGGTGGGAAAAAAAATCAAACCTCAAAAAAAAAGGTTTTAGTTAGGTTGTTCAGTGGAGTCTAATACAAAATTTTGTTGAAATTTTGATTAAAACTTTTTGTAAAATGTACGTAGAACATTAGTAAAGATATACAGGAGACACTCAGAACTCAGGATAATGCTTTCAGTTAGGTTTCAAGTAATTTGGAGGTGATTTACTTCTTATATTTTTTTAATAAATAAATAAATAAATAAAAAAAGACCATAAGTGTGCATGAAAGGATTAAGTACATATTTTTGGTAATATTAAAAAAAAAAAAAAAAAATTCCCTCATTCATTAATAAAAGAAAAAAAAATCAATAGATTAACCGATGATCAAACTAATCATTAGTTGCAGCCCCAGAGTTCACCTTTTGAACCAGGATTCATCAGAGTGGCTGAATGATTCGAGTCTAATGATCATCATTTACAATAAAACCACACTTAGGAATGTGGTGTTTGGCCGAGCAAACCTTTATCCCTTTCCTTCTTTATCCCTTTTCTTCTTTATCCCTTTCCTTCTAGCAACATTAACTGCTAATTGCTCAGAAATGGCACCGTCATCTCAGATATTGGTCTGATTCATCAGACTGTCTTTATTTTTACCACTCACTAACGGAGAATTAGGAACTCTCAACTGCGGGGAGTGTGAGATGATTTGGTTGCGTAAAGTTAAATAACTGTATTAAAAAAAAAAGTGGTTTTTGAAGTGTTCCAGGCTTAACCATACTCGTTTGGAAATTCCAGCAGAATGGAAGCTGCTGATTTTTTTTTTTTTTTTTTTTCTTGCTTCAAGGAAGATTAAGAGATTAAGTTGGAGAGTGCGAGAGAGAGAGAGAGAGAGAGAGTGTGTGTGTGTGTGTGTGTTACTTGCTGGCTCTCGCTGTCTTTCTCAGCCCTTGTCTCTATACGTCTTCTCTCCCTCAGTTGAAGACGACCTTGCAGCCAACTACAGGCTCTGCCCATAAATCCCCAACCCCTTCTCCCAGCCTCACTGTAAGCGTGTGTGGAACGGTTACCTGTCGCAACACACTTGGTTCAGATTCGTCAACCTAATTACGTTGTTTGTGCGTGCTGTGTTGTGGACATTTATTTATTTATTTTTAAAAAAAAACATCATTCGTTCCTGTCCTTTGCATGCATTTGTGTGTGATGTCCAGTGCTCAGTTGAGTCATCACAAATAAACCATCTTAGAAAAGACTTATTATGATAAAAATAAATAAATTCTCTGTCTTGAAGTCAGTGTGTCTGAGCTCTGAAAACAGACGTGTTCAGCACGTGCGTGCTGTGTATTTGTATGCATATGTGCATATGTATGTTTGTAGCCTCTGAATAGCCTCTGTTTATTAACATGCCTCTTGTGTGATCGGATCGCAAGCAGTAGTCAGCGATGGATGCAAGCGAAAACTGGGTCATGTGTGTCTTAGTGATCTGTTCTGTGCTTCCGATACACGTGACACCAGCATCGCAGGGCAGAGGAAAGCTCTGTCTGCCCTCTTCCGCATACATGCGCTCACAGCTGTCCACGATTGGCTTGTGACACTCTGATTGACAGGTGAGAGAGAGTACACCGTCCATCCCACCCAGAGAGCAGTTTTGCGCCCTTGGTTCCCGGACACCAGGTTGGTTACCGGTGTTGCCAGGTTCACAGTTTTCATGCTGAATCGTGCACATTGCACGTTTAAGGGCTTCTTTCCATTTTGTATGATTAACGACTGAAGCAAATGATGTGTGTTCCGCTGAGCAAAAGCTGCGCAAAGATTTGGCACCCAATCACAAGTGGTCAGTGCGTATGAGACTCATGAGAAGGCCAGGTGTGAACGGTTGTAGGCTCAGGTGACCACTTTTGACCCCATCACTTGAGGCATGTGTTAATATCAGAGCTAAATGGGGCCATATGTGCATGTGTGTCACATTGATGCAGGCTTCCAGTTCTCTTTAACTGTAAACTACAGCCGTGTGTGTGTGTGTGTGTGTGTGTGTGTGTGTTTACAGACGGCAGGAGGCAGTAGTGCTGAACACGGGGAACTTCTTACACGCATGAAGAAACTGGAACTGGAGAACCAGAGTCTACAGAAAAGTACGTGGAAGATTTAAGACAGCTTTGAAATTCATGAAGCCTGTTGGTTAGCTTCCAAATACTGCACATGCTTTCTGTGCTCTAACACACTCTATCTAAAATGTCTATGTCTAAAATGGATTTCTTAGAGAAGGAAACGTTGAAAATGTGGAGTTAAGGAGCCCTCGATAATTGAAAAAACTTTTTCTTTTTAAAGCAAATCTATCTTCAGTGATTCTATGACTTATAACTCTTTCTTTCAGTGGTGGAGGAGTTGCGTTCTGCTCTCTCTAACCTGGAGAGTCGAGTCTCAGTCCTGGAAAAAAGACCAGCAACCCCAGCGGCAGTGGTTAATGGAATTGCTTCTTCTGTGAGTAAACATAAATACGCTCTTGGATATTAAGTACCATGGAAATGAGTTGTTTTTCATGCTTCCGTGTTGTTGTTTTTTTTTTTCCCCCACACACAAGGCTGCTCCTCCTACACAGAAAACACCTCCTGCGCCAGCAGAAGATAAGGATGATGATGATGATGATATAGACCTGTTCGGCAGCGATGATGAGGTGGACGAAGAGGCAGAGCGTCTCAAGGAGCAGCGGCTCCAGGAATATGCAGCTAAAAAGGCCAAAAAACCTGCACTCATCGCCAAATCTTCCATCCTGTTGGACGTCAAGCCTGTACGTCACTTAGCGAATTATAAGATTTGTATTCTTTGCCTGTGGAGTTCATCAGGGAGAACACTAAACTTTAGTGCTTTAGCTCTCCAGC
>JAKKZL010000188.1:0-18002 GCA_037576815.1 Pangasius larnaudii
TATGGATATATACTGTACTGATTATAATGGATATATACTGTACTGATTATTATGCGTATGTACTGTACTGATTATTATGGATATATACTGTACTGATTATAATGGATATATACTGTACTGATTATTATGGGTATGTACTGTACTGATTATTATGGATATATACTGTACTGATTATAATGGATATATACTGTACTGATTATTATGCGTATGTACTGTACTGATTATTACGGGTATGTACTGTACTGATTATTATTATTATTATGTACTGTACTGATTATTATGGGTATGTACTGTACTGATTATTATGGGTATGTACTGTACTGATTATTATGGATATATACTGTACTGATTATTATGGATATGTACTGTACTGATTATTAGGGGTATATGTTGTACTGATTATTATGGATATATACTGTACTGATTATTATGGGTATATACTGTACTGATTATAATGGATATATACTCTACTGATTATCATGGGTATGTACTGTACTGATTATCATGGGTATGTACTGTACTGATTATTATGGATATATACTGTACTGATTATAATGGATATATACTCTACTGATTATCATGGGTATGTACTGTACTGATTATCATGGGTATGTACTGTACTGATTATTATGGATATATACTGTACTGATTATCATGGGTATGTACTGTACTGATTACTGTGGGTATTCTTTAAAGGATTCTTATTATTAAAGGATTCAACTTCAAACATGCTTTTGGGTTTCACATTGTATGTTCTCTCATGGCTGTAATAAAACTACAGCCTACACTCACATGTTTTCGAAAGAGTTCCACGTGTGGACCAAGGGCCTGAGGGTCTGCATCTTTGATAAACCACACCACCTCCTCTACACTCCACCGGGATGGGTCTTTACTCGGGGGAGGCTTTGACTCACCTGCCTCCGGGGACGGACTGTAGGCTGGAGAGAGGCCGAGAAAGACAAAAGGAGAGAGACAGATTGAGTGATTACAGTCATTTCTGCACATACATAAGTAATTGTATTATTGCCTGTGCACTGTGTACTGTGCGTATGAATGTGTAAATATTTGGAAACATGCTTTGTTATCTTTACCATGTCTATACCATGGTAGCCTTACCACTTCTGTTTCCTTCCTGGAATGCACTGGGACTGGCCGCTGGTCTGCAAACACCCCCAGAGTAGGCGGCGCCAGGGCGAAACCCATAGGTGGATTTTGAGGCTAAGTACGGTGATGTCATCACACCAAAGGCTGTGTCACTGTGCTCGACAGAGTAGCGCTTGGACTCCATTGTTTCAGAGTGGTAGTCATCCACCATAGAGTCTGCTACACAAGAAAAGAAAACAAATTTCAAACTCATTTTAAAACTGCAATTTGTTTAGCTAAAATGTTGAGGTACTTAGTTTATATTTGTTCTTCCACTTATTTGTTACCTCATTAGCCATTATTATCAGGTCAAAATAAGCCATCATAATTTTTGGCTTAAAAGAACAATAGCACTAAAACGATTGTAAGGTGAGTGTAACAAGGAAAAAAAATAATTTAAAAAAAATGCAAAAAAATGATTATAGTACCTCCTTATTTATAACCTGCTAGAAGGAGTTAAACGCCAGAAAAAACTTGCAAGGGCGGTGGCACAGGTTTGCTTTCGTCTCTGAGAACATCTCTTGTTCTGTCTCATCTCAACATCTTACCCATTGAGTTCCATGCTGTGACTAACACCTCTCCAGTCAATCTTCACAATATTGTTATCCTTCAACCTTTCACTCTCTTTTGACCTGATGCTCAACAGCAGCCCCAAGGGAGGAAATATTCCTGACCTGGTCTTCGGCTGGCCCTCCCCAGCTGTAGACACTGCTCCACCTTTCAGATCGTCACGTTGTATCCCTCATTCTCCATCCCTGCCTTGCCGGTCACCAACTGTTCATACCTCTCCCTCAGTTGCTGCAACCTCCACTCCATCTCTCCTTCCTCCTCAGCTTACCGCAATCTAATAACCCTTCCACACCCTGACTCCTTTTCCTCTCTACCTCTTGAATCAGCTGAGAAAAAGTGGCGGAAATCACAATTTGACACTGATCTGCTTTCATACTGCTCTCATACTGTCAAAGTTCTCATCTGACGTGATGGCTGCAAAGACATTCTACAAGTGAAAGCCGGAAACATCTGCATCGGATCCACGTAAGACAGACAAGATTTCTTCGTCACTTTTTAACTGTTCACCTCCTCCATCACCCTCTTTCCAGACTTTGCCACCTTCTTTGATGAGAAAATTAGCACAATCCATCCCCTCCTACCCCAATTCCTACACTTCACGATCATTCTCTTTCCATGTCATATATTTTCCTCTTTCTGCGGAAGAGATCCTGCAATACCACTATCTGTCTTCTGGATCCCATTCCTTCCACAATGCTCCAGGCTATGTTGCAAGATCACCTCCTCATTCTCCTTGACCTTTCACCAAAGTCAATCGCATCCTCATGAGTCTTGGAATTCATCGCACAGGATAGGGGTGGATTATTTCTTACCACATCTGCTCCCACTGACATTCTCTCCTGGAGCCCCACAAGGCTCAGTGCTGGGTCCTCTTCTGTCCTCTTCTCCCACCACTGCTGTGCTAATGACATTCAACTCATCTTCTCCTTTCCTCCCACAGACACTCAGCATGTCTGGCAGCCTTGCTGGTGGCAAAACGGAGCTGCTGTACATCCCTGGAGTTCTTGCAATCTTGTGATCTCACTGGGCAACATTCGCATCACACCACCTGATAGTGTGCTCAGCCTTGGGATAGTTCCAGACAAACGACTATTGTTCTTTCCTCACATTGCTAACCTGACATGGTCATGCAGGTCTCTCCTTTACAAAATCAGAAGGATCCGGCCTTTCCTGTGCACAGAGGCCACTCAGGTGCTTGTTCAGTCCCTTGTCATTTCAAGACTTGACTACTGTAACTCGCTCGTGGCAGGTCTGCTTCTGCACACCATCCGACCCTTGAAACACAGCTCCAAGACTTGTTTTCAACCTCCCCAAGTCCTCAAACACCTTCACTTTGCTGGGTCACCTCCACCGGCTTCCTGTAGCTGCCTGCATCAGATTTAAAACACTGAAGCTTGCCTTCAAAGCCAGAAACAGACCAGCCTACCTTAGAACATTTATCACACCCCACACTGCAACACTCTAGCACAGCTCGATTGGACCCACCATCCCTCAAGATACAAGGAAGACACAAGGCTTCTCTGTACTGGCACCCAGGATGGAACGAACGTCCCCTGGCTCTCTGAACAGCCAATAGTGTTTTAGCTTAATAGTATTCTTAGCCCATGGCCTAGTTAACTAGCATGAGGATATGTTTTTCATGGCCACTACAAAGCACTGCTGTAAGTCAGCAGTGTGTCTATTTCCATAAATAATGCATATATTATTGATACTTGTAATGAATTGATGTGGTGAATGTTTTAGAAAAATAAACGTACAATTGTTTTGATATTGCATAAAAATGAAAAGAGATGGCCTGTGTCAATGAAACAGTATTGCTAAGTGGTAAAAAAAAAAAATAACATAAAGGATATTTACAGTGAATCCCACTGCACAATGACTAATGGATGTTCTGCATTAGGTGTTAAACATGTATGAACACACACATAAGGGTGCTAAACACCTGCGACACTCCCAAGACAACATTCCACTTTTAAATCCAATATCTGCCAAGATGAGGCTTAATTATTATGGGAACATCTCCCCAGAACCCAAAATTTATAAAGCAGTTGCGTCATCCTGAACTTCATAAATCTGCTCCTCCTGCTGTTTCCAAATCCAGGGAGGCCACAACCATTATGTCCATATAACTGCCTAAAAGAGCACTTGAGAAGTGATTAGCCCTTTCTGACGGGCACTTACGAGGGCTCAGGCACGTCAAAAGATCTCCTCCACACACTCTCAGTGTGGGAGAGGGCAGATAATGAGTCAAAAAATTATAGCCTTGCTGAAAAGTACACTGACTGGAGACAAATGGCAGTGCATAAAAAAAAAAAAACTGTGCAAGTGGCAATTATAAAAGACTAGAACATTTGGCACTTTTATACAAGCTGATTTACAGGGAAGGCAGGACACAATTGAAGCATACAATTTAAGGCCTTGCCCACGGGCCCAGAATTTTTCACTGGCAGCATTGGAATTTTGAATAAGTTATTAATAATAATAATAATAATAATAATAATAATAATAATAATAATAATAAAATCTTATTGGGCCACTGTAGCCGTGTGGTAAAAATGAACCCCAGTTTTACCTGCTTGCATACTAATGTAATAATCACTGCTACAATTAAAGGATGGTAAGAATTTGCCTAAAATATTTACTATATACATGAGGCTATTATTAACTTTGACTTTCAGTCAATTTTCTAATTTATATGAGACATTTTAATGTAAACTAGATTCTTACTGCCTATTGCATTTGTCCTACACATATTGCGAATGACAGCAAAAATCAGTTACGGTGACTCACAACGCTCCTTCCCACCAGTAGAGGTCACCGTCTCTTGGACAGCGCAGTTCCGTATTCACGTCCCCCTTCACTTCTTGTTTTTATTATTTATAAACACATCAAAGTCTCAGAGTCTTTGCAAAGTCTTGCCAACTATCCTGTTTGTGTAATCTGGTCTTATCCCTGACTGCCTTGTTGTTTACTCTGACCCCTGCCTTGTTTAACCGTATCGATTTTTGGATTGTTATTCTGCCTGTGTTTGCCGTGACTTTCGGTGTACCTGAGCTGCTGAATTGCCTGAGTTTTCCTGTTAATAAACCTCATGCACATGGATCTTAATTCTCCCTCCAAGTCTTCATTGGTTCTACGATCTGCTTCATTAGTCTGTGTTTTAGATTCTCTAATATTTTTGGGGGCTGAGAGTATTTGATTTAAAATGTGCGGACTAGACACGGTGAACCACCTACCAAGAGGGCGCTTATTAAAAAAAAACAAAAACAAATGAAAACCCCAAAGGTGTGAATTGTGTGCAGGTTCAATAATCTGAAAGCGAAGCGCCTGCACAGCACAAATGAGTTTCCCTGCATAAATATTGGTACTACTATTTGAACTTAAGTATGAACATGGCCTGTTCTAATTAAAATTAAATAAAGATTAATAAATAAATATTGTTATGTAACTGACCTACTTTCTGTCCAGTCAACTCTGCTTCCAATTCCATCCCTTAAGTGAGATTTTTTTTTTCTGATGAACTGAGGAAACTCATAAGCAGTTAATGAAGCTGATACCTTTATCCAATCACAGAACAACTTAATAGTGCCAGTTATTATGTCATTAAATGTGATTAGTCTCAGACAGACTTGCAGCACCTACAGCATCCAGATTATCAGGGATGTAATTATGGAAAGAGATAAAGGAGATGTTCGACGTTATTGTTATTAACAAGCAGTCTTCAGTGGATTTAGTCACTTAGTGTCAGGTAATGTTATTGACGTTTGGGTCAAAAAAAACACACTCGACTCAAATGAAACCTCAGTTAAAATGGTCCTAAGATGCTTCAGAAACACACCAGACTCCAAACGAGCTTTCCAAATTAGACAGTTTAAGAGCTACCGTATCAAGGAGGAAGACGGAAGACGAGAAATAGGCGAAAAAAGAGAAAAGATGCGCACTCACTCGACTTGGATTGTCCGTCCGAATGCTTGTCTGTGTGGGCCGAGGAAGAGGAGGAGGGAGAGGAGGAAGGTGCAATCGGCTGATCACTGAAGAGGTTCTCGCACAGAAGGCTCCGGCACAGCTTTTTTAAGAAGCGAAGGACATAACCGACACTGTTCACCACTGGCAGACTCAAAAGGTGCTGCTTGCCGTCAAACGTGGCTGCAGGGAAGAGACAGAAAGAAACAGTAATCAGAGTTGAGTTACAGTCACGTGCATAGCGTGAGGAGCTAATGCCAAAACTGCGCACACTGGTATTCAGACTTCAGGCACAACGGCAGGCTTTTAGACAGACGAGAGAACTGCATGCATTTGTCTAAAACAGAGGAGTGTCTCAGTTACATCCCACTCGAGCGAGGAACAGTACGAAATCCAGAGCACAGTCTGACATTTTGTAAAACGGAAAGTTCATCTAAAGCATCTGTAGTGACAACAGTGACAGCAGCAACTCAGAAACGTTGGAAGAAATCTGATAATATTTTGGTAACAGAGGATGTTCAAGTATTTGCTCACGTTCCATTAGCATGGTTTTGTGTGTGAATGTTCGTAACCTGATATTTTCTCTCCTCCGTAGCCCTGTGTGAGCAGGGTGAAGACCGTTTTCTGCTGGTAAGCGCTGTCGATGCAACCCTGCACGGCCTGCTGCAGCACCACGGAAGGCCGCGCTGGGCCAAGGTGATCGGGGAGCTGCATGACTTTCTGTCTGTCCAGGTTAGGGCCAGTGTTCACCTGTTTATTCACGTAGATACACACTAGAGAGAGAGAGAGAGAGAGAGAGAGAATATTTTTGTTAGCAACAAGCTAGGCAGCTAAATGCCTACAAGCTGTACAGTCAGTCTTATAGATTTGACAAGCAAATATATCTATCTAAAGCAAATATTTGTACGTACATACAGCGTAACTTATTTAATGGTAAGAAGTGCTACTTTGTTTACTGCTGATGCTGTGGGCAGCCATGTTTAATTTCATGTCACTTGCTGAACTCGGGGGTTCAGAAGACTCTCCTGAGTTCCTGGGAGAATTTCTTTCTCCTAGTCTGAGGGTTACACCCATTAATCAAATACAGGATTATTCCTGATGGTACACTGAGACAAACACCCCTGAGACACACACACACACACACACACTGGTGTCCAATGTGTGTGGCAGTCTGGGAAAACCCTTCACGTGGTGAAATGTTTATATTTTCGACTATATCTATAGAGTAGTTCTGAAAACTACACGCTTCCCTGAACTGAAAGAGGTTTTGCTCGTGCATGTGTCTCACCCACACGTTTCTAATCCAACTGCAACAGAGGAGCATCACAGACCTTTTTTACAGACAGCATCTGACTATAAACAGAACAGATTAAACTTATGTCTGTTTCACTACAGCACAGAGTTACATAAACTCTCAGTGGAAACATGACATCCACTCTATAAACAAGCTAACACAAAACTAGCAAGGCTTCAGAAACCTTCATAGTTTCATAGAATAACTATATCTAATACTACAGAACTCTATCATTAACCAACAAACCCTTAATCACTCTGATCATGTACTCCTCCTCAATAACTTCACAAAAAACACAGAACACTCATCAAGAATTAAAGCCCATGAATAAATCATTAGCCAAAACTCAATTCATGTTCAGAAAAGTACATCATGACTCATCATTGTGATTAGAGAGACATAGTGCTTTCAAATCACATTTCCCAGTCAGACACTATAGAAATGATCCATGAAAGTATAGTCTTAACTTCACTCAACTACACACAAGCGAGAACCTCAAACAACACACAAATCCTGGAGATGGTAGATTTTCGATTCCACACACACACACACACACACACACACACACACACACACACACACACACACACACACGAAAAAGACAGCCACCCACATGGACTATCCTAAAAACTATCCTAAAAACTATCCTAAAAACAAATATGGCTTGAATTCTTTTCTTTTTTTTAATACAAACAAATAAACATTCCCATCATGCTTAGCGCCCAGTAGAAAGGAAATCACTCACTCTGACTCAGAAGTGGAGAATGAGTATGTAATGACAAAGACGAGTAAAAATAAACCGAACTAAATCCGCACACGGGAGTGTACTTCATGACTTGTGAGTTTTAGGCAAAAAGAAAAGCTCATTTTGGACAGAACCTGATTATTTGTTGAACAGGCTGAACATACATGTGCAGAAAGACAGGTATAAATACATTTTTTAAATGTGAGCGAAATGAAATGTGCTGAGACCCTGTAAAGCAGCAGTGCAAAGCAAGAAATGCAAAAAAAAAATTTAATTTAAAATTGAATCAAAAATTTGTTTAATTTAATTTAAATTAAATGCCTTTAAAAGCTTTATTTTTTGTTTTCCTTTAAAAGGGCATTTAGCTTGAGATTCCGCAATAACACCAGCAAGAACAACATGGTGTTTGCTTCCTAGAATGGAGCAAATGAGAAAATACAATTTGAGCACACTGTAAAGGATTAGGGAGGAAGAACGCTCCCCAAATGGACACTAGGACGAAACAAAATCAACCTTAAAAGATGAATTTAAGTACGTATGCTTTAACTGTAAGAACATCATAAGCTCCGAGTTACTAGCATATGAATTTGGGGTTAAAACAACATTCACAATAAATTACTTAGTTGTTTGAGTGTGTAGATGCAAATTCGTTTTCTAGTAAGGTTTTACAAGCAGCACAGAAGTACGTGAGCTAAATCCAAGTAGCCAGCAAGGGAAACGAAAACCTCCGCATTCACCATTATTTCACCGAAATACAGAACAGCTTTCAAAATCAAGAAAACAAGGTGAGCCTGTTAACAGTTCTACATCACTGTAGCTATCGAGACGTGGATGATGGATAACTAGCCATGGATAATTACTCGATGCTAACTAAATTAAAGTTACTACTATCAATCTTGTTCCAATCAGCTACACTGAAAAGTATGGAATATGTGGTTGGTCAGATTTAAGAGAATATATTACTTATAGTTTACATAAAAGTTTCTCATTGTGATGTGGGTTTGATCCTCAGTTTAAGCTGAGAGTTTATTCAGGGCTTTGAAAACATATTTGAACGTGCAAACACACACACACACTGTGTTCACGTAACGCAGTTCAATCATGTGGAGCCGATGTGCACATTCGAATGAAGTAAATTCAATTCGCTTTGTGTGTGTGTGTGTGTATTTCCTATCTAGTGTTTGTGTGTAGGAGGGTTAATTTGCTTAATATCTTAAAAAGCATAAACATGCTATGACAGCAGAGGACCACGTCGTGTTCCACTCCTCTTAATGGCGTGAAAATTTACTAAATGCATAAATATACACATGAAATGTGTATATTATTATTATTATTATTTAGTTCTTTTTTGCTCATTATAATACTTCAATAATGAAGCTAAAGTGAAATCATATTTTATTAAAAGCCTAGACCAGCCCAACAGGAGACTTTAGTGTTGCCTTTGGGCTGCATCAGTCAGCACCGTCCTCCTGTTTATGGTGATAGCGCGAATCACTGATGGAGCCAGACGAAGCAATAAACGCTCTGAATTAATGTCTTCAAACACACAGGACGATGATCTAATGGCAGAGAAGTAATGTTTGGCTACAAAGCATTTGGCTAGATATGGCAGTGGGGGTTGGGGGTAATGGAAAAACGAGCCTGAAGGAGTGTGTACAGGAATCCTCCAATCACTCAGCATCCCTCCCCTAACACACACACACACACACACACACACGCACACACACGCACACACACACTCATTCCGCCCCACTCGTCTGTGCCGCACCGCTGCTTTCATGAGACATGCTTTGGGATTTCCTTTGGCGTCTGTCAGACAAACGGCCTGATGGCCAGCACACACACACACACACACACACACACATGCGGTAATGAAGTGCTACAGGAAGTCATTCCTGCCAGGTTCTATCAAGCTGTACAGAGCATAAACTGTGAGTCCAGCCTTTTTTTTTTTTTTTTTTTTTTTTTTTTTAATTATTGGCACTCCTCATAAAAATACATTGAATACCATGATACAAGTATATTTTGAGCTTAAAAGATTTGATGCTGTGTAGTTTTGATTCAACACAGTAATTTTTTTAAACATATGTACAGTATGTTTCCCAAGTAGAGCAAATTTTCTGGTATCAAAATGAATGGCCCCCAAAATTATCATTGGGAGAACGCTCTTCATGAGAGAACAACCGAACTGAGCCTCTTCCTGTTATGCCCAAGAAGGTTGGAGACACTTTTAAGCTTGTCAGCGCCCTCTTCAATTCAGACCGCAGGCTTTTTAATAGGGTTTAAATCCAACGATGAGATGGCCATTAAAAAAAAATGATTTAAACCTCCTAGCAGAGGCAACCAGATCGTTTAAGCTGAAATATCCTGGTATGTAGCAGAATCCATGATGTCATCACTCTCCACAAGAGCTCTTGAACCACCAACAGCTGTAATCCACCGCCCGATTTTACAGTTTAATCTGGTGCTTTTCTTTATGCACAATCCCATGTTTCTGTTAAATATTCAAATTGTAGTTCCAATGCTGTCTGACGAAAAGTTCCTTGTATTTATCAACTAATCAGGTTGAGCTGATAGAGATGTACGCTCTTCATATACTATACTTTGTTTGGCTGCAAGATAGATATAAATAGATATAAAAGCTTCCATATAAAAGCAATAAAGTCTCCATCCATCCATCCATCCATGCCTCCATCCATGCATGGATATGTGCATGATTACAAACAGATTCAGTGTCAAAGAATGATATACAGTTCTGTGACGGATGAATTAGCACACAAGTGAACACATTAGAGCCCAGGGTAATGACCTCAGGGCAGCAGGGTCGTGACCTCCACCAGCAGCAGAAGCTACAACTCCCTCTGCAACGCCCACCGCATTGACAACGCAGTGCAACACCAGGGAAATGGTGTGTAAGTAAGTGTGTGTGTGTGTGTGTGTGTGTGTGTGTGTGTGTGTGTGTCAGCATACTAAAACCTGATATTCTGGTGCTGAATTGGAAAAAAAAGAGCGTGACTTTCCCACAGACAGCTGACTCTACACCTAACCCTGACGCTCAAACCTGAGACGCACATGGCATCTTGTTTACCTCTCTGTGGCTCAAGAAAGCCCTGGAATTGGGTTTTATGACTCCGGAGCTCAAATTTAACACCCCTTGATCTCAAGTTTAAAGGAAACGTGGGCTGTTCAGAGCAGGTCTAATATCTCAGGCGTCCGACTGTAGCAGCCAGTGGAACACTTGAGCCTGTTTTTCAACCCAATTTGGCTGTCACGAATCAATTTTCTGAATCGGCTCAATTTCAGCTGCTCCAGACATCGTTTGCTTTGGGTGAGGGGAGCACTGATGCCTGATTCTCAAATCACTGAACCGATTTTTTTTCCAAATTCATGCATAAAAAGAGAATGTGCTGCATGGACAAAAAAAAAAAACACACAGATGCTATTTGATCAATCTTTTGCAACATAACATTTCTTCATTATCCTACCATTATTTATGGACAGGAACTGGGGAAAAAAATGCCCTTATATCCCAATTAAAGTGTAGGTAAAAGCATCTCAAAGGCGTACACTATGCCTATTAGTCCCTTTGCTAAGTACAAATCAGAGCAAAATTCAATTAAACTTTTAGTATGTTTCCTATTTGGTTTGGTTTAGTTTCACACTGCACATGATCAAACGAACAAAAAGGTGTGTAAAAAGGGTGTAGGGATCACAGACGTCACCCGAGCATGGACAACAAGGAGCGTATGCTAAACAAACGATTAGGTAATTACATAAATAACTAAAACAGTTTGTGTTGTGTTGTGTATCACTTGCAGCTTTTATTTGCTCTCTTTCTTCGCTGCGCACAACGCATTACATTTCTGCAGCACTACAGCTCGGTTCTTTGGCTCAGTGTGGCAACTCGCATCTACAAACAAACGCTGCGACCCAAAATACAAGGCGTGTTTGGGTATGTCTGCGTATGACTGTTGTGTTTTCGCCTGCATAAACGAACCGCAGCAAGGGTGAAAACGCACCAGGGCTCGGTTTTAACGGAAACACCGCATACATGAAAGCAGCCTATAGATCCACGACGGCAGATTTACAGAGTATTTACGGAAACGCAATGTGATTATCAAAGTTATCAGAGTTACACAGTGCATGCCTGATTTATACGCTGTATAGAGATAGCTATAGTGCACTCTGCTGTGGATGACGCTTACTATCTTACTGCGCCATGCATGACATTTTTACTGTAAAACAACACTAATTAGCAACAACTGGAATGTGTAAATGAATCGAATGATTAATTAGGAGATGAGGGCCATTTTGGACAATACTCGATAATGCCCTCTGAGGCCCTTAAGACTATTAACCTTTAAAATAATAATCATGCTCACTCATGCTCTGTATCTCTCTCTCTGTGATATTTTCACTTCTGTGTTTTCACCAATCACGGAGTCATGACCTCTAAGATAATGAGAGAGAGAGAGAGAGAGAGAGAGAGAGAGAGAGAGAGAGAGAGAGAGAGAGAGAGAGTGTGTGTATGTGTGCGTGTGTGGTCCACAGACACTCATCATTAGGCTGGAATCACAATCGTACACCCCACGCAATTACACACCACTATAAATACAGAGCAAAATATACAGCACGATCAGACTCTTCCAATATCATGCCATTAATAAAGAGAAAGAACTAACAAGTTGCCAGCACTAAGGTTACGCCAGGCTCACATCTCGCCTAATCACGCATGAAATTTATATTACCAGTGAAATGTTTACTTCTACTGATATATTATCCACATGGCTGGCTGAAACCGAGAAATACAGCATCTCTGTCTGCTGAGCTAAATGCGCGTAAGTCACCACATCGGCACACGTCTGTCCTGCACTTCTGAGCCCCACGCGTCTGATTATTCACATGACTGAATTCACAGCGATCGCGGGTATCAGGTATAAACTGTAAATCCCTGGCGAACAGTAAAGAGTAAGATTTATGCAGGTAAAAGAGGCAGGGATGAGTCACTGAATGCACATTATTTAGACTTCCTCAGAGGCAGATTTTACAGCAGACTAATGTTTTAAATGATGGAGCTCATGGTGTGTGTGTGTGTGTGTGTGTGTGTGTGTGTGTGTGTGTGTGTGTGTGTGTGTTTTACCTGTAAGGACCTCTGGTGTGGCAGAGTGGGGAACAGTGGCAGCGTCCTGAGGGATGGAGCTCATGTCTGGTTCTGGAGTGCTGCTGGGAGGGGAGATGGCCAGAGGAGTCATCGCCAACCGGGACTTCAGCTACACACACACACACACACACACACACACACACAAAACACAAAACACATAGTGACTCATTGATCCCTACATATATCTGAGTATCATCTTCTATTACCATGTTGAAAAATGTTCACAAGTATCTCCAGAACAAGCTGTTTTTTTTTTTTTCTTTTCCAAACGAACAAGGAGAAGTGATGATGTACTTGTGTATGCATGTACAATCAGCGACGGGTCGGTTCAGGGTCCAAATGGATGCTTTCCAACAGGAGCACACCATGAAGTTTTTTTATTCCTCTTATACCACAGGATTTTTTTTTATTTATTACTGAACATCATGTCATACCTTTAACCAGGATGAGTCATTATGAATAATAATGCAATACGGTTTAAATTCAGAGTATTCTTTCTTAGCTGACATACTTACAAGTGCTCACACACACACACACACACACACACACACACACACACACACATCAAAGACGTGTGTATGTCTTAATTCCTCTCTTTAGACTTAGAAAAGATCTGCAGCAGTAGTCTGAGGCTTGCAGACATGTAGCTAAAAATAACTCTCACTACAGCAGCAGACTGCAGATACATCAGTCACTGTGAAACCACACACACACACACACACACACACACACACACACACACACCCCTCCCTTCGCTTTAATCTTGAGTGGGAAACACAACTGTCTTTCATTATAAGTGTCTGAATATTACCAAAAAAGGAAAGTGGGTCACAAATATATATGAATCATATATAAAACTGATTCATCTGCTTACAAGTGAATTATAGCTACTCAGCACACACACACACACACACACACACACACACACACACAGATATACAGACACTCATGCTGACCTTGAATCCAGGCTTCCTCCCTCTCTTCTTAGGCACTTTGATGGGAGGGAGGGATTCTGGGTAGCGATTCTGATACTCCGGATGCCTTTTGAGCGGCGGCCGTCCCCTCTTGCGACCCGGAACCTTTCCAGTTGGGGGTGGGAGGAAGGAGGGGCTTATTGCCCCAGGTGACTGCATGTCTCCACCCCCCGTCTGTCCAGATGCTGCTGTAGGAATACTCATCAGACCTGCAACCAAGTGAGAGACAGATTCAGAGAGGAGGGATGCATGGTGTCTAAACACAGCAGTCAAAAAAAAAAAATATCCATCATGTTAATTTGCCAGGAAGGACAACAGATTACATTTTTAATGCTTTATGAGACAGACAATGATGTGTCCATGGTCCTTTGTAGGTAGTTATACAAGGAAACAAAATAAAGGCTGTATGCTGCAAGGTGAGATCAGTATAAGAGATACTCAACACGACATGGCGTGCTGTTATAGGAAAATAATCAACAATGTGGTGGTGTAACGTGGCCTAACGCAAAGAACTTACTGTTACCACCCTGAAATATTTGCCAATACTTTCAGGTTTTGATTTATTAATAAACAACATCATCATTTTGAGCCTTTAAAGCTGAAACCTCAGCAAAACAAGTTCCTGTTATCATTTACAGTATAACAGCTATAACCTGGTCAGTCTTCCCTGGAGAGTCTCTTTCTGCTCTCTCTCTCGAAATGAATGACACAAAAATAATGCTGTTTGTTTGTTCGTTACTAAGAAACTGGAAAGTTTAATGTAACCGCTATGATGTTGTAATGATAGACTCCTTCTATAAATGTTGAATAAACATCTCCTTACTTCACCCTTTATACAAGTCCACGGTTTTCTTTGCTAATTAACAGCAAATTATGTTCATTATTACCCTTCGATTACGCGGCGAGTCCACCAAACAAGTCCCGGTGAATGAGTTATTACTAAAGAAAAGATAACATACTGTAACAGAACAAGAGTATTCATATAAATCTGGCAGTCGGCACTAGCGTTAGAGCCATGGCGTTGTAGCAAATCAAATGAATCAACCTCCTGACCAATCAGAATTGAGGATTTGAAAGTGTCGTGGTATAAAAGAATATAAATGACTTCTACCAATACGAACGCAGACACACACACAAAAACAATATGCAACCGGCACTAAAGTTCTAGCTCAATTATTCCATGATCTCCTTCATAACAATAAAAAAAGACTCTTAGTAAACAAAAAAAAACAAAAAAAAAAAAACATGAATTAAATCATGCCGCTTCAAACTGTGCAGCTTGTTAATCATATGACCGATGACCCATATTGGAAAGGAAGCACCAAACCACAGTCACTTCAGTTGAGCGGTTGGCAGGAAAGCAGACGCGAGGCTTGTCTTAACACCCTGAAACCACAGCATAAGCTGCACGCCAACACCACCAATAAACACCGTCAGCGACGCAAGGCAGCGTGCTACGCTTACAGACAAAACGCGAAATCAAGCCAAAGACGTCCGATAGTCACGAGATGGCTTTATTTTGCTTCCTGTATATCTTACGTTCAGCACGTTATACACCTGACACTCTTCCTTTTATAAAATATACTTAACATTTAATATTGGACAATTCAAACGTTCAAATGTTCAAGAGCTTGAACAAAGTGTAGTGAAAGTAGTAATACTGTGGTGTCTAGAAGCCACATAAAGCATCTCTCTCTCTCTCTCTCTCTCTCTCTCTCTCTCCCTCTCTCTCTCTCTCTCTCGCTCTCACACACTCTCTTCCCCCTCCCCCATCCCTCGTTTGTTTCCACCCCTCCCCCTCCAGCTGCGGCGCCTGGCCTCCGGATCCCTGATGGACGGCTTCCCTTTTCTCCTTCTCCTCCATCTCTGTCTCTCTCTCTCTCTCTCTCTCCCTGTCTCTCTTTCCATCAGGCTCAACTAGATGTTCCTCACGCAAGGAACCCGCAAGAGTGCCGAGAACATTAAGGATGTGAAAGGAGCGTTTTTACAGAACAAATAAGGAATGTCTTCCTGTGTGCTGCGTCGTTAGAGTTGAGTTTTCTGTAGCTGACGTGATGAATCACAACACGCGCCTGCTCCAGTCGACCGGAATGGTTTGGGACCTGACCGCATCACTAGTGTTTCCGTAGTGTAGGCTACTAGACAGCAAAACCACAGTATGCTTCAGTATAATAATAACAATAATAATCAGGACAATCTGTTCGTCATGCAATCACTAGTTCACACATATTTCATACTGATTTAAGGAAACATGTTTTGAAAAATGGTCTTTACACTAGTGCACATTTTAACGTTATATTCTTTTTTAAAAAATGCAGGAAAAAGCAGTGATTTTGAAAACATCATATATAATAGGGATATAATTCCATGCCAAGTTCCATCCTGGCACATTTTTATACTCAGCATCCTGGCAAAAGCACTGCTAAGTAAAATAATAATAATAATAATAATAATAATAATAATAATAATAATAATAAATCATATACAAGCAGACTAATAAATAAACTGTAAATATTTCATGCATAGAAAAAATTATACAGTAAATATTAACCAGTAAATACCTTCCATACAACTCAACATTAAACACAGGACATTTTTATTTTATTTAAACTAATGGAATGAAGTCTATAAGACAGGATGTGATAAGAGAGAAGTTTGGGGACACGTGTGCGTCATTTCTACTTCACCTTTCACGCGCTGCCTCGGTCTTTCCCACTCCATGTCACTGATTTTTTTTTTTTTTTTTTAGCTTTTATTATTTATTTCTTTCTTTCTTTAATCACGATGCAGTTTAGATAATCCACAGATTTCATTCAGATGCCACAAATCCCAGCAAATCACCTTCTGGAGCCTGAAGCGCACGCGGAAATGGTATACACCAGACCAATAAAAATAGAGCATCAAAGAATTTGCGTGTGTATCTGTGTGTGTGTGTGTGTGTGTGTGTGTGTGTGTGTGTGTGTGTGTGGTGAGCAATGACGCGTCTTCCTTCCTTCCTTCCTTCCTCCTCTCCAAAAAAATAAAAAAAATATATATATATATCTATTCAAAGGATATTTTGAGACGCACATACCAGGCAGGCGATGTTCAAGCGCAGTCCTACATCCACATCTACACAAGCAGGAGAAAATGAAAAGGGAAAAAAAAAAAGAAGGAAAAAAAAACCAAAAACACGTCGTTCAGTTTCTCTCTCTCTCTCTCCTGCGTCCCTCGTCCACCGGCCTCGATTCCACCGGCAGTCAGCAAGTCGAGCCTCCGGTGCGCGCTCCCGACCGCTCAGGTTCCGATACCGCTGGCTGAGGCTCTGCTGCTGCGCGCTCCCGTGCACCGAGCTCCCGAAATCGCAGCTCGTGTCTCTTCTGCGCGCTCCCGACTCCACCGCCGCCACGCGCCTCAAACTACTGTCCCTCTTTGGTAGTCATGGTAACTAGGCTCCTAACATCCTTCCACTGCTGCGAAGCCACAGACTACAGCACCTAATGCAAGCCAATAAACACTCTACAGCACCTAATGCAAGCCAGTCCCCAGATATAAAGCAACGCCATAAGACAGAAATCAATTAAAAGAACAGGTTTAAGCTGAAGATTTAAGCTTTTTTTTTTTATTGTAGGCTAATGTTCGCGGATTGAGTCCAAATTGCAGCCTGGAATTATCTGATGGAACCATCCAGAATTTCTGATAAATGTGCAAACATATAGCCGCCAGGTGGGTTGTACATCTCATCTCATATCACACAGCCACGTGACAGCTAGACTGTCTGTCGGTATTATCAGATGGCAGAAACACCTATTCAGTGCATAAAATACAGACATCAACATGTAGCTCTATATGTTTCTAACTAATTACTTATTAATGGTCTCCAGTCGAGCGTTCTCGTTAATTAAGCACTAATTTCCCATCTCCACACTACACAGCTTACTTAATAGACTAATCCTCATTTATCTACCTATCTACACGATATGGCCAAAAGTATGTGGACACCTGACATTCACACCTCCGCGTCGTATATATTCCTCCGACTCAGACTGTTGCCACAAAGTAGGAAGCACGCGATTATTTCCCTTCACTGGAACTCAGAGGCCCAAACTCTGCTCCAGCATGACGACGCCCCTGTGCACAAAGCGAGCTCCATGAAGACATGGTGTGTGAAGG
>JAKKZL010000189.1:2378-13249 GCA_037576815.1 Pangasius larnaudii
ATTTATTCATTAATATCCATGGTTTGGCAGAGGAAATTCAGTTTCCTATCCCACTCGTATATTTAGTGCCATTGTTTCATGTCCCCCCCCCCCATTAAGGTTCCATTTTACCAACATTTTACTTCTCTTTGTGGCGTTTTCCTGCCTCACTGCATATAAATTCACCTTAACGTCATTCCTTTCCCCTCTTCGTTGACTCTTCTTCAAGTACCAGTGCCTACACCTGTCTCCCCTCAAATTCTGTTGCTTATTTTCTCTCCTTAAATAATAACTAAATGTTGACGGTCATCTTGACGGGGAAGAAAGTTCCCCGAGATTATCTTACTAATGCTGTATGTGCTAAAGCCAGTAACCAGGTCAGTTCATAGTTGAGTGTTTGGGGAATACGGTGGTAATCTTATTCTTGAACCGGTGTTCTGATGACAGGAAGGAGCGAGGAAAAAAAGGATGGAGCTGATGGAGAGGGAGAGGAAACAGCGAGAGCAGGTTAATCTTCATTTCTCAAGCTCATTTCTCAAGCTTTTTTTTTTGGCAGGATTTGATAATGGAATGTTTAAAGGGATTATATGAGGGGATTAAAATTTCAAGTAAAAGCATCTTCATGACTCATTTTATTGTAGATGTTTCTGCTGAAGGCTGCTCAGATGAAAAGATTTGAGAGGGAAAAGGTGATTATGTGTAACTAACTTGATTACAGTACCTGCATTACACCCGAGGAAAGACGAGTAACATTTTAAGGTGAAATTTCTTTTCACATCAGCTTAATAGGATCAACCGTGCACGAGAGCAAGGCTGGAGGACCGTTTTAAGCTCCAGTGGAGGCAGTAGTCCAGAGAGGAAGGTACCGTACGGCTTCCCTTGTTCTTAATCAGCGATCGCTCAGATCACTTGCACAGTAAATCTGACACAAGCCTAGCGATGCCGAAATGTCTGCTGCCATGAAATTCTGTTTGCCTGCTTGTGTATTCACGTGCTACACATTTTCTTCCTTTCATTTTCCTTCGGGGTTTAGTTTTTTGGGGGTGGAGGTATGGGAGTCCCTGCTACTCCAGTGCCAATCCCCTCTCCTCTTCCTGGACATGCCCATGTCCCACCTTCACTGCCAGGTCCAGTCCCGGGATCCAAAGCCTCAGGGGATGGCATCCCAGCAAAGTACGTTCACGTGAAGGAGGAAGTGTGTTAAACGAGAGTTAAACACTGTTTGAACCGAACGTGCGAACAAGCACCTGCATGCATGAAATGAGACCTTTTCAGAAGTCTTCTTGCAATAATTTAAATGCTTTCAAATATCAACGATGGTCTATTGTTTTAATAAAGGGCTGCACTAGACCCTGGCATGCCTAATGGGCACGCCTGCCTCTCGGATCATCACTCTGTCAAGAGCCAGGCACGGAGGACAAGTCTCCAAAATGAGAACGTAACTAAAAATGAATATGCCAACAGGTCTGGGTGCTTTTAAATTGGACACTAATTGGCTTTGGCATTTTGGCGCCTCGTGTGGTTTTTAACTGTCTAATGGGTGTCTAGGCTGCGAGCTCAGGTAGCAGCAGAGCGGGCCAAACAGGTGGAGGAGTTCCTGCAGCGCAAACAAGAAGCCCAGCTCAATAAAGTCCGTGCCGAAGGCCAGCTGGTAAGAACCCCTTTTTCTTTTCTCTCGCTGCAATATTGAGGCTTAGATATTAGTGCCTTGTAGTGACCGTATAGCTTCTGTTGACTTGAATGGCAAACAGGGGGCCCGGCAAAACCTGGCCACCATCTTTGCGAGTCGGACAAACTCTTCCCGAGCCAGGAGACCCAGGGTCAACAAAGAGGAGGAGGTAGGAGGGTGGATACAACCAAAAGCTCCTCCTTACCCCCATTTTATTTGACTCATCCACCTTTCTCACCCCCCCCCCACCCCCACCCCCCCAAATTCATTATTCCCGTTGGGCTGTAAGTACTCGCCTACGCCCGCAGGATGATCGCTTCCTCCCCCTGCACAATGGTATTAACTAGTTTTGCACTGATCCACTACCAAGTATCAGTGTAACAGGGTGCTTTCACACCTAAAGGTCTGAATCCGAGCGAAATTCTTTCTACTTTTTTTTTCTTGTTTGTTTGCTATTCTGTAGGGTTTAGTTTTAAATCTTGGCTGAAGAGTGTATAGGGCTAGAAACGTAGTAATATAGAAATATAGATTTTATGCAAATCACCCAAGCATAGAGAACATGGAGCCTGGGCTCAATAAATTAATAACGTTAAAAGCTAATAACTAGCTTAAAATATTTTGTTTTGTGACGCGTCCTTTTTATTTGATTCACCTCCAGTAGTCAGGTCGATTTCAGCGATGAATCGCTTTCTCATTTGCAATCAAACCACGCTGCACTTCGCTTGTAAGTAGACCGGTCTCGGAGAACACGTCACTCAGATGCTCTCAATCCGGTTATTTTGGGTTATTTAATTGTTGTATACCGCACCAAAGAGGGGGGAAAAATGCACCAGGGTTCTATTAAAATGGATTAAACATGCAGTCATGTGAAAGCGCCATCAAAAAATGGGGAGGAAAAAAAAAAGGGATTGGAGCGTCTCTAGTGTCCAATGCTTTAATCGCACCCCGAAAAAGCTGCTTACTTAACACAACCCTCGTTTATTGGTTGCCACATTACTGTGTTTGTGTAACTCTGCTTTTGCACCCACTACGGATTGTCTTGTGCTGTTTTTGGCAGGAGTAAGGAATGGTCCCGAGGTGCTGATTTTGAATTGCTCCTCACATGTTCACTGTTCAAGCCCTCCACCATTTCTCAGTGTCGCGTCCTGTTTGTAATAACATCTCAGCTCTTGGAATACCTCATGAGCGCATGCATGTTGGCTTCTTTCAGTTAGTTCCGTTCACTTTGCCTCGACAATTCCTCTTTTCTTATTACGTTTTCCATAACGTCATAATGTTTTTCGTGTAAGCCAAGTCGTGTGTGTGTGTGTGTGTGTGTGTGCGAAACACGGTGCAGGATATGACGAGGTTATTTAGTGCTTCTGTAATCCGTCTGTGGAATTCGCAGGAGTATTTGGCCCGGCTGAGGCAGATCAGACTGCAGAACTTCAACGAGCGCCAGCAGATTAAAGCTCGTCTCAGAGGAGAGAAGGTATACACGTGCACATCATTTTCACGTTTGTCTTCATCATCTTTGCAGCGATGCTGTAACGTTGTGTCTGGGTACCTTTTTTTTTTTTTTTTTCCTTTCAGCATGACAGTGAGTGTTCAGACAGTCAAGAGTCTTGCGAGGAGTCGGAGCTCAGGAGGAAAAAGACTGAAGCTCTGAAGGTCAGTGATTTTAGAATATTTCACTTTACAATTTAGAATCTTTTTTTACTTTTTATTAATTATTAGTCAGTGGTTGTGACTGTTTCTTGGCAGGAATGGTTCTTGAATTTGGTGTGTGTGTGTGTGTGTGTGTGTGTGTGTGTGTGTGTTTCTTCGTGGCAGGCGCAGTCGAAGGCCCGTGCAGCTGTCCTGAAAGAGCAGCTAGAGAAGAAACGGAGAGAGGCTTATGAGAAAGAAAAGAAAGCATGGGAAGAGCATGTGCGTTAAGACGGCACTCTCTAAAACACTCTGCATTTCTGTTCCATTCTTTCACTCGCTCTGTCTCACAATTTAGACCGCTGCCTAGATAACTTTCAGCACTTTTTTTTTTTTTTTTTTAAAACGTTACCTTCTAAACTTTTTAATCCGATGTGATCTGCTTCAAACAGCTCGCCGCTCGAGGAGTAAAGGTTGAAATCGGACCATTGAAAGGAGCCTCAACTCCTCCTCAGCCTGACCACGCCCCTCAGGATGCCATCGCTAAAGCCACACCCTCTTCTAGACCCACCACTCCAGCCATCTCTATGACCGCAGCACTGAAGGATGTGGGCGTGGTCAGTTCTCCCAGCCAGAAAAAAACATTCACACTGTTAGACGTTCATTTCATTTGTTTAAATGTTTTGGAGTCAGCAGAAAAGCGAATGTGCAAAATGGATAAAAGGAATCTGTAGTAGAATTAATTTGAATATATGAAGTTTAAAGTACATCCAAATCTTTCTATCATAATCCGTTCCTTGAGAACTGAAATTTATAGAGAATTTATTTTTTTTTATTATTATTATTTTTAATGGGAAGCAACCAACAGCTTGCTAAATATCACTTTCTTCTGTCTTGTCAATTTGAATGGAATTGCACCAGTATTTCCTCATTTCTGTCATTTATCACAATGAGTATTCATAATACAAGCATGATGTATTTATTTTTTGCAATTGCGGTGATTCCATAAACCATATACACAGCCTGTAGCTGATGCTATCACCATCGACAGAGCTGGTAGTCCAGTTAAGAAACTGATTCTGGTCTTATGATCCAGTCAGGATAAGGAGGCGTGTCTACTCCCGTCAATCATGCTTGTCTATTCAGAAAGCTCTTCCTCGTGCCGTAGCATTCTAGCATTGTAGCCTAGGCATATATGTTTTGGGCACAATGCTGTATTTGATTCTGTTTGAAGTTTCAAAAACTAACTCAGTTCTCCCAAATGTTGAGGCCCAGAGACTGCAATCTCGAGGGGGAGAACAATGATCCTATTTCTTTTCCATAACACTTTCTGTTCTCCTGTCTATAGACTGCACCTGGGCAGAGTGTCCCAGTGAAGGAAGATCCCTCAAAACCTGAGACATCAGATGTTCAGGTAGGTAACATGCATCTTCCTGCACCGAAAAGATATATATCCAGTTCGATCTGGCTCTTTTTTTTTTTTTCCCCTCCTTTACTTACCACTGCAATGTCCATTCCTGTTTAAATAAGCTTTTGTAAAGTAAATGGGTGTACTCTACTGTTTTCAGAGTGAGAGGAAGGAGATTCTGCGCAGACTGAATCATAATTTAAAGGCTTACCCTTCAAAGGAAGAGGACGAGCAAGAGACGGCACCTCTCAGTGAGCCTGGCCCCGCCCCTCAGCCCTGCCAGCCAGTCACAGATGAGAGACCACAAACTGGGGGTGATAGACGCAGATGGGAGACTGGAGCTCCCCCTGTACTCTCAGTGGCACAGTGCACTCTGGAGGACACGTGTAGCACTATGGCAGGTACTAAAGGCAAGAAGTCCAACGTTTGAAGTGAAAATCTGCAGACGGAGATTTGAAAACTTTCATTCCTTCATTCTTTTCTTTCTCTCCAATCAGTGTCTCAGGCAGCATCTTCAGAGGCGAGTCCTGTCTCTGGTGGTGACAGGAAGAAGTGGCAGCCTGGTGACGTTCCGCTTGCTGTGGCTCATCAGACTCTGGAGGACACCAGTATCACTACAGCAGGTGAGTTTCTACCTGTATACGTGCACTTAACTACACACAGGGCAGCTCTCCTTTATATTCTTGTATATTCTTACTTTGAGACAAATACATGTGGGTGGAAGATGATCAGATTATGTTGTCAGCGTGTTCCAGTCTGAAGGGAAACTATAGTTTATTTGTAGATACATTGGCTGAAGGAGAACCAGCAGCAAAGCACCACTGATGGACTTCACCATCCTGATTGAAATAACATTGGGTGAGGTAGCTTCTCATAGGGTGGCATTTTTAACCCAAATGGGACCTCTTTGCTGTCAGCATTTGTCAAAACCTTTAGCATATTTCTGGCAATCTGTATATGGCAAGTATAAATCTGGAGCCACAAGCCAGTGGCAAGGGAAAACTGCCTGATGCAACATGAGGAAGAAACCTGGAGGGGAATCAGACTTGAAAAGGAGCCCATCCTCTTCTGGATAACACCAGAGAGCGGCATTATACGGCATTATAATATACAGGTGTAGAAGAGTAAAGGCAGACAGTAGTAAGGGTGTTGAAATGATGTTCAGTATGAGTATATAGTGTATAACGCACGTGTCCTGGGGAAATTTCCATTCACTGATTCGGAGTCGATCTGTTGACTGGTTTTACAACTTGCATGTAGTTGGCTTGTTTGTGTATTGTGTATCCATGAAGTGGGTGTGCAGTGTTGTGTGAAAGCTGCATCTGGTCTCTAAAGCTGCTGTGTAGCAACCAGGTTTCTGAAGTAAAACAAATCACAGAGCACTTCTTGGGTTTGTATTTGCTGACCAGTGCCTTTGTGTCCATACTGCTGTATTCTGTAATTGTAGTGTTCGTCTGTACTACTGGTGTGATAATGATGTAACTTTTCTGTGTGATTTATGTCTCATTGCGCTGCAGAACAGACATCAGGTGAAGTCATTCCTATGGAGGCCTGGCAGGGGGAGGGGCTAAGGAAAGTATGGGGGCAGACCCCGGTTTCAGAAGTTTTGAAAATTCTCGAGGAGGCCGAACTTCAGCCGCTCACCCAGTGTCTGGATAACAGCAGCGTTTGTGACAACACACACACCGGTGGTTATCTGATTTATATAATACTGGACCTGCCAATGTAAACTAGTTGAAATCTTGTCATTTTAGAATTGCAACTGTGTCTTTCTCTGCAGAAAGCCTTAAACCTATATTGGGGCCTTCAGATGAACCTGATGGAGTTACTTTGGGGCCTTACCCTCAGCCAAGCCAAGCAATCATTGACCAAGACCAGGAAGAGCAAGCCACCATCAGCCTGGTCCAAGATCAACAAGCGGTCATTGGCCTGGATCAGGAACAACCAGCTATCATTTGCCAGGACCAAGATCAGCACATTGCTGCCATTTATCAGGAGCCTGAGCAAGTATCAGTGTCTCCAAAACCTCCATCAGACACAGTAGTGATCAGCAGTCAGGAGCTAAAACCAGGCTCACCAGAGAAGAGTCTCCCTGAAGAAAAAGGGTCTGAGGGTGAGGATCTCTGTCTCTCAGTTCATTTGAAATCCATATTCTGTAGATGGGTGTAGAGCGAGTTCTCATAGACTGGTTATTTGGACTGACTATTTTTGAATGAACTGAGAAATACATTCTAACCTGCTACTGATTTAATTTGGGGTTTAATACATTTTGCATTGGTTCTAAATATATATATATGACTTTCTAAGCATATCCGTGTGATCTGCTTATAGAAACTTTAGATGAAGTAGAGTGTTTGGTTCTTGAAGAGGACCTTCCGCAAACCTCCAAACCTCCAGCTGAAGTGGTGAATGCCTGGGGACAGAAGGCTCTTCAACCCGGGTGAGACCCGAATTCTCTGGAATGCTAATTATAACAATTTTATCAGGTAACTGCCACATAGATGCATTATTATAGCGCATATGATGCACTTTTGTCCCACCCAAATGCACGACTTTTCCATATCATGAATGAAAGACCTCTTAGAGACTGAACCTCTTAACCAGCTGCCAGTCAGTGAAACAGTTGAGGGGGGAAGGTGTATGTGGGGACAATGTAGGGATACCTAATAAAATGGCTACTAAGTCTGTACAGTATACAAGTACAATTTGGGTGTTTATTTGCTCCACCGTTTCAGGCTAGAAGAGGGCAGTGCAACACAGACGGTGAAGCAGAACGACGAAAAGACGCTAGGTGCAGAGGATGAAAAGCAAGCTGGGGTTACAGGTATGCTTTCCTGCTGCCTGATGGACAATAATCTTACCTAATAAACAATAGTTCCTCCAGCTGTTAATGCACACCTAAATAAAATAATATCCATAAAATCAGGCGACTGGTAACCCCAGGTCTCTATCTGTGTCAGCGCCTGGTGATGCTGCGTTTGTGAAGCTGAGCTGTAGTCCGGCGCACAGGCGTGCAGTGGCGCTGTCCACCATGTCCGCCCAGTCCTCAGTGGAGGACACGTCATCCTCAGTGGCCTCCCGCTCGCGCTCTGTGTCACCGCTACGCCGCCATGACGACGCACTTTTGATCGGCCTCTCCACCGGCCTTTTTGACTCCAACAACCCTAAGGTAGTTCGTTCCAGAAACCTTGGCTGTCTTCAAATACAAGGTTGTGAAAAATGGGACACTAGCAGGATGTTTCTCTAAAAAGCGAGAATATGTATGTGTTCTAGGGTGGTAATGTGCATTCATAAGATCATTTGATGCATGATGTGTGTTTTAGGCACTGTGTGTGTGTGTGTGTGTGTGTGAGAGAGAGAGTACTCTAGGGCTGAGCTATGCCAGAAGTTCAGCTGTATATTTAAGCGAAGCATTATTAATCCGATTCTTCCACATCCCTGATGTGTCAACATACCAGAAGCCTGCTCACCACACACACACACACACGTACCGTGAACTAACTCCATAAACACAGCCAGGTTGAACTTCCTCAGCAAGCCTCAAGCGTACAAACCTGCTGCCACCATCACACCCAGTGTTTTAGTGTTTTTAGCAGTTCAGTGCACAGACTTAGCAGTGCGAAACACACTTGGGGCTAAACAACAGCACTCCGCTCCAAGTCACTTGGAATTCTTGTCCAGCGTCTTCATACACACTGCTGCACAAATACTTTACAACCGAATTAGACTTTGTTTGTGATTTGTGCTCACTATCTCTGAGTTCAGCTCATATTGTTGTTCGTTTTTTTTAATAATGACTGCTACGCTCGGAGGCATTTTTAGAGTTTGCTCCAGTGAGCTAGCTTGAGGAACTGCTGTGCATGTGATCTCTTTATTCAGGATAATCTTTACTACTTACCACTATCTTGCAGACACTTTTCCTCTGCTTCTTGTTTCCACTTTGTATTGATAGGACCATGTTCAGATTCATTTAAACACATTTGCACACATGACCGACATGATAAGGTGTGTCCCCTTTGGCACGTTCTCTTAAGATCTTACTGTATGCTCTTTGACATCGGGGACTCGATACATGCCATGCCTGTCCTATAGCTTCAGCTCGTATTTGAATGGAGTGTGTGTGTGTGTGTGTGTGTGTGTGTGTGTGTGTGTGTGTGTGTGTGCTGCTTTTAGATGCTGAGGACATGCTCTCTACCTGATATCAGTAAAATCTTCAGTTCTAGATACAAATGATGTAATATACAATCTTTTATAATGACATTATATAAAAAAAATAACAAAAAAAAACATTGGTTGGGGAGCAATCACCAAATAAGATTACAAAAAGCAAAGAGCTCAAACATGCCTGTCTGGTTTGATAATGTGAAGGTGCAAAGTTCGGGAAACCACAACTAATCATCAATGCGCTCCATGCAAGATTTCACAACGCATATACTGCAATATACTCTGGTCAGATGGAGCAAAAGTAGAACACATTGGCAATTATTCCGGCTAGAGGAACTGGTGCTCATGCTAACTGTCCCACCGCTTTATCTCTGTCTATGCTGGATTTAAGTGTATTAGAATGTTCTCTAAAATGGTGTGTGTTCCCGTTAGATGCTGAGGACATGCTCTCTACCAGATCTCAGTAAAATCTTCAGCGGCTCTACAGAACCCAATGGGGCCTCCGCCCATGACAACAATCTGGAGATAGAGGACCTGGAGGACAAAGAGGATGAGCAGTCTGACACAGAGTAGGAAAATATACACACCGGTTACATGCCCGGCGGGTAGATGCCAACTTGAGTCTGATTTTGTATTTCTTTCCATCTCAGCGCATATGAGGATGAAGATCTGCGGGAGCTCAGAGCCTCTATGGAGAGGCTGCTCCAGCAGCAACGAAGTGATGACGACGACGATGATGACGAAGAGGATGGCGTGTCTGACGGCAGTCCTCCTGATGAAGACGAGCATGCCGGATTGAACGGTCAGAGCAAGAGCAGTCCGGTGGAGGGTGCCTCGAAGAGTGCAGCAGCTGTTGCGGAGAACGATGACAATCCCGACAACAGTCCCGAAGAAAAGGCTAGTAACGGGCATGACGCGGAGGAGGATGAAGAGCAGAACAGCGAGAGGAAGCTCAACGAGGAGTGGCAGTCAGGTTGGATGACAAGGAACATTTTTAAAAATGATGGTACTGCTGAAAGTCACGGACATTCTAAAACTAACATTCTGAAACCAAACATTATGCTAATCAGCCCAAGATATTTCAACTTTATTACCAACACTATCACATGTCGAGGCTATAAATCCAGCCACAATGAAAGGTTCTGTTTGCTCACGTTCTTTCTTCATTATTCACGTGGACAGATGACAGTGAGGAAGAAGTGACGAGTGATTCGGAGCAGCAGGACAGTATATTCAGCCGTCTGGAAGAGCTGCGTTTTCATTTGGAGCAGGCCATGGGCTTCGAGCACTTCATCCAAGCCTACAACAAGATCAAGGTGCGAATGTACGGATCAACCGAGACCGTAACCGACGAGGCCAAGTTCTAAACATTGTTAATGATCCTAAATTGGATTAATGGTAATAGTCAGGATTGTGTAGAGTCCAGCTTTCCTATTTATTTAGAATGTGTTGTCAGTTTATTGTTTGGTATTTGAGTATGTGTTGAGCCGTATTTTTGTTTTTGGCAATGGAAAAAATTATCATTGCCCATCTGCGTGTGAACTGAACCCTGACACCCTTCTAGTGAACCTCTCAAATATTCATCTTCCTCTACTACCATAAATTAATTGGCTTGTTCATTCATCACAACTGTAGCTGGGACAAAGTGTCTCATTTTGACCAAAGTTTGAGTGACATTCCTAAATTTGTCCTGTGTGTGTATAACATTATATAAAAGGTGCACGTTTCGTTCCTACAGGCAATCATTGAAGACGACGACAAGAGCATCGCTGTGGGTTCCAACATGGCACAAAGTATTCTGGGCCCTGAGCATCAGCAGCTGTATCCCAAAATCCTCCACTTAGTGATGGCAGATGGAGCATATGAAGAAGGTGGATATACACACCAGCCACTTTTAATAGGAACAACGTTCCTCTGCTCATTCATGCAGTTATCAGTCAGTCATGTGGCAGCAGTGCAGTACATAAACTCACGCGAACTTCAGAATGAGGGGGAAAATGTGATCCCTGTGACCGAACGTGGCGT
>JAKKZL010000190.1:0-17838 GCA_037576815.1 Pangasius larnaudii
TATATATATATACACACACACACACACACACACACACACACACACACACACACACACACACATATATATACACACACGTGTGAAGAACCCAAGCACATGCAAGACCAGTAAAAAAATAAACTCATTAAATTAGAGTCATTCCAGATAAATTTCAGTTAAATTCAGTTTTGATCAGCTGATGCTGATTACCTTAAAAATGCTTGCTATCTGCCTAATAAATCGTCCGGGCCGATCAACCAGTCGACCCAAACTCCTGACACACTCTTAACCCTTTCATGTGTAAATGAATTAAAAACACATCCAGATTCTTAAAATCGCATGACATATGAATTTTCACTTTCTCTATAAAAAAAAAAAAAAAAAAAAAATCTAATTGTCCATTAATTTGTGATTTTGTGCACAAAGTTTGTAAAGATATACCAGGATATACATTCTACACTGAGAACGGCACATGGCTTAGAGAGCAACAGAAAGAGGATAATGATGGTGTTAAGTGATTTGGAGGCGATACACACACACACACACACACACACACACACACACACACACAAATATACAACTTTTCCTCAAAAGTGCCGTAAACTGACTGTTTCTCGGCGAGGACGTTACGCACGAAACGGTTAAAGCCCTCTTCTTGACTCAGACGCTTATTATTGCTACGGCGATCAGCTATTAGAGAACCTTGTTTATATGCGGTGTAACTGTGTTTGAGAAAATCGTAATAGATCCTCAAAGTAATCGTGTAAAACAGTTCTCGGGGACTGTGTAAACATCTGTATAGACTTCACCTGCAACCTGTACGTCATTGCAGGATCAATCTGATTATCCAATAGTGGCATAAAACATGTCACAGAAATGAGGATTTATATAAAAGGATGGTTCAAGGTCGAGTTTTCTAGCGCTGTTGTTAGTAACAGTTCCTGGGGACGGTGTGTGACATCTGGATGAAGCATCATCTAGCTGATGCTTCCTTGAGAGTCTCCATTAATGTTTGTCAAATGTGCAAGAATGTGGGCTGCAGCAAAAATGCCTGGAAATAAAGCTCTGATTATTTATGACAGCCTGTGGCAGAACTGTGGTAATTACTCAGATAGCGCACAGGATAATGCCAATACCTGCTTACAATGACGCTATTAAATTACAAAAGCAGATCAGAGCGTCCGTGCCGTCTGTGATAGGCCTCACTTTGAAATGCAAGCAGGCAGCTTCATTCCAGCCAACCCACACTCCTCATTAAACAGCTTTCTCTCGATCTCTTTCTCACCGAGTCTAATTGCGTCCATCTCTCTCTCTCTCTCTCTCTCTCTCTCTCTCTCTCTCTCTCTCTCCCTCCAGGTATGATCAAAGGTGCCTTTTCTGTGTTGTGTGTTTTTGCGTGCTTGCACTGGGGTGGTGTTTTACACCAAGTATAAAACACATCAAAAAACTGGACCAATAGCTTTGGCAACATTAAGAGCGAGGGACCAAAAGGAGTATAAAAGGATAAATAAATTAACTTTGTCTTTACCTTGAGCACATCAATGAAAGGCACAAAAGCAGCCCTCTGAAGACCATTTTTGTAGAGTTCTGAGATAAACACACAGAGAGAGAGAGAGAGAGAGAGAGAGAGAGAGAGAGAGAGAGAGAGAGAGAGAGAGTCAGGCTGGTTATTATTAGCTCTACTCTTTAGCCTCCTCATAATGTCATTTTCCTCCAGTGATTGGCAAATAAAGTGTCTATTGATGATGTGAAGCCGGGAAAGGGAGGAGGGACAAAAGGGATGAGGAGAGGCACAAAATGATTTCTCTGTACAGCACAGGAGAACAACGGCACATGAAATTCATTACATTCCCTAACAATGAGCTCAAGAGAAGAAGTCTCTCTCTTTCAGCACAGACAATGGACCAACATCACATTGAATAGAGACTTCAATTAGCCCCAGAGGCATTATAAACCCTGATAACACACACACACACACACACACACACACACACACACACACACACACACAGCAGAATGTAAAAGAGAGGATGATGAGATACTATTATTAGTGACTTGTTTAGAGATACACAGAAAGTGATAACAAATCCTGAAAGCAGTGGATTCGCTCAGCTTTAAAAAAAAAAAAAAAAAAAAAAAGTTGCCTATAGTACGTGCTTTTATTTATTTTTTTTAAAAACCGCACTTCGTTCTAAGAATTTGTACAGCACTGACTTCCAGTACCTCAGTTACTAACTTAAAAAAAAAAAAATAAGAAAGAAAACCCCATCCTATAGTTTGAAAAGTCATTTTTCAAAACATAAATGTTATAGAGAAATGCATGGCATTAAGTGATAAGCCACATTTCAGATAAAAACATTAAAAACATTATAAAACTGCATGGAGAATAGATGCAGTTGTAAAGGCAAAGGGCAAAGGATCACACTGGACACTGATTTCACTTAGTTTAGTTTTCCATTCTTCCGGATTTTTACTTAATTTTCTCCCAATTTTGCCAATTCTGCCTCTTGACTACCAATGGGGTCGGGTGAACACTAGCACATTAATTATAGGCAAAAAATGTTTATTTTCTGTCTTCTGTACTCGCGTGTAACACTAAAAGCCAGCCAACAGCATCATGCGACATCACGATGCAGCTGAACAACCTCCGAGGAAAGCACTATCTACCCTCTTCCGCATACACGAGCTCAGACACCTACGATTGGCTGGCGTTGCTGTGATTGACAGCGGAAAGAGCGGATGCCATCCATTCCAACCCAGACAACACGGCCGACTGTGCTCTCTTGGACTCCCAAGCATGGATGGCTGTGGTGAACACTTTGTTTTCAGTGAATGCTCTCACCTGGGTACTGTAGACTCGTACCTGAGGACTTTTATCAGTAATCATAAAGACGTTCCTGTGCTCGTCCCCGGACTTTTATCTGCAACCTGAGCATCATTTCGTTATTTTTGTTTGACTCTACAGTATGCAGTTGTATAAGAGTAATGACTGATAAGCGCACTATCCGGTGTCACCCAGAAGGATCCATTTTGACTTTGGTTCTTCTTAAGGTTTCTTCATCATGTTACCTCTGGGTTTTTCCTGGTTGCTCTAACCTCAGGCTTGCTCATTAGGGATCGAAAGCTATACCCAGATTTGACAGTACACTTTGCAAGTTGTTGTTGCTGGAGCTTTTTAATTCTTTTCTCCCCCCCCCACATTTTTTTCCCCCCCTTGCATTCGCATGTTTTGATGTTTGCTTTGGTCATTCGCTGAATTAGCAAATGTGGTGGAGCTTCAAACTGAAGCTTGAGCGGAGGCTTTCCCCTGGCATTGGCCTCCCATGCATCATCACCTCAATGGTTTTGTAGAATTATCTTGCAAGAAGTCAACCTCCTTCATTTTCAGGTCAATTTATGTCGAATCCTAGTTGAAACCCGTGTAAACTGGAGCGACTATAACGAGACGCCCATCCCAGTGGAGAGGAACTATTTGGGCAAGTTGCCCAACAGCTGAAAGTGGTTTGTGAAAATTACATTAAGGATGTTTGATGAGTCATATATCTGAGTGGCTGAGCAACACCACCCCGTCTTTTGCTTCTCCACCCCCTCACTTCTTCTGAGAGGCCCCAAAGAAAAGGTGAAGCGATTGCTCCTGAAGGAAATGTGAAAGAGAGCATCTCCAAGTTCAAACGCTTGAGCCTCTTTGGCGGCTTTTCACCACCATGCCTTTCCATCGTCTCGTTCCCGTCTTTCATGTAAGCCCTTCCATTAGTCGCCCTAATTAAAATTAAATAAGCTGGCTATTACGTTTTAGCGCGTGCTTTGTACTCGGTGGCTGGTTAATGTTACAAGAGTGTCTCTTTATGTAAGCGCTTGCTGTGTTGCACACTCCATGTGCAAGGCCACTTCATGCAACACAACATTTAGTAGCACTCTGAGAAAGCACGAGAGGGGGAAAGATGACAGGATGACTGGCTCAATCGCTCTCCTTATCGCTCACTAAAGCTCTCTGCGTTAATGTAACATCACAGCCATTGCAAAACAGCGAGTGTTCAATCAACAAGCGGGGAAAAGAGCGAGGAAGAGGTGGAGAAAGAGATTAAAGAGTAACTGCTAGCGGTTTTATGACAAGCATCATGGAAGCGAAGGAACTTTGATAGTGACGGTGTTGACGTTCTGTACCGAGCGCTCAGGCGTAAACGATAATTGAATGTGATGTACAAAATGTGTGAAACCTCAAAGCGACCTTGTCTCTCTCTATGTGTTTTTCTCTCCACCTGTCACATTGAGAAGGTGTAAAAAGTGCACAGCTGTTGCTCGATAAAAGACTGACATAAATATAAAGCTTAGAAGGAATTCACACATCATTCAACAGAAATCGTAAAGGAGCAAGTAAGAGCCCTTCATATCAGTTTAACCTCCTGAAAAAAATCGCCTTTTCTTACGTGACAATGTGGTGAATCAATTGGAAAGAGGATAATGATTGAGGGGAAGAATTATGACATGGCAACTTCACGCAAGGTGAACTAAGTTTGGGGTGAAAAGGCTAGATGAGCAGAACAAAAGGTGCTGAAAGGTAAGGAGATGCTGACATACGAGAGTGTTTGGTATTGGATTAAGAACACGAGAAGGCCGCGGAGCTTTAGGAACATGTTTGACTTTGTTCAGCCAACAAAAAAACGCAGCCGTGGAGAGAGTGAGAGGGCGACCCGTTGTAGACAATCGCGCCGAGACAATGCAAAGTGAAAAAGTAGTGAGGTCATGTGAGCCGTGCAGGTGACAAGGTCAGTATGAGAAATACACTTTTGTGTACACAGTATATTCAGTACAACATGGCTTAAATGTCACGTTTCGTGTCTGCATTCTGCAGTACAATAGCCTGCACATAGATCGGAAATGTTTGACATCAGCTTGTTTTGTTTTGTTTTTTTTCAAATTTGACAAGTTTACCAAGTAGAATGTAGGCAGATAAAAGGGCGTCAAGTCTCCAATACTGATGAACAAAACCTTTTGGGGTTTGTACGCAGCTTGATATTTCCATGAGGCCTATAGTCGGTGTTCTCCAAGTTTCTTCAGCACTTCGAGAAGAAGTTGCTTAACCATTAACAGAGAAACAGAATGCCTCACTTAGGAGCAATTAGCACACCCGCGTACATACCATATGTTTCCATGTGTACAGATTAATGCTTCTTTCTAGCAGTGTTCTTATATTTGTTATTTATAGCAATATATCGAGGATATTAAAAAGTCTACACACCCCCTGTTAAAATGGCAGGTTATTGTGATGAAGAAAAAAAAAAAGAAAGCAAGATAAGAACTTTTTCCAACCTCAATGTGAAATTACAATGTATAAAAAATTAAGCGAAAAACAAGTTCGAAACATTTCCAGAAAAAATAGGGGGAAAAAAAACAACAACAAAAAACGTACAATAACCTGGTTGCATAAGTGTGCACACCCTTTTATAATTGGGGATGTGGCTGTGTTCAGAATGAACCGATCACATTCAATCTCATGTTCAAAAGTAATTACCATACAGCTGTCATCAATGAAATGATTCTGATGAACCCCAAATAAAGACCAGCTATAAGAGTCTGTAGGATTTTCTTGACATCTTCTTGGTTTCATCCGACTTCTGAAGCCATGGTCCGCAAAGAGCTCGCAAAAAGCCTGTACAGGGCCTCACAGTCGAAAGGAACTGATCAGGAGAGGGGTGCGAAAAGTTTTCTGAAACATTAGATGGAACACCATGAAAGCCATCATCAACAAGGGGAGAAAATGGGGCACCACAGTGACATCACCAAGAACAGGACGTCCCTCCAAAATTTACAAAAAGGACAAGACAAAAACTTACCAGGGAGGCTGCCAAGAGACCTACGGCAACATTAAAGGAGCTGCAGGACAAGTACTGACAAGTACTGATTACTTTCTGCATGTGACAGCAATCTCTCACATTCTTCATATGTCTGGGATCTGGGGTAAGAAAAATCCAAGCTTAACCAAATCACCCCAAACCATGTGGCAAATTGCGTTAGGGTCCGATGAGACCAATTCCAAAAGATTCCAATATAATTTCATGATTCCAAAAGGGTGTGTTTGGCACAAAAAAAAAGCACATCACCAAAAGAACACCATACCCACGGTGAAGCATGGTGGTGGCAGCATCCTGCTTTAGGGGCTGCTTTTCTTCAGCCAGACCTGGGGCTTTTATCAAGGTGGAAGGAATCATGAATAGCGACAAATACTAGCCGCAAAACCTTCAGGCGTCTGCTAGTAAGCTGAAGATGAAAAGGAATTTCCACTTTTAGCACGACAATGACCCAAAGTATACATCCACATCAACAAAGGAACGGCTTAACCAAAAGCAGATCAATGTTTTTGAATGGCCGAGCCAAAGCCCAGACCTGAATCCAAATAAAAACCTGTGAGAAAATATTGCCAAGTCAAGTCAATAGACTCAAAAAGACCGAGTGGTGTAATAAAATCAAAAGCTGCTTCAACAAAGTGCTAGTTTAGGGGTGTGCACACTTATGAAACCAGGCTAACCAAGTCTTTTTATTTTTCCCTAAAATGTTTCTGATTGGTTTTCACTTAATTTTTATCCGTTGTACTTTCACAGTGAGGGGGGGGAAAAGTTTTATCTTGGTTTCTTTTTTTTTTTTTTTCTCTCCACCACAAATACGTGCCACTTTAACAGGGGTGTGTAGACTTTTTATATCCACTGTAGCACTGCAGATCCTTCCATGGACAGGGAAGATACATGATATGTTGATATTCATTCAGTGCTTCGGAAAAAAGGTAATTACACCAGATACCTGCTGTGTCCCCTTACAAGAAAAAAGTGTTTTATTTATTTATTTTAAGGTTTATTATAAAGTGCACTAAAATGGTACACATAGTGCAAATAAAAAGTTGTGATATGCACAAAATGAGGAATTATAAACCATTCTACAGTTGACTGAAACAGCATGGAGTTTTAATTTCATGTAGGTTCGTTATGCATCACTGTCTTTAAACTCGCTGGACAGATTAAGTGCCGTTACGCTGAAGATCGGCATGGTGGTGATTCGGCCGCAGGTAATCACAGGTTATCACAGCTGTGCTGATATTCAGTACAGCAGCACGACTGACGTTTCAGACACAATACGGCCAAATATTTTGTTTATTTTTGCTTTGTTGATGATAATAGTTCCCAAAGATGCCACAGAGCTGCGTGTTGCCGTGCCAACGCACAGGTCTAGTAAGTGTAGTAATGGTTTCAGTGTAACGAAGTACTGCTAGAAGTCTCTGTAGTGAACACAGACGAACGGAGTGATGCACACAGTCATCACATGTCCCGGTGCTCTTATACTAAATATCAGCACTGATGGAACGCCGCTTGTCCAATCAGATCAGTGGACTGGAAATAACGGTTAATGATGTTTACTGATAATCTGACGCCATAAACTCAAATTAAAAGGGCTTGTTGCTACAAGCTAGAATATGTAGTGTAGCGTATGTAGGCAGAACGCCTCAGACTACGTGTGTATAGCGGAAGAAAAGTCACGCAAGAGCATCAAAGAACAGCATGGGGAGGGTTGCCAGGTCACACACACACACACACACACACACACACACACATTTACACTTATAGGGCCAGTTTAGAGTAGAAAGTCCACATACTGGCATGTTTTTTTGGGAGATGGGTGGAAATGGGTGAACCTGGAAGAAATCCACACAGACATGAAGAGAACATGCTACACTCCGGACCGACAGGAACTCGAGTTCAGGATCAAACCTGGGACCCGGGAGCTGTGAGCAGGTAGCAACGCTCACAGCCTGCTGCTATTTACAGAACAGATTTAAAAATAGTATACTCGCACCTTTAAATAAGAAGCTCCTTACCTTCGGGCGGCCGGTTGGAGGTGGCCACCAGCACCACGCCACATGTAAACAAGCCTTTAAACAGCTGCTTCAGAATCATGGCACTGGCAACGTCAGTCACCTAATCGAACAAGAGAAAGAAGCTGCAATAAAACAAATTCAAACACAGTTGAATATTTCTTTATTCTGGCGTCGAATTCAATAAATCCCCTGAATTCACTGAGCTAGAAATGAGCTTCCTTGACCTCTGGCCCAAAGCCAATGAAGCAGTTTTTCAGGGTTTTGTGTTTCTCTGATGGAGGGCAAGATGGAGGGCAAGTCCGAGACTATGGGAGCAGTTCCAGGTGGAAGAGCTGAGGATGAGCAAAAGGCCGCTCCTTTGCCTTGAGCTAATTACCACAATTGTGATTGTGTATGTACACGTGAACACATGAATACCAGGTGTTGTTACATTTCAGATTGCGAGCCTTGGCCAAGGTCCATTGACCACCACACACAAACACAAAGCCTCTCCACCTGACGGCAAAATGGCCACGCAGAGCTGCAGCTTTCTGTCGGTGATGAGGACAAGTGCCTCGAGGTGGCTCAGATGAGCTAATCAAGTCAGCAGAGCCGGACAAAGCCACAGAATGAAATGATAAATAAATGAATGCATAAATAAATAAATAAATAAACAAACAGAGCAGTATGAGGCAAAATCAGTGGCACAATGGCAGCCAGATGGCCACACATACACACGTATGTACACACAAACGCACACAGATGCGTTCCCATTGTGTTCTTAAGGGCCTGGCATGGCCGTCCCTGAATCTCGGCAGCGCAGGGGTACGAGTGGTTCTTTCATTATCATTCTCATCATCGTCATTGTCATTATTATCATTTAAACGTTGCCTTTTTCACAGCAGCGAGCTGTCGCCTCACACACATCTGCAAAAACACAGGAGCTGCTGACCCTCTGGGAACAAAAGGAGCCCTTTAGTCAATAACCTACAATGAGATCCTCTTCCTTTCATATTCCATCTCTCTCGCTCGCTCTTCATCCCTCTTTCCCAGCTATCTTCCATCTTTCCATTCCTGCAATCTTTTGTGTTTAATATCCTGTCAATATGAGCAATATTTCTGTGCGTGTGCGTGCGTGTGTGTGTGTGCGTGCGTGTGTCCCTGAGTGTAGTCTACAGTGAGTGCATTTTAAGTTGGATGATGTCCTTCAGTGAAATAACAGATTCTTCAGGTTTCTGTTCTGCGGCCTACTGTACATTTTATGAGTGTTTGACAATTTTGCAGGGAGGACTGGGGACGCGACATGTTTTTGTCATGTAGCACACCGCCCTCACACACCGACGGCCATTATTTGTAAAAGGGGACACTTAAGACAGCCATACCCCCAGCATATGTTGTTTTTCTTATGCTGAAGTGCTCTCTTCTTTTGCATATTAAACCTTAGGCCCTCAGTGTAACCCCATTAGCATCTGTACTTTTGAGCAAATGTGTGTGTGTGTGTGTGTGTGTGTGTGTGTGTGTGTGTGTATGTGAGGGGGCGTGCTACAAAGCTGAGGTGCTGCTGCTTAAATTGGATCGCATGTCCTTTAACTGCCTTTTCTTTCTATGGCTTATTTCAAAAGAGTCATTTAATTATGACCTTTTCATCCATCCTGTATTTGTTTTTTTGTTTGTCACACAGGCAACATGGCACAAACGCATACACACACACACACACACACACACACACACACACACACACACACAGTCAGGGGGTATTGATTGCCCGTTTTAGCAGAAGAAAGCCGTGGCGTTGTCGAGGACGACCTCAAAAACAACGGCACAAATATTCAAATGAGCATCCAATTACGCCGGCAAAGAGTCACTTTTGTGCGGCGCACACGGGTGCCAAATTACGCTCTTTTGATCTTAAACCTTTACTTACTCCAAGCCGGCGACGAGTAATTTCGGACCGAAGGCTGAGACAATGCCTTGAGCGGTCGCTCTTTCTTTCTCTCTTCCTCGCTCTCTCTCTATATATCTCTCTTGGCCCTTCTCTCAATACCTTGCCTTCATTAAGGCAGCGAATGGGGGACAAAAAGGGGAAGACTACAAATTACTGATAATGACGGCGGACTAATGAAGAGAACGAAGAAATTTCATTAGCATTTAAGAGGCGAGGATGCGCGCGACCCGCCGCGGCTGCTCTCCATTACCCCTTCACTTAAGGAAGAGAGAGGGGCCGTCTGAAACCCGATGCCTCATTTGCATGCCTAAGTGGCCGCGGCTCCTGATTGGTAAGGGTCCATCAGGCTCCTAATTTATGTATCCCAAACAAAACACGGGTGCGAGAGCTCCGTGTTGGCGCTCGCCACGATCCACAAGTGCAGGGAAGCCGAGCGCACGGCCAGTGATGCGTGACAGACACGCACGCCGTGGACTTCAGCTGTGTTGGCGTGTACGTGCGTACACAAGTCATCATGGAAGATTTCTACAAGTCATGTGTACAGAAGTGAACAGCCTCTGAAAGACCTGCTTATGAAAAAAAAAAAAAAAAAAAGTCATTTGTAACAATAATAATGATAATGATAATGATACACATAATGTTTACATGATTATACGTCTTTTGAAGGACACGTATCAGACATCTCCAGCGTTCGTGCACTGCACGTCCGTGCTCGTTGTCTCTGTTAGAAAGGAGATTAGTATTGATTATTATTATTGATGTTATCAGAAAAGTAATGTTTATTAAGCCATATAGCTTAAATGGATTAACAGTGTTTGTAGGGTTTAGGGTCTGGACTCCACTAGATGGCTCCAAAATGTGCAAAGATGTCTGCTTTACATTCAGGAAAGAACCAGTATTGCTGCCTCGAGCCCTCAGATACATGTCTTAATGATTTAAAAATGAAAAAAAAAAAAAAAAACCTCCATACAGTTATATAAGCAAAACATTACACCCCCAAAACTGCTAACAGCGTTATAGGATGTTTCAGAGCATCTGAAACATTCTTGTGCAAAGCCTCAGTATAAGAGTACAAGTTCATTTTTAAATTTTAAATGCTTAATAGTGTACACCTCTGAACAATAAATTTTACTGGCATTCAAAAAAACAATGAGGGGAAAAAAAAAACAACAACAACAACAACAACAACAACAACAGCGCGTGGAGAAATATGATCCCTGATGGGAGAGCGTTAATATGTCGAGCACTAGTACCGACATTACATTATACAGCACGCATGCTTTATTTTGCATTTCAATGTTGTTATTTCCATGCTAACGATCTAACAAATTGGCTTTGTGTTTTTAGTTCTTGATTCGGCAAACACCTGTTGATCGCCTCCACCCACGCGCAGCCCGGAACACCTTCTGCGACTCCTCAGCCTGCCACCCTCCTCACCTGAAACTCATCCAGGCATAAGAGGCAGGTTTCTGCGCCGATCTCCATGGCAACAGGGAAGATGGGGTCGTACGTTGTCAGTTCGCCCGGGCTTCGTTTCGGCAGGCTCTGCTTCAGCCGGTGGATCCCTGAAACCAAAACATTTACAGTCACTCCCCACGAATGACACAGGAAAATAAAATAAAATAAATAAATAAATTTAAAAAAAAAAGAGAAAATAACTTGAAGAAAACAGCAAGGACTTTTATTAATAAGGTGAATATTATTTATTTATTTATTTTTTATACACTGCATAGCTTCATTTTTAGAGAATGTACTGTATTACATTTCAAAGCATACTTATATAATTAAATAAGTATTGAAAGAGAGTTGCTTACAGGGACTTTCATATGCATGTTTCTTTAAAAAAAAAAAATTTTTTTTAAATCCTAGAAATAATATTTATGATGCCATAATATTTCTTCACCAGGAGAACATAACATTAACATAAGCTGTATTTCAGGTGTTTATATGCAAGCTGCATGTATAAAGTATAAGAAGAGAGAGCTTACGTCTGTGTACGTCTGACATAAAGGTGTTAAAATGCACTCTTTTTTTCCTGGGATTTTTTACATGGGAGTAAAAGATGTCCATCAGCATCGTTTTTCCAGTGCCTTGAGAGAAAAAAAAAAAAAAAAAAGTATGCAGTGATGAAGACCAGTGTATTATAATTAAAACACACTCTTCCTGATCCACTGTCTTCTAAAAGATGCCTAATTATGCGATTTCTGGTAACGCTGAGCAAAGTTGTGTGTGTGTTTCAATGCGTCTTTAATGGCTGCCATTATGATCGTAGAGGTCGGATCAAGACGTCCTGGACTCACCAACACCACCATGAATGTAGCATCCGCGAGGGGGATGTGGCTTCGCGCAGTCCTGTGACACAACAGAACGCAAACGTTCACGCATATAAATTCACTACATATCACACCACATCGTTCTCCAGGAATCGACACTAAAGGCTTACAGGTTACACAATTTGTTTTTCTACAAAAAAAGAGAATAGGAAAAAATGGATCTGTGGTTAAGTAACTTAATTACATACTGAAGAAATACAGGGATTCAATATTTAACTGAAGTAAATTTATTTTATGAAAAAAAAAAGAAGAAAAATTTTCATTTCAAATCTGGTTCTTCAGGGAGTCTACGATGCCACGTATCCTAACGGGCCCCATTTATCAACCTTTTAGTAAAATAATGCGTAGATGTTTGCGTGAGCCAAACAGAACTAAAGAATTCCACCGGATTTACAGAAGTTTTGCGCATGCTGATGGATGCCAGTCACCTGTAAATGACCAGGCGCATGAACATGTGTGTAACTGATTCGCATTTGGTGACGCCCAAAAAAACCCCATAAAAGGCAAAGCTCGCAGAGCTGAAATGGCGAGTGAAAGGCAGAAAATAGACTCTCAGCCACAGAAGTGGAAGTTATTTTGACTCACATCGATACCAATAAAAAAAAAAATGTATTATGGAACACTGTAACAGCATCTGAAAGGCCAAACTATAGAGCCAAATTACAGAAAAGGTAGAGCAGATGTGCATTAATTGAGAACAGAAAAATTTGACATTAAAATGGAGAAAAAAAAAAATGTCTACTGTACATAGGTGATTGTGGACACTAAGGACATCATGTCAGAAAACTGCTATTTTTAACGGTTTTCTTTCTTTCTATTTTATTATTATTTTTTTTTAAAAGAGAAGTGTCTCTGTGACCCCAGGGCCAGAAATCCATCAAGCCCTCCCTGATGCCATGTTAGAAAAGCAGAAGGGCATGTGTCCACAAGAAGTGAATGTTCTTTAGCACACTATGGAGCATACAACACATTGCAGCTTGAGACATACCTGATCGGTCACTTATCCGTCACTTCCTGCTGACTCTAATAAAGTGTTGCACAAATAAGACGCCAAGACGGCAAACGGAGCCGACTCACACATCGCCTGAGCCCGTCCTCCTTTTATACAGCAGAATTTATTTAATTTAATTAAATGACTGGTCTTATTTGTCTTAATTTATGGATTTATGTTTTCTTAATTTTTTGTCACATTCAATATTTCTTTATTTACCGCCATTAATATGAAATGACTGGGTTTCACAAAGGTTTTATTAAATTTGTGTTTTTCTAAAATTACAGGATTTTCATGAAGCCTACATTTTCTCGGATAAATGCTTTCACGAACGATTTATGAATATATCCGTTTGTATCCAGCTTGACAAATGAGGCTCACTGTTCCTAGAGCCTTTGGAGGAAAAACATCCTCACAGATCCTCCATCATATTTAACAGTGAGGATAATGTTCTTTTCTCTAGAACCATACGCATTTTTACACTAAACTCAGGATTTTTTTGTCTCAGGATCATAGAACCTTAGTCCAGGTTCTGGTACTGACTAGCGAAATCCAATTGCTTACGTTTGTGGCTTGATGAAAGAAAAGGATTTATTTCCTCCTGTTTTGAAGCCAAATGCTCCCAACTTCTGCAAATCTCCACCTGTGATCCCTGGAGAAATCTCTGCCTCTCTAACCACCCTTTTCGCTTTGCGTGGGGGTAAATTGCACTTGCGTCCTTTTCCAATCAGGTTCATTACAGCTCCAGTTGCTTTAAGCTTCTTAATTATTGGGTATTTTCAGACATGTAGCTATTTTTAGAGCCACTGCATGTTTTATAACGGTTGACACACTTGGTTCGGTGTCTCACTTCGTTTATGTATTTGCATTCCTTCTCAAATTGATAAATGAAGGGATGCCAATGTAACAGGAAGTCACGGACGGCCAATTAAGAGTTCATTTTTTCCTAAAACACTGATTTTTTTAAATTTACTTTGCCCCCTGTTCTGTTAAAAATGGCCAGAATAGTCCAACAGATGAAAAATCCGACAAAAGATTATTTAGTCAACATGAACCAGCTTCACTTTCCCTCTATTCTTTTCTACTGGCAAAGTGGGCGACGGCCTTATGACCTGTCGCTCTCTATTAGATCTCCCAGCAGCTCAGACATGCTACAGTGGTCAAACACAGCAAGGTGACTGAAAACCTGAGAGTTGTTTAAGATGCACTCCTCCTCCATGCTTTTATGGAGTGCTGTCAGAGACTGGCGGCCAAAAGATCACGTAGCATCACTGTAATGAGTAAGAGTTCAGTTTTTCCAATCGCTTAACACAGCATAGGAATCACTTCTTAGGTTTGCTCTGCAGGTTTGCAAGAACGCACTGCAGCGCTTCTATCCTAGTGACATTTTACTCCTTAAAATGTTTCTCCTTTAAGCCTGGATCAAAAACAAACAAAATAATAATAAAAAAAAAAAAAACAGAAATGCAGAAAAGTGCCTTAGCCGATTTTGTCTCTAGCCAGCAAGCTACCTAGCTAACTAATATAAACTTCACTGTTAGCTAGTTACCCACTCTTCTGATTGGGATTTTACAGTCCCAGTGTTGTCAGAATCGAGTGTGTGACTGTAATGTATAAGAGAAGAATGTCCACTGATCCGTTCCTGCATGTCGCACATCCTGGCCAATTTGACTATGCAAGCTGTGGTGCAAAATACAATCGAGTTCCTAACCAGTTTGATAAACCACACATGTGATTGTGAAGCAAATACAGCAGCCATTTTTCAGCACAAGAGTGAATTATATTATTTTAGAACTTCGAGTGTTTATACGGTATAGCTAATCTAACAGGCATTAGCTTGCTGACTTAACTAGCAGCTAGAAGTTGGATGTAAACATGTCTGGTGATTTCTCAAATTCTGTAAGGTTACAGAATGCCAGTCATCGTGTAAAGCCAGCCAACGACTGCTGCATCACAGGGCAGGGTAACACTCAGAGGAAAGCGCTATCTACCCTCTTCTGCATACATAAACTCACAGATATCCTCAGTTGGCTAATGCTGCTGTGATTGACATGGGGAATGAGAGTATACTATTGCTAATAATGCTAGCAATCAGCTAGACGCAGAGGCCATCCAGGAGAATTTCATCTATTTTCAGACACTGGTGAATAAAACAAAGGTTTATCTGCTAACGCTTGGTTGCTGTTGTGCTCCAGATTTAACTTTCTACTGAAACTCATGATTTTCTGACAGAAATTGCTTCAGTTTCTCCTGAGCAGCTTAACATCCAGCGTAAAATCCTGCTCATTCAAAATAATGGATTCAAAATCTCCCCAATACTCGTAAAAAAAAATCAGTTATAATAAGTTATAAAACGTTATATCATTTTATAAGAGTGCTTGAATTTAAAGATTTGGATTTAAGGTTTGACATGCAAACTGATTATAGTAAGTAAGAATGTAATTTTAGTGTTTTTGATCTCATCATCAAGATTTAAAGTCTATTAGCAATACGAAATAATTACACCATTGGATATTTGCCAAGGGGCCTGTTTGATCAAAATATGGTGGTCAGAAACACCGAATTTGGGGTATTTATTACGGGCCCAGGTCAAAATGCTGGTTCAATGTAAACTGCCTAAAAATGGCTATGCCATGGGCGTAGATTTATAGATTAGGACAAAATGGCCCACAAAGGCATTATATTACACCACTATTCAGCATCGAAATGAACAAATGAAAATGAAAAAATGACTCACTCCATTAGCATTATTTAACAAGCTAATATTTAGCGACTGCATTGTAGTATTTAATCCCTCTTATTTACAGCTCAATAAATGAATGACAAAATTGTCAGCGGAAGTTAATTTACCTCATCAGATACTAGCAGCTGCCCAAGTTCTTCATGCTAATCCTTGTTTAATTAGTCAGTGAAGAAATGACCCATTTGACTCACTTTGCGGCGCGACAAATAGGCATACACTTCTAATTGAACAGCTTGTGTAACTCCTGATATTTGGAGCAGACAGGCATAAATTATTTTGATGTCATTAAAAAGCTTACAGTCTCAATCTTCCGAGTGATAAATATGTATTTTGGGTCTGCGTGACTGATTTCTAAGAGTAGGCGACAATTATTATAGATAATAGAAACATTATCATGCTGCTAGGCCTCTCACCTCACAGGACTGCTCGCCCTGTTAAAATTCATGAAATACAAAAATCAATTCATCTGCTACCAGCATCCCACACACCTTGTGCTCTCTTTCACATGAACACACACACACACACACACACACACAGTTACTCTTAACCACAAGAGACACACACTGGGAGAGTGCACGCAAAATCACACACTGTGTGTGTGCTAAATCAGAACAATTTAAGGGGGATTCTCCAACTGGAGGTACTTTTATGCCCCTGGACCTCGAATTCATCTAAAAACTTAACAATGAAACAAACTGTTTAAAAACAATAGCTATTTTTCCTCGAAAGGGGGTTTTCTGCACCTTAAACCAAAGTGACGATTGCTAGAAAATGAAAATGTTGAAAACATGATGAGTCTGGTTCCTCTCAAGGTTTCTTCCTCATGTTGTCTCAGGGAGTTTTTCACACACTGCAAAATCACACACTGTTACTTACACATACACTCAGGACAGAGTCGTGTAAATTCAAAACACTGAGCTGATGTTCATTTGTAAATATGCTTGAATTTCACTTTTGAAAAGCTGTAAATCCAGTACAGCGTGAGTAATGAAGTCAGACGGAGTATGCGCGTGCTACAGGTGACGGTACAGACAGCAAGGAAACTTGTACTATCCTTCAGAAAAGCATCCGTCGGTCACAGTCGGGACTCATCTGCAATTCATGTTTGAATTTGCCCCAAATACTCCCTAAAACTGCAGAACCCCTTTTCAACTAAAATTTAAAAAACAACAACAACAACAACTAACCAATAACCAGTCAATTAGTAACTCACAGCGACAACAGAAGTGATGTCACAGTTTTATTATTATTTTTTTTTGCAGGTAATCAGTGTGACATGATTTATTCCCATTCCAAACACTTACCTTTTCAGTGCCACATTCCTCTTCTCCTTTCCTCGAAGCAACATGTGACACATCCTTTACCGTTTCCTCTGTCTTAACCCTATGCGCTGGTTCGGAGATTTTGGACACTTTGTCACTTAAGCTACTGTCCTTCCCGTTCTCTGGAGGAGAAAGAGGGAGGTTGGTATGTCTTGCCATCTCTCCATGCAACTTCTCAAGCTGCCAAAGTGCAGCTTTCTGCAGACTGTCTTCAAGGAGCAACCCAGAGCGCACCAGACTGTCATAGTGAGCGATGGGTCCAATGGGTGTGGCGCAATCGGGGCTAGTCGACAGGGGTCCACGTTTCTCAGATGTCCAACAACCTGGAAGAAGAGACCAGGTACAGTCACTTGTATGATGCTCTGTATAATGTATGGAACTGTCTGGGTCACTGCTGGTCCTGGCGATTAATCAGGGATCAGAGAACAATAGTTACATATTTAACTAGTATTTTTTATTTCATCCATCCTTAACAACCAGAGGCTGAAAATCACCTACATTAGTATGGGGACTGACACCTGAAAACATGTTCAGAGATGACCACCATATTCCTGCCACTATGAGGAGCAATATTGAAGTGAAGTGAAAGTGACTTGTGGCCAAGTATGGTGACCCATACTCGGAATTTGTGCTCTGCATTTAACCCATCCAATTGCACACACACATACACACACACACACAC
>JAKKZL010000191.1:0-10849 GCA_037576815.1 Pangasius larnaudii
GATGCCTGGCATCTTTTACCCTTAACCAGCTCATCAACCTTTAAACAACTGCACCTTTCCTGATGTCATTCAATTGTCCGTGTGTCAAGTAAAAGCAGAGATTCACCCTGTTAAAGTTCATAACAGAAAAAAATCTTCTAACAAATATGCACAAAATCACTGAGGCCAAGTCAGTTTGTCAGTTTTGGAGACTCTGATTTTCCCTTGACTTTCCCAGCTCAAGTTCGAGTTTGCTCAATGATGGAGCTTAGTGCTGATTGACTGACACACACATCATGTCATATCCACCATAATTGCTGATTATGTACCATAATCCGTAAGTCCTGAATCCATTTGGCCTTATCTAATCACACAACTGCTTTTCTTTCTTTTTTTTTTTTTGTTTCACACAAAGTCCAATTTACAGTTAAAGTTTCTAAAACATTTTTGTCTCTGTTGTAGAGAAGGTCTTGGGTTATAGTTCAAACCAGACGTATGATAAAGACATGGACTAGTCGAGACATCATATCTCAAAAATTTCTAAATTTCTACATACATATATACATACATATACAAAGATGGCTCTTTTAATGCTACATGTAAGTGCACTAAATAAGAGACCAGAATTTATAAGGTCTATAAATGATCATTTAGGCAACTGAAAGGCCATCAAGAAAAACAATATACTTAGGCAGCTTATTTCTAAGGGCTGTAGTAAGGAATAACAACAGCACATCGGTTTTGTATCAGGTACATATGAAGAAGGTACAACATCCAGTCTCTATGAGCAGACATTGCTAAAAGATACAGGTTTAAAAATATATATTATATCAAACCACACGAGTAAAGACATTCAATCCTGTCCTTATGACAAGAGTAACACAAAGTACCTCTACTAAGACTGTTCATGTTGGGTCATGAAGCTTAAATAATGAATGAAATATTTTTACGTGTATGATTCATATATTTTTTTTCTCATAGTCATATCTGCTAAGATCTGATATAGATAAATTGCTTGAGCTGCTTGAAACTGGTTTATAATCAAATTAATCTAACTTTAAATCTCTGCACTGATTGGACCTTTTTGATTGAGTTTGTGTTGTACCAAACATCTATTACATTACATTAAGAATATAAATAATGTTTATACAGTTATGTATATTCACGGGGCAGATAAACTGAGATTAACCTGATCAGTGCTACAGTAATGATGACAGCAGGTTATTGTGTCTGCTGGACATTTATCATACAGTAAAGAAATGGCTAATGTCCACATTAGCGGTATAGTGTAGTGTTTCTCATGATGAATTAGGATATTATTCTTTTTGCACTTTTGATTAAATGGTTAAACCGAATTGTGACAAGATATTGGTTATTAATACTTTTAGACCCTGATTAAATTGCAGTTTTTGGCACTCTCTGGTGGTTTCAACACTGGATATGAGCTGAAAATCTTGGTACCGACCGCCAAATTAATTGGGTCCTTGACCAAGGCCTGTTAAACCTCCACTGCTCAATTGTATCCTGTCACATTGTATAAGCGGATGATATTGTAGTTCAGCTGTTTTTAAGGTGTTGATAAGCCGTGACCTCTTTAATGTTCATCAAACATCTCATTCGTCTCATTCTTTCAGAGATGTGGATGACATACTGACAAGTGGCAGGGAAAAAAACGTGACACTGTCAAGTTGCATTTTCTTGGCTTTAGTTTGGCTCCACTTGTCCCTTTAGAGGGAAGGGTCACTGCAAATAAGTACTTCATTTCTTCTGACTGACCTCCTATGATGAAACAGTGCCATCCTGACAGTCTCTTCCAGGAAGACCTCAGGCCCCATCCACGGGGTACAAAGGCTCACTGAATAATTTGATGATGATGTAAATCATATGTTATGGCCTTCACAGTCACCATGTCTCGACCCATCTGAACACATGTGGGAGATTCTGGAGCATTGTCTTAGACAGCGCTCTCTAGCACCATCATCACTACACCAACTGATGGAAGATTTTTGGAAGAGCGTTGTTCATGCCTCCAGTACGGGTCCAGAAATGGGTAGAATCAATACCAAGGCTCCAGAAAGCTGTTCTGGTGGCTGATAATTGCCTGACACCTTACTTATCCACATGGTGGTTCTCCTTGTTGTTTTTATTTTTTTCCAAAGCAGCCAAGGGTTTGAGATTTAGCTTCCTGAAGGACTACTGGAACCATGCAACTTTGTATCATGTATTCGCCATATGAAATGATGTATGTACACTATATGACCAAAAGTATGTGGACACCTGACCATCACACCCTTCCCCAAACTGCTGCCAGAAAGTTGAAAGCACAGAATTGTCTATAATGTCTTTGCATTCTGTAACTTTAAGATTTCCTTCACTGGCCTAGTCCAAACCTTTTCCAGCATGAAAATGCTACACAAAGTGAGCTCCATAAAGACATACTTTGCTGTTGTTAGTTTTGAAAAACCTGAGTGGCCTGCACAGAGCTTTGACCTCACCCTACCCTACCTGCCCAACCTCACTAATGCTCCTGTGGCTGAATGAGCAGTAATTCGCACAGCCATGTTCCAAAACCCAGTGGCTTTGGAATGGGATGTTCAAAGAGCACATGTGGGTGTGATGGTCATACATTTGGCCATATAGTGTATTTCATTTCTAGTGATAAAATTTAGTACATACTGGCACCATGATCCTCTGATATTTCCATTAATATTAACAGAGTAGTCCTCTTCTGAAGGTCTGAGCGTAATAAGGACACTCAAAGATGCTTTCTTCCTCCTCCATGCACCTTCATTTTCTATCAAACAGGATATTCGTAACCTCTAAGTTTGAATATTGCGATTCCCTTTATGTAGTTTCGACATCTTAATATATTAATATTTCAGGGATACTAATAGACCCACTAATATTGCCCACTACCTATATTAATCATTTCACAACTAATTTGCAAAAAAAAAACAAAAAAAAAAAACAAAAACAAACCATGTTCATGTTCATTAAAGATGAAAGTAGCCCTGTTGCTGTTGGACTATTATCTCCCAGAGGGACATGGGATGCAAATATAAGTGCTCACATTTCTTAATGTGAAAAATATTTTGTACTTGATACTTTGAGGCTGCAGATGAAAGACTGGACTGCATATTGTTGCTCCCTACATGTTGAAAGATGATGGAAGTTTCAAATTCATCTTTACTAGAAGAAGCACCTTTGATTGAGTACTGTTATCCTGACTCAAATGCCTCTTGTGCGAAAAGTTCTCATAATGTGGCAACTAAAACTGTGTTATATTCAATATTGGTGTTTGCAATGGCCATTACGATTTTGGGGAACTCTGTGGTCATCATCTCTATAGCTCATTTCAAACAACTTCACACACCTACAAACATTCTGGTGATGTCTCTGGCTCTGGTGGATCTGCTTCTGGGAATCATAGTCATGCCGTTCAGCATGGTCAGATCCGTGGACGGCTGCTGGTACTACGGAAAAGATTTCTGTCTCCTGCACTCTACTTTTGATATGTTTCTCACTGGTGCATCGATCTTCCATCTGATTTTTATTGCAATCGATCGATATCAAGCTGTGTGTTATCCACTTCAGTACCCTACAAGAATAACTCTAACTCTGGCATGGTTTATGGCAGCTCTAAGCTGGACTTTAGCTGCAGCATATGGTTTCACTCTCCTGTATACAAAAGCAAATGTGGCTGATATAGAGGACTTTCTTGAATCTATAAGCTGCTTGGGAAGTTGTATACTTTTGATCAATGAACTATGGGCTGCTTTCAGTACAGGTGCATTTTTCATTTTGCCGGTCTGTGTTATGATTTATTTGTATGCTCAAATATTTTTCGTTTCAGAAAAGCATGCAAATAAAATGGATGGCGCAAAACAGGGCAGAGTTGACATGGCCTCAAACAAAATTTCACAAAAGGTGAAACATGAGAAAAAGGCAGCAAAAACTCTTGGGATTGTTGTAGGGGCATTCAATTTATGTTGGATGCCATATTTCTTTACATCTGTTGTTGATCCTTTGTTTGATTTTACCACTCCTCTAGTTCTTTATGAAGTGTTTGTCTGGTTGGGTTACATTAATTCAACTTTAAACCCCATCATATATGGCCTTTTCTATCCGTGGTTCAGAAAAACACTGAATCTCATTGTCACACTAAAAATATTTGCACCGAACTCCTCTGATATAAAAGTCTATTCAGCTTAACGGAAATGTACTGATGACATAATTATGAAGTCATAGTCAACATCGGTTTTACATGAGGACGACCATTAATGCTGTTATACTTGGGCATTCAGAAAACCAGGAATAAATCAAGTCTGTTTTTTTAGGCTTGAATGTTTTGAAAGAATTTTTAACGATATTCTTCTGTATTTAATGTACACAGGCATACCAGAGTTTCCCAGAAGTGAGGAATATTTTGCACAGAAAAAAAATATGTACATGTTCAAGGCCACATCAAATTACTGTGATGTGGAATATTGAAGCATATAATGAATGTTAAGAAAAAGGAAAAAAAATTAAAAGCATTTCCAAAAATGAAAGATGGATTAATAGTGTTTTATATTCCATTCAAATAATTAAGTATACTGATATGTCCACATTTATGTTAATCATAACTGCAGGGTTTCAGATATGGTTTATCCAATTTTATCCATTTAATACGGTTGCTTTATTGGACTACACTGCCATTTCATAGATTAGAATTATGAATTAAGCATAGAATTATACTGTAGATAACCGTGATTCAGGAACCAAACCATCATGCAGGCCAAATACAGCTTGCATGCAATAATAATGCCAGTGGGGCTTGATAAAGCCTTAGTCACTTGGGAGGCCTGGATGGTTCTGGATGTGCTGATTCTGGTTGTGAGTTAATTCATAGAACACATAAGATATAAGATACTTGGACATAAGCCTGTTCACCCCTGGCTGGGTTGCCTGGGTGAAGGTGTCTGATAATGAAAGACCTGAAAACACACAATGACACCAGGTTACTTCACTGATGGCCTCCAGGGCAGTGAGGGTTGCAAGCAGGGCAGAGAGGGTTAGCACTCCAAACTGCAGTTCCCACAAGGCAGTACCCACGACAAAGCTACGGAAAGCCCCACTGAGTTATAGCCCCAGGGGTGTCCGAGAGGGGCAGAGAATGAGCACTCCAACTAGACAGACATACAGCCAATGACCCATGGAGTAATCACTATGAGTGTGGTGTGTGTATGTGGCAAAGTCTGCAAAAAAACTGCATAGCCTGAAGATCCACCAGGCCAAAATGAGATGCTTGCTGGGGGAGCAAGTGGTACAGTTCACAGGTCCAGCACATGAAGAGATGGAGGAGGAGCCAGGCCTGAAATCGCCCCACAAACCACGAGCCTCCAAGCATCATAACCCCAACCATGTATTTTTTTTTTTTTTAGGCTTGAATGTTTTGAAAGAATTTTTAAGGATATTCTTCTATATTTAATGTAAATAGGCATGTCAGAGTTTCATAGAAGTGATGTGGAATACTGAAGCATATAAAGATGATAAGGAAAAAAATAAAAATAAAAGCATGCGAACCCACCGAAGTTGGCTGAAGCTTTGGAGCACAAATGCTGCTTGGACACAATCAGCTTTAATTAAATATAATAGATAAGAGAAGGTATATATCGTTGTCACCTCAACCATGGACAACCCCCCCCCCCCCCCCACTATCAAAATGAATGAATGAATGAATGAATGAATGAATGAATGAATTAAATGAAATGAAACTCCAAAACCTCGTGGCAAGTCCTGGGCAGATTTGAGGGGATTTGTGTGCAATTCTAATAATGTTGGTAGTAAATTTATTAAACTGGTTGCATACAAAAAGTGTAACAATATAGTCCCTGTCAATGACCATATAATCAATTCTGTTAAAAGACTACACTACCCATTAGCCCTTGCACAGCACATGACCCCACTAATCACACACACCTGTTCCTGATTGCACCCAATGACCACTGTTATTTAAGTCCTGGTTTTTGTATGTTTCTTTGTTGTGTTACTCTTTGTCTTTTTTTTGTGTTGGTTACCTCATATCCATAGTTTATGTTTAGCCTCCTAGGTTTTTTTTTTGTTGTTCATGTATCACTTGAAAATAAATTGGTTCAAATAACTGATTAGGTGCTTAATTAAAACCAGATTTGCTCATCATGTTGGCCTACAGTATGTGCCAATCTGTGCTCATTATGATTAACTGACAAAAAAATGTCTAAAAATGAAATATTGATTCTCCTTTATGTAGTTTTCCACATATTAACATATCAGGCATTTTAACAGATCTTGATCATTTCATGCCCAATGTTCACAGCAACAAACAAGTTTTTAGTTCCCTATTGATCTAAAGGGGAAGTAACTTGGTTGGTATTGGACTACTATCTCCCAGGTGGTCTCATTACTTGACCAGTAAGTAAATATAACTACCAACATTTCCTAAAGTAAGAATCATGTTGCACATGAGGCTGCAGAGACTTGTGTCTATATTTTTGACATCATTAGCTTGAAGGATGGTGGAACCTCAAAATTCTTCTTTACTGGGAGTAGAACATTTTATAGAGTACTGTTATCCTGAATCAAATGTCTCATGTATGAAAGTTTCTCATAATGTGACTGCTAAAACTGTGTTATATTTGATACTGGTGTTTGCAATGACCATTACAATTCTAGGGAACTCTGTGGTCATCATCTCTATTGCTCATTTCAAACAACTTCACACACCTACAAACATTCTGGTGATGTCTCTGGCTCTGGTGGATCTGCTTCTGGGAATCACAGTCATGCCGTTCAGCATGGTCAGGACCGTGGATGGCTGCTGGTACTTTGGAAAAGATTTCTGCTATTGGCATTCTACTTTTGACTTTCTCTTCACCGGTGCATCGATCTTTCACCTGATTTCTATTGCTACAGATCGATATCAAGCTGTGTGCTATCCACTTCAATACCCTACAAGAATAACTCTACCTGTCGCAGGTTTTATGGCAGCTCTGAGTTGGGTTTTGGCTACAGTGTATGCTTTCAGTACCGTTGGTACAAAAGCGAATGAAGCAAACTTAGAAGATTATATTGCATCCATAGATTGTTTTGGAAATTGTTTCTTTTTGGTTAATGCGCTATGTGCTTCTATAAGTACATCTCTTTTTTTCATTTTGCCGGTCTGTGTTATGATCGGTCTGTATGCTCAAATATTTTTGGTTTCAGAAAAGCATGCAAGGAAAATGGAAGGCACAAAAAAGGGCAGAACCGATGTGATCTCAAACAAAATATTACAAAAGGTGAAACATGAGAAAAAAGCAGCAAAAACTCTTGGGATTGTTGTAGGTGCATTTAATTTATGCTGGATGCCATATTTCATTACATCTGTTGTTGATCCTCTTTACAACTTTACCACTCCTGCAATCATTTATGAACTATTTGTCTGGTTGGGTTACATTAATTCAACATTCAACCCCATCATATATGGCCTTTTCTATCCGTGGTTCAGAAAAACACTGTATCTCATTGTTACACTAAAGATATTTGCTCCTAACTCCTCTGACATAAAAGTTTATGCAGCTTGAAAGAAAAAAAATAATATGCTTAAAATAGATATGGACACTGAAGAGTACAGACTGTATTTTAATTGTGATGCAGTTTTTATTTGCATACACTACAATAACTGGATTAGTCATATCTAACAAGCTTGATAGTGTTGAAAGGGCTACTACTTTTCAGCACACTGTCCAATGATATTTTCAATGTGGACATACATGCCAGTGTTTCATAGTAGTCAAGGCCTCACTGCAGAAAAGGGGGCTTGTGATGCTTGTGCAAGTTGACTGTCAGGTCAACCCAGGTACCGACAGTGAACTCTGTTTCCCAGAGTTTTCATTATCAATCACACCTAGTACTATATGTAGGACTCTCAGATGTGAATTTCTGTATTTCGGATTTTCCCTGACATTGTTGTTTGCTGATCTCCTGACCTCTTCCTGTTTTCTGTTTCCGTCTTTGACTCACATTTTGGATTTTCTTTTTTGCCAGTTTCCCTTTGGCGATGGCACCATCATGCTCTGTACCCAGCCCCTTCTACTCTAAGTCAGTGCACTACACCAAGAGCACATCTCTTTCTTAGTCACATGATCTCAAAGCACCCTATTATCTTGGGGTTCCCATGGATGCAACTACATGATCCACATATGTCATGGACAGATAAGGAAATCACTCACAGGTCACCTCATTGTCTGCAACATTGTTTTAAAGCACCTCAGCTCATATTAGCCTCTACCACAGTGGAAGGCCCTGAGAACAGCACTGAGTACTAAAACCTCCACGAAGTGTGCAGTAAGACCAAGGCCACCAGTCTACCACTGCATCGCCCCTACAACTGTGGGATGGAAATTAGGCATGATAATGAGCCTAACCACCTGCAGACTAATGGACAGGTGGAGAGAGCCAACCAAGAGATCGGCCATTTCCTAAGAACATTCTGTGCCGAGAAGCAGGAATCAGTTTCTACCATGGGCCGAGTATACCCAGAATTCACTGAGGCACTCAGCGACACAGTTAACCCTTTTCCAGGGTACCAACCACCTCTGTTCCCCTGGAACGCCAACCCCACCAACTTCCCCACAGTCAACAAATGGTTTCAAAGGAGCGAACAGGTGTGGGAGAACACTCATAGATACCTAGAGCAAGTGGCTCAAGTCAACAAGGAGAACGCAGACCGACACCGAGGGGATACACCATGGTATCAACCCAGAGACCGATTTTGGCTGACCACCCAAGACTTTCGTAATCCCCAAGCATGTATGAAACTGAACCCCAGATACATTGGGCCCTAGAGAATTCTGAAACAAATCAATGGCTTCACGTACAAACTCAAACTTACCACGACACTGCCGTATAACTCCACCACAACTCAACTCAACCACAACAAACTCTGTTTCCCAGAACTCACCACGGCCTACAAACATGGCCACCCTGGGTTACACTTATGCACTTTGTCACACAGTTCATGCACACCTATGGGGTTAGAATTGTTTCACATTTCCAAATAAATAGATTACGATCTACAAATAAATAAATAAAATGAGATTTACAAATAAAAAAACGTTTACAGATACGTTTTTATGTCACAAACACAACTCTGTCTGTCTGGATTTGTAGATCGTTTTAATAAAACGCTATACTGCATTTATATCCGCGTCAGCCTCAACTTCATGACATTGACAGGATGAGAAGAGGAAAGTTTTAATTAAATTTTACCCATAAAAAGAGGTTACTCAGTGCTTATATTTGATGTGGTTCTAAATAATGTTTGTGCTTCTAAATAATGTTTGGAAAATGGTGGGAAAAGATGCACTTTTTCCCGGTATGCAGCTAATAATAACTTTCTTTTGATCAGTGTGTCCACACATCTGATAGGAATGCAGAATGCCTCAAAGATTTTCAGTAACAGTAACAGTAACAGTAAATGTTAAGGAGCGTGTTATAGATACCTCACATCCAGGAACGTAACAAGATTATTTGAGTTTTACCATTTCATTAGATACTTTATGTATCTAATGTATGTTTTTCATTCATAGAAGTCTAATGTTTGTGCCAAATCATCCTGTACTTGCTGTCTCTTTGTGTGACATAAACCAATGTATTGCTGATTATTTGAGTGACAGAAAACAATCTGATGTAATCCTGTACATGTCTAATTAGTCTGTGGTTTTCAATAACCAAAATTAGATAAGAGTGTGAAGTCAACAAGCTCTTTTGTCAGTAACACCTTTGATTAGTTGGATACCTGTGAGAGATTCTCCATCATTAAATGTGAAAGGTGAAACATTCAACAGTCTCTTGAGCATCTTAGATGTTTGTAAATGAAAACATTACCTCATTCTTTCCACTGCATATGAGTCATTATGGGTAACTATACAAAATTAAAAACCTGAACTGAATATAGCAGTCAGTTATAATTTATAAAATTATTATTTATCCATTATATTCAGATAGGTGCAAGCAATAAATGTGATCCTAAATTGTCACTACCTAAGAAAATGCTGTTCTGATTATGTCTCGCATAACTAACAGTTACAGTTTGAGTTTTTTTTACTAGGCCAAGATATTTCACATAATTTAAGAACAAGTGTCATAGACAGATCTTAACTCTGTTCATCAAATCTCCAGTATTTATAATCAACTCATAGATAGCTTTGTTTTGTAATAATTTTCTGATTGCGGTCTGTTAAACATCCGGCTAAAATGTTGAAGAGGTTAAGCAACAAATCTGAAGCACAAGTATAGGCCATTAACAGGTAGTCATATAAAAAGATTGGTTAGACAATATGTAATAAGTATAGCTGTTCTACTCGCTGAAAGCAGTTAAGTCACACTGGGGATTACACTAGTGATGGGTCAACGAAGGCTCAGAATAATAAAATCACACTATCATGTTTCTTTGTAGTTTTTAAAAGTGAGTCATTTAACACTCATATTTCAACATAAGCTGGAAAATGTGTGGCACAGGGATTTCTGCATATTTTCACTATTCAGTATTCAATGTTTCTGCACGGCCAGGAGTTTGAGGAACCTAGTGCTTAAGTGCCAGAATAAAAGGGCCCCAATCACAAACATCATTTATGTGTTAGTCAAAACAATAGAATGCACCCAAAGAATGGGAAAAAGAACAACAGGACTTGACTAGTTCCCAGCAGAATTGGTGGTAACAGTACCATTAGGGTGAAAACACTGACAAAGCTCCTGGACAAAGAGTGGCCAAAGAGAAAGTGCCCCCAATCATTGCTGTTGTGAAACTGCTGAAAAGAGGAAACACCAGCAACAGCAAATGGCTCAACTTCAAAATTTCTGTAAGGAA
>JAKKZL010000192.1:0-17791 GCA_037576815.1 Pangasius larnaudii
TGTGTGTGTGTGTGTGTGTGTGTGTGTGTGTGTGTGTGTGTGTGTGTGTGTGTGTGTGTGTGTGTGTTTGTGTGCGCAGTTGGAGATGGCAGGCTGGGCTATCCGGAGGAGGCTCCCTATGATGCGATACATGTAGGAGCTGCAGCTCCCTCTGTTCCACAGGCTGTAAGTTCCACCCTGAAACTCAGACGTTGTTCCAACATCCATACATTTACACACCGATGCACCGAAACATGCCCAAGCAGTTAATATGCACGCTACTGTTCCCACAGACATCGGAAAACCCGAGGACAGCTGCATTCTAATTAATCGTGGCTGTATATCAGTACACCAGTAGTGTTTTTTTTTTTTTTTTTGTTTTTTTTTTTTTTTTTTTAAACGCTCGTTCATCCACAGATGAGTAAACCGAAAACGCAACCGGGGTTGTATTTTAGCAGTGCGGTATCTGCGTAGGCTGTCGAAATGTCAAAATCCCCTGCGCCATTGCATCATCAAAGCACAGAAGAGTGCATACACACTTCTACAGAGCTGACGGGGGACGATGTTTCGAGTCGATCAGGTTATAAATGCTGCGATGTGTAAATGCTAATCTGTTCGCTTTTTGGGGGTTTAAATGCTTCACTTAAAATTACAATTGATCTGCTAGTTTTAGATATAACAGATCAATTAAGACAGGGTTTAAATCTGCGTACTTGTATCTTGTACTTAACTTTCTGTAATACGGCCTCTGAGATGTTTGACACGTTACTTGCAAAACTGCTACACACAGTACTGTTATTTGTAATAACAAGCGCTCGTGTTTATTGCGGCACGCGTACTCAGTCGTGTTGTTGCTGTAATGTTGCTGCGTGTCTCCCGTAGTTGCTGGACCAGCTGAAGCCTGGCGGGCGTCTCATCCTGCCAGTCGGACCGGCTGGAGGGAACCAGATGCTGGAGCAGCATGACAAGCTGGAGGACGGCAGCACCAAAATGAAGCCCCTCATGGGGGTGATTTACGTGCCTTTAACAGACAAAGACAAGCAGTGGTCCAGGTGGAAGTGACTTCCTGTCCCTCTCTTCCCCCTCCCTCCTTTCCCCAGGGAACAGGTGAAATGGTGTGGTCTGGAGCAAGACAAGGCTGCCTTTGCCGCAAGTCGCCTGTGGTGTTTTTTTTTTTTTTTTTTTTTTTTTGCGCACCTTCTCCATACCATGACGAGCGTCTGCACGTTTTTTTCCCCCCTTAACCTCTGCCTCCCGCTTCGCTCTAAATTATATAGGAAAATTTTTTTGTTGTTTTTTTGGATTTTTTTAATAATGTTTTTTTTTTTTTTTGTTTGTTTGTTTTTTTGACTGCATAACCAGTTTCTTCATTGTATTTTGCGATGGCTTGACTTTAAGTTAAGACTCCGTCAGCGCTTTAGAACAGACGCATGTCTCCCATAAGCTCCCATGAGTTTACGTCCTGGCTATGTTTACATGCAAAGATTTGGAAAAAAAAAACCTCCACGTGCATGTGAGATGCGATCTGAACCACATTCAGGTGGTTCTTTTTTTAATTTTTCTGAGTTAACAAGTATTACACCACATCGGCGTTACATTCTTCATCCTGATTGGTCAGAAGGTGTTGATTCGTTTTCTATAACAGCAGCATTGACTGTAGTTGCGCCTCTAATTCAAAACACAGGTTCATGTTAATCCCGTCGTTCTTACAGGCTGTCGTTTCTATAGTAACAGCTCGGTCACAGGACGCCCCACAGACTCTTAGCCTAAATAATAAACGAAATAAAAAATCTTTGTTAAACATTTATTATGGTGCTGCTTATGTAAGTTGACACGATGGAGGATTTTGCCGTTTCCCAGTCACATGACCAGCTTCCCTGTCTCATTAAATTCAAGAGAAAGTGAGCAAACAACTGTATATAGTTGCTGGGAAGTCATTTGTTAATTTAATTTTGGTCCACAAAATGAAATGTAACTATAAAGAGATCAAAAGTATCACGTATATTCGTTGTCAGAAGTGCCAACACCGGCAAAATGTCCTCTAAAAATCCGTATAAAAAGGAAAGTGGGAGTAACTCCTACGTCATTCTGCCTTGAGGTATTAGTCGGATATCCATCACTCCCCCCCTCCATCCAACCTCACAATTATCTTTAAACATATTAATATCTGGAACACAAAAACCTGCTTTTTGCACCCAACATGTCGTGATCCGAGTCTACACACTATTCACTGGATTAGTTAATGCATTAACGTCCTCGTTCGATCGGATCGACCGGCTGGATCGCTGTCATCCAGTTTTACGTATGAAGGTTTTTCCTTTTTGAAAACCGAGCTATCCGCTGGACCAGCAGATTGTTAGTCTGCATGTAAACGTAGCTGTTGCCGAAAAGGTTTTTGTTAATAACCGGTTACAAGTCACATGTTTCAGTGTTAATTTCGGACTGACGACAAGTTTGGGAATGGCTAATACTGTGTGCGAGTGTATTAAATGAATGCGAGGATCTGAACGTGAGCATGCGCCGTACTGACATGGCACATCTACTGGGTGTGTGTGTGTGTGTGTGTGTGTGTGTGTGTGTGTGTGTGTGTGTGTGTGTGTGTGTGTGTGTGTGTGTGTGTGAGTAACTCTTTTCTCTTTGTCTTTCGTAGGGATGAACTCTAAAACAACAGTCTGGCAATATTCAGCATCATACATACAAATACACACACACACTCTCACACACACACACACACACACACACACACCGCATCCATCTGGACTTAACAACTAACGACAGGATGGTAAACGGATGACGAAGAAAAGCCACGCTCTCTGCACTCTCGCTCTCGGGACAGTCTGACCGCTGTGTGGCCAAAGAGCCCTCAGGATGGAAGAAAAAATAAAGACTGCTTGGAAGAAGAAAAAAAAAAAAAGGAAAAAAAATGAAATGAGGGGCTTTGTCTTGACATGTTCATGCCTGCAGTTTGCTTAGGATTTGTGAATTGTTCTTTTTCTCATTGGTGATTTGCAGGTGCACTTTTTTTTTTTGTGAGAACTACAGTATTGCAGCTGATTCTTTTTTTTTTTTTTTTTTTTTTTGCCGTTTGTTTACATGCGTTCCAGCTTGTTTGGAGCTGGTGCTGTTTCTCTTTTGAACTATAGGAATGGGAGTGATATTAAAGGATAAGTCCACACCCTGTTCTCTGCTCATGTTAAAGGGGCGCTCCTGAAACCATGCGGAATGCTTTTTTTGTTTTTTGTTTGTTTTTTTGGGGTTTTTTTTTTTGGTTTTCTCCCCGGACATGTCGAGTTAGGTTTGTAAAACCTTCTGGAAGTTTGGCTGGGAATTTGTAGAGAGTAGATTCGCTTGGTAGCTAGAGCTGCGACTGAGATCAGATCAATGAAGTGTTCTCGATCAGGGTTTTTTCAGACTTATCATTAGAGATCGATTCTCGATTGAAGCCCCTCACACACACACACACACACCCACCCCCCCTTCAACCTTTACCTTTCTGCTAATTAGCTACAAAAATCTTAAGGATTACACAATAGTCCATTTCCCACAATCTGAAAAACACTACTATAACAAATTATTATAACTTCCATATGCACTATTGGTCATGAACCTAAAAGCGGTTCTTCTGAAAAGTATTCCACTCTCTCTGCATGGGTTCAAGATGAATTCCTTAGGAACAGTTCTTCCCCGCGGAGCGGCGCGTACGTTTCCCGAGCCCCCCGCTCCAAATCTCCATTCACACCCCACAGCTGCAGCACAGTTCAGCGTAGATTTGCTCAGGCTGGCGTGACACTATCTTAACCCTAGCTGATTAACAAACAGCTCGTTGCTAATGCCATCGTAGACCGACCGCTTACATCTGCTCTGTCCAACACGCTCCAGAGGTTCACGCCGCGTGCAACAAGCACACACACACACACACACACGTGTTAAAAAAAAAAACGCTCTCTCTTTCTCTCACACAGATGCGCACACACACGCAGGGCTGAGCTTGTGTCCCCTTCCACTGTGGACATGCTGGCTGTCACCATGCTGATTGTGACACACACACGTGGCTTTGTACAAATAAAACCCAACACAGTGCAAACCATTCCGTCTCCCGCTTCCTTTTCCTCTTCAGCATCACGGCATCACACGTGAAGGAAGTGTTCATCCAGCTCGCCCGTTCTGGCATGTTAGGGTCATCGTTCTGTTCATTAGTGCAGGGGGTTTTGTAGCCATTTACTCTCTCCTTACCGGTTTATTTCAGGATTATTTCTGCTTAAATGTGTACAGTAATATTGTATCTATTTATTAGAGCCTAGAACCTTTTGATTCCTGAACTTTACACAAGCACGTCAGATTCAAGTGGACGTTATTTATAGCGTTTTTGAGTTATTGGGGTGTGGATCAATCTGAGTGACCAGTCAGATACACTTAATAAGAGTAAGAACGTGATCATAGTGGGTTGATTTCCACCACTATATATATATATATATATATATTGTGTCAGACTCTTGGGGGGGAAAAAGGCTTCTTTGGGTGTTTAAGGGAATAAAAAAATCACAACCCTTCCTGGAAGGAAATCCTTTAAGGCTGCAAAAACTGGGAAGAAAAAAAAAAAGCATCATCGTGCTAAATACAACCTTTTTCCTCCCAGCACACATGGAACGGTGCTGTTCTAGGAAAATAATCAACAATGGGGTGGTGTGATACAGCCTGCCCCGAACTAATGCTACTCTTACCACCACAAAGCTGATTATTTTCCAATAACAGCACATCCCAAAGTGGTTTATTTATCTTCTACCACAGCAGTTTGTCAACTCTAACACTGAGAGATCTTCCAGTCGTCATACAGAGAAGCCGTGCACAAAAAAAAAAACAGATTTCAGGAAATGTCATTGGAGCTTTAACAAAATCATATATATATATATTTTTTTTCAAATATAGTCATAAATTTCCATAGATAGGCGTACATAGCGTATTGAAAGTATAGCAGCACATTTACAGTACAGATTAGCCAGAGAAAAACACAGGGGCTTTCACTTTCACAAAATGCCATCAGACTTCATACTGCGTTTACCGATTTGATCAGAGGATTGTGATTTTTTTTTATTCCAGAGACCAACTTCCTGTGTTACCTACTCGCACATTTCATTTGCTTCACGTCACCTGGCGAATAAGCAGAAGAAAAAAAACACTTCAGCTAGTTTTCTCAGTTTTTTTTCAGACTCGTTGGTTCAAATCAGATGACAAGGCAGGTTTCCTTTTAGCTATTTCTTATGCAGATTGTATATTTGCACCTAAGAATGCTCTGGAAGCCCTGAAGGTTAAGGTGATAAACATGCCTCAAGTGGTTCAAGAGGAATTTTGCCTCATTTTTTTTTTCTTACTGTTAGCCTGGAAAAAATTTCACCGTCTGGTCCAACCGAGATACGCTAGAGTTTCTGTAGTAAAATTCTCTTTTCTTTCTTGTCATTCCCTTGGGAAGATTCTGAAGACAACATGATGTAACCAACATCATCTCCTCTTTCTCACAATGCGCAATGAATCATGTTAAATGTTTGGATGGAAACAGTAGACAGAATGCTGCTTGTGCTCAGTTTAGGTCTGATAGCGACTTAAATAAATCATAAAGCAGCAGAACTGAAGTCTGTTCGGAGGAGAACTAGGATTTAAATCATCATCCTTTCCTGTTCTGATGTGTGTCACAAGCTTAGGAGTCCAAATCACACACACACACACACACACACGCACATCCTAGTTGGCAGAAAGGATCGTGTCGTGCCATAACAGCAATCGATACAATACATGGGATGTACACAAATGGTGCGGTGATGTTAATTTTCCATCATGTTTTTGAGCTTGCAACATCCTCATTTATCAGATCTTTCATGGTTTTAGGGTCTGATTTCTCAGCGTTGTACAAGAAACCAGTCTGAGCCAGTTTCAGAGTGCCCTCACGCAACCCTGTCTCTACAACCCCTTTGTCAGATTACGACGTATACGAATTTTGATTCAGTCTGCTACTTGAATTGCTCTTTTATCAGACATCATAAACACCTCTTTTTTTTATTTTTTTTTTTATTGAGCTTCTGGAGTCAGCATGATTCTCTCTACTCTCCTTCTGGAGAATTTTTCCCCACCAACAAATAATATTTACACTGAAGGTTCATTTTTTTTTATTATTATTTAATATACTTCCAGTGCATACAGTACATTCACTTCACATTTCCATGCATGATGTCTTTTGACTTTGTACTGAGGATGTATTCGTAAGCATAAACAAAGATATGTTTAAAAAAAAAAAAAAATGAAATAGATCGAAGAGCTCTGGACAGTTCTCAGGGGGACATCATTATCAAAAAACAGTCAAATGGAAAAAAGCTACAGAACCACAGCAATAACTAATCGTGTGTGTGTACTATATGCACTAGGCGTATACTAAATAACCAAAACACACGTGTCTGAATATCTATTTATCCCTCACTGTAGATCCATAAATGTGGGCTCTTATGTCAAAATAAGAGAATAATAACTATAAACCCAAAATACACAAGTAAAACCTTAATAAGAAAAATAATGCGGAAATGTTATCGATACATCCATAATCGAAATACAGGCTTGTGCTGGTAAGGACTCTGTGTGGAAAGAAATACTTTATTCACATGTAGTTAAAAACCTTTATTTTTAACGGATGGACTGAAATCATTTCAGGGGAAAATGGCAAAAAAAAAGAAATGGGTACTTTCAGTAGTTTTGGAAAGACAAATTTGACCAAAAAAACCCCAAAAAACTAAGGAAAAGAAAGGAATAGGTGTTAATGTAAGTTTCACAGATAAATTAACATTCTGTAAAACATTTTAGATTTTTATATTATTTTATTTCTAGGTTTTGTGGCATCTTATTAAAAGGAATAACTTTACAGTAATATAGTGTTGTTTATTCACCTTGTATTTATTTAACAAGGATGTAACAGCACTTATAATAATAATAATAATAATAATAATAATAATAATAATGAGAAAGGACTTGTTTCTGGTTATAGTTTTTGGTCCAGAATTTTCATTTTGATCATCATTTAAATTTGGAAAAACCAGCCTCTATTTCTTCTGTTTTTATATCTTCAAAATATAGTAGGCCACTAATAGAATATCGGCCAGTTTACTAGCATATGCCGACCTCATGCTGATTTTCACACACAACAGTTTCTAGAGTTTACACAGAATGGCGCGAAAAACAAAAAAACAACATCCAGCGAGCAGCAGTTCTGCTGGTGGAAACACCTTGTTGATGAGAGAGGTCAGACGGGACTGGCCAGATTGGTTCGAGCTGACACGAAGGCTACGGTAACTCAAATAACCACTCTTTACAACCGTGGTGAGCAGAAAAGCATCTCAGAATGCACGAACTTTGAGGCAGATGGCTTACAACAGCAGAAAAAACACGTCAGGTCCTGCTCCTGTCAGCCAAGAACAGGAATCTGAGGCTACAGTGAGCACAGGATCACTGAAACTAGATAAAACATCGCCTGGTCTTCAGCTGGCCAGGTTCAGAATCCTGTTCTTGACAGGTGCAGGTGTCTCTAGTATTTTATTTTTATTTCTTTTACTGAATTAAATGATATCAGTGTGATTTTTTTTTCCTGTTAAGACATTCCTGCTACGACTCTTTTGACACACATCTCATCAAGTGAAGGTAAGACATCGAATATCAAAACAAGCTGAACTGCTTCATATCAGACATGTATTCAGACTCAGTGTAGCAGCTGATATTCTACATTATATTTTTAATCATTTCCATGGTTCTCCCCTCCAAATATGCACATAAGCACACTCTGCTCATTTTGTGTGTGTGTGTGTGTGTGTACGAGTGTGTGTGTGATATACGTATGTGCATGTTGCACTACAGGTACATGCCGTTGATGAGGTAATCCGATTCCTCGGTGGTGAGCGGCAGAGCTTTCTTCCTCCTGTGACGTCGAACCCGCAGCCTGCAGCCCACCATCAACAAGAGCAGAGCGCTAATAATCACCCCGAGAACCAGAGCCAGGATCGCACCTACACACACACACACACACACACACACACACACACACACATCATTAATATTTAACAATAAGATAATTGCATAATAGTGGCTGTACTATGACACAGTGTGTGTTACACTAGTACTATGATTTGAGGATCCTCTCTTATTCATAGTGCAATCTAACTTTAGCTAATTAACTAAAAGACGACATGGAGAACTAAACTCGTAAACTAAACTCATATGCCTGGTCGCTTCCAAGTGCCTTGCAAAAATATTCACCCCCATTGGTTTTTGTCCTGGTTTTTTTTCCCATTACATTTTTAATACTTATGCATACTCAAGATTTCTGTTTGTTTTTTCCTTTTTTTTCTTTTTTTGTCTTAATTATTGTTTGGGTCACAATAAAAACTATTTTTGCATGTTGTGTAACATCAGCCCCCACCCCCCCCCCCCCAAAACACACACACACACACACACACACACACACACACACACACACAAATCATTTTTAATTCCAGATTGTATTGCAGCAAAACAGGAAAAACACCAAGGGGGTGAATACTTTTGCAAGGCACTGTAACTAGCTAACTTTAGGCTCAGTATGAAGGCTAGTGCCAAGCTGGATTTGTTTATAGGAAAACATTACGCATTATTAACATCACACACACACACACACACACACACACACACACACACACACACACACACAAACCTGACTCTGGTGGCGAGTGTCCACTCAATTCTGTATGAGCTTTGGTTACTGGCTGAACATTCTGGGATAATGATGCAGAATTCCTGGATTTGACTTCAGCGCTGGGTGACCTGGCAGCTACACACACACACACACACACACACACACACACACACACATTTAATAACATCTATACCACAGCCCTGTTGAATTCTCGATTCCGATTGGTCAGAAGGTTTCAACTGATTTTCTATAACAGCAGCTCTGCTGATGCATGAACGTGCAGCTATTGATAGGGTGAGTATTTCTTTAAGGCTACATTTATTTAACATTGATGGAAGGAGTCTCTAGTGTTAGAAGGCATGCATCAAGACTCTTCTCTGTTCTGGCACCTAAGCAGTGGAATGATCTTCCCCTAGATGTCCGAACAGCTGAGTCACTCCAGTCTTCAAGACCTACCACTTCCTGAAGTACTTAAATTAGCACTTTAATTAAAAAAGTGTTGTCTGTGTGCTTTTATTACTGTCTTTCTTCCTCGACAGTCTTTCGACTGACAGATTTGTGGCATTTGACAGACGCCCTTACCCTTATCCTATCCTTATCCAGAGTGTCTGCCAAATGCCATAAATATAAATGTAACTGTAAACGTCGCACTTTGTTACAGAGAAAAAAAAGCGGTAACTTTGATTCTTCTGTCATGGTATGGGGTGAACGGCTTTGCGGTTTCTCCGTAATATAAGCTAGATAAACTAACTTAAGACAAGTAACAAACAGTAAACAGTAAACTTTAAAATTTAAAGTTCATTTCCAATAAATCTCATCACATCTACTGCATCATAACTACCAGGCAGGGCTCCTGAACCAGATCCCTTTATTAAGCTAAAACATTTAACTGTCTAAGAGTGTAGTACAAGACCTATAAAATATTACATAGAAAGGATGAAAGATGAGTGCAGAAGTGCAGTACCTGTGTTTGTGTGTGTGGTGGGAGGAGGCGCTGCAGTGGCCTGCCGATCACCTGGAGCTGAAACACATTGCCATGTTCATCGTTCACGTCTTTCTCATGTTTCTGATATTTGGGATTCTATTCAATTCGGTTTTATTTGTGTAGCCATTTTAACAATGGACCTTATCACAAAGCAGCTTTACAGCAATCCAGATATCAAATTTCAAGAGTAATTAGGGTCACCAAATTGGGGTATTTGCTCACCAGGTTTCTGGATGCACTCGTTTGCACAGTCGGCCTGCTGCAGGAAGTTGTTGTGGTTCCCTTTGCAGCCGCTGTACAGGAAGTGTTTACACTCTCCGGCTGTGGGGTCGTAGTACCAGCGTGGGAAAACGCCTTTACACGGACCGACCACAGGGGGCATCGTGCAGGGATCTAGAGACAGACAGAGAGCGAGAGAGAGAGAGAGAGAGAGAGAGAAGAGGAGATGAAATAACATCTGAGATAAACCCCAGCTTTCTAACTTTCTGTACCTCTACAGAATTCTCAAAATGTTGCCCTTTTAGGTTATATACAGTATATATAGAGTGTGTGTGTGTGTGTTTGTAGGTTAGATAGACAGAAAATGAGCTGGAGGAGAGACAGAGAGAGAGAGAGAGAGAGAGGGAAATTAGTAACAAGCCTGTACTTGGCCTTTGCTACGAGTCGCAGCCCTGAGATTCACAGAGGATCAGGTAACAAGACACAGAGGAGCATTGTTTCCAGAAAGCAAGAGAACGACCGGAAAAAAGATGGGAATTCTTCTCTGAAACCCCGATTTGATTAAAGCTGCTCCACAGAATGTGTGTGTGTGTGTGTGTGTGTGTGAGTGTGTGTGTGAGGCTTAAAATCTTACTTTGACTAGTTGTAAGGTTTAGTATCATTATCTTTACTAGCTGTAGGTCTGCTATGAGGTCAGCGTTGTTACCTTGGTCAACTGTAAGCTGTTTTTGTTGTTTGGGCTCTACAGGGGTCTCAGTATTACGTGGTCCTGAAGGGATCATGGCTCGGCCCTCTGCTTCTCTGGCTCCTCCGCTCTGAGACGGAGCGCTGGCTGTGTGAGTCACCGTCTTGCGGCCTCCGTCGACTAAATATGAAGAGATACACACAGCACAACAGGCCATTCAGCTCCCCTGCCTTTAGTCACAGAATAAACCCTGTTAACTTCGGAAATATTTCTTAGATTTAACACTGCCTGCTGTGATATTTTTAAATAGCTAGTGAGATGATAATATGCTACAGAAAAAAAAAACAATCGATGACACGTTCCTGTTATCGATAATAAGAAAAAAAATGCAGCTTGTCATGTTATTGTGAAAGCGCCAAGCCCTTCGTCCTGTGTCTGAACACTGGAGACTCCTTACATACAGTCACCAAAGATACCAAATAATTCATATGAGCTACTGAATACGCTTTAAGAAAAAGAATTAAAAGATAAGCCAGGAGTTTACGGAGATAAACCCACAGTTGCGGCAGAAGTCTTCATCTGAGCGATCAGGACAGTGCTGTTTGCCATCACAGGCGTAGCTGATGTCGATACAGCAGCCGTCGTCACACATGAACTGGTACGGCGAGCAATGATGAGTACATACTACAAGAAAAAGAACAGAACAGAACGCACGGGTTATGATTTGATCTCACACACACACAAAAGCATAGTGATACACAGAGATGGAGAGAAAGAGGCAGAACGCAAAGGACAGGGAACGAGTTTGCGGGTTTTAACCTTCTGCGTGGTGTTCAGGTGCCAGCACGGTGACGGAGACGTTATCTGAACTCCTCTGTCCTATGGTATCAGTGACAGTCATCTGGAAAGTATAGACGCCCTCTCTGAGCCCGCTCAGCTTCAGCAGACCCGGGTGGGTAACCTGCGTAAACACCAAAGGAGGTTTTAGAACGTCCTAACTCTAAATCTCTAAAGTTCAACAACATTCATTCATCTATTAAAAACTGTAACTGTGGACAATTTATATGTGGTAGAAATAAGAGGTATCACATCAGGACATGCTGCTACTGGAAAATAATCAACTCCAGGGTGATAACAGCCTCACACCACACCACACCACACCACACCATCACTGATTCATTTCCTGGAGCACCACCACTCTCCATGGTGTTTTATTTCTTACACAGTGTTGCATTGGGAATGTTTAAAAATGGCCCACCATCTGGTATGAACATTAACCAGACATGACAGAACATCTCTTCACTGCTGTACATACATTATCTAATGTTAATCCATTCACTGGTACAGAAGAAGCCATCATAAAAAACATGTAATTAGTCAAGAGGAATTGCATCAGAGGTGGTTTTCATTATAAAAAACAAGTTGAGGCCAAGACCACACCCAAGCTTTAACAAGGCTTTTATTGTCCTTCTGAACAAGTGGACAGGAAAGGAGCTCGCTCTCTCTCTCTCTCTCTCTCTCTCTCTCTCTCTCTCTCTCTCACACACACACACACACACACACACACACACACACACACACACACATCAGCCTGTCTAACCATTTTTGTGTGGGTGAGTAGTCAAGGAGGCGATGTCGCTGCTGACTCACTGTGTGCGCCTTAATTTAGCGCCTGTTAATATCTACATTCTAACAAACATTAAATCAGACGTATTTCTTTTCCAGTGTGATTCCGCCATTCCACTTGTCAGCATTATTCTTATCCTGATTTGGTAAACAGGCTGTAGTGCAGCTTTATCAACCCATTCGTTTGTATAGTGCGTCTGGACTGCAGGTCTCTAGCTCACGGCATTCATCTCAGTGACTTTGACCGTGACATGGTGGTTAGTGCCAGACAGGTTGCTTTTTCAGGAACTGCTGATCTCCTGGGATTCTACAGTCTACACAGAATGGTGCGGAAAAAAGAAAAAAAAACCTCCATTCAACTGAAACGTTCAGTTCTGCAGGTAGACGCCAATGACTGCTATATATAAGTGGACAACATGCGTACTGTCAAAGAGTTTGTTCCCAATGTAGCCTCAGATCCCTGTTCTTGACTGACAGGAGTGGAACCCGATGTGGTCTTCTACTGTCGTAGCCCTCAAGGTTCGATGTGTTGTGCTTTCCGAGATGCTTTTCTCACCATGTTTGTAAAGAGTGGTTAGTTGAGTTACTGTATCCTTCCTGTCAGGTCAGCCCAGTCTGGCCATTCTCCTCTGACATCTCTTTCAACAAGAATACACATTTTTGTTTTTCACCAACAACCATGCCACTGTTACAGTCACTGCGATCACTTTCTTCCCCATTGTGATGTTTGACATTAACGTTACCGGGAACTCTTGACTTGTATCTGCATGATTTTATGCACTGTGCTTCTGACACATTATAGTGCTGCTGTGTGTTAAGTAGAAGACGAAGAACTGTAACTTTGTACAGTGCACTGTTGAGTGTCTATACCTTCATGCTGATTGACGGATCTCCTTTAACGAGGGCCCATTCGTAACGTACGACACCGTGGTCATCCATGCTGTCCCTGCCATCCAGTATGGCCCAGTCCGTAGGCAGCTGGATCACCACGTCCATTCCAGCGTCGCTGCGTGGGGGTTCGTCTAGCTCTAACAAACATCACAGAGGATACATCAGTTATTTTCATTATTTTCTACGCCAGTATAGCTAAATAAACTGGCAACCCAGTATGTACAAATACGATGGTGTATTGTGACCTTCACCAAAAGAAAACTTTCAAGTTAACACTTTTCCTGACATTATTTACAGCATTAGCTTTCATGAATGAACCATCACATAATGATAGCATTCAATGCTTGTATAACTTTAAATAACAAACCAAATAAGCCACGTATTAAATCCCTGCATTAATTTCATCCATGAACGAAAATAAGTCTATCAGCTAATGCCATAATGAACATGTATGTGGTGGTTATTTGGTAAATTTGGCTAAAAAAACGTGAGACCAAATGGTGGCTGCCAATATTTAGCTCAGTGAATTATCAACATGTAGCATTATTTTCTGTAATATGTGTTTTTTGTTTTTTTAAATTTTAGCTGAAATAAACATCTGTTAATACAGTATTTAGTTTAGCATCAATTAATACATATTCACTTATTGTGTTACTTTGAGATTAGTGGTTTATTATACCACAGTGCTGTTGAATTCTCGGATCTGTTTGGTCAGAAGGTGCTGATTAATTCTGCAGCAGTTCCAGCTGCAAGGCTGAAGTTGTTAAGCAGATTTTAAAGTACCAAAAAAGTGGACGTTTTTATCCCAGTGCTGGTTTCCGAGACATCTGTAAGTTTCAATCTAGGAACAAATACCTAATATTACTGCTACCTAGTTACATGGCAACATATCTGTAAACAACCATCAACAAACTCATTGTCTTGTGTTAAATACTAACGTAAATAATTATTCAGTTTTAGAAATTTACAGAAATAAGCAGAATTATGAATTTATGAAATGTGACAGAATAGCTTATATACACTGGGTGAAATGTTTATTACTATATATATATATATATATATATATATATAAAATCAGGCATGTTGATGTGTAATGGAAATTCAAACAAAGACATAAAAACAAGGTAATTCAACAGCAGACCTAAATCACTTTACCCTCTTCGTTATTTTATATTAGTGCAACAGGACAGAATCAAGGCTCAAAGCTGTAAATGATTAACTAAGTTTCCTGACCAAACAAACTGCTCCAGAAGTGTGGAACGCAATCTAGACCTGCTCTGTGCTGAAGTGAAAATGAACGTCTGTTATGTACTTGGGGAAACGTGTCTGTTTAAATCGTAATGTGTATTGGCCAATAAATGGTACCCATCAATATAACAAAAATGCACAGACATAATAGCCAACAGAAGCTGTCAGTGCCGATGGTTTCATGTGAGTAAAAGGGGGGGGGGGGGGGGTGGTTGTGGGGTTGCCGCAGGTGATGCTTTAGATATGGAAAACATCTGCTCTGGGCCTATTGTGTTCATGTTTTCTCTTTTAGCCTTTACCTGTAATCAGCTGTCATAAGCTGAAGAGGAATCAATTTTAAACAAAAAAAGAGCATGCTTTCTCTTTTGGCTTCATTAGAAACTGAAAAAATTAAAGAATGTTAACCTGATAGTTTCCTGATATTTATAACCCATGTATTAAATGCAAGTGCATACATCTGCATAACATAAATCAGGAATTACATTTGTCTATACATTTTAGAAACATACTTGTACTTGAAATATAAGGAAACAAAAAAATACATTTTCTGACAAAAACTGTGAAAGCCAAACCCCCAGAATGTCAGTACTGCTACTGATCAGACAGAAACGTTCATATCAGTAATCCTAAGGGGAACTAAGGGGTCAAGCCCAAACCTGTTCCAGCATGACAATGCCCTTGTGCACAAAACAAGCTCCATAAAGACACGGTTTGATGGGTTTGACACAGAGGAACTTCAGTGTCCTTCACAGAGCCCTGATCTCAACCCTACTGAACACCTTTGGGATGAACTGGAACACCGACACTCCAGAACTCCTCACTGACATCAGCGCCTGATCTCACTAATGCTCTTGTGGCTGAATGAACACAAATTCCCACAGCCTCGCTCCAAAATCTAGTGCAAAGCCTTCCCAGAAGAGTAGAGGCGACAAAGAGGGGACTAAATCTGGAATGGGATGTTCAACAAGCACATATGGGTGTGATGATCAGGCATCCACAAACTTTTGACCATATAGTGTGTATATGGGGGCAGTCGTGGCCTAATGGTTAGAGAGTCGAACTTGTAACCTGAAGGTGAACCTGAAGGTCGTGGGCTCAGGTCCGGCAGGGATTGTAGGTGGGGGAGTGAATGACCAGCGCTTTCTTCCTCCCTCAATACCATGACTGAGGTGAGACCCTTGAGCAAAAAGGCTGCCCACTGCTCCAGGTGTGTATTCACTACTGTGTGTGTGTGTGCACTTGGATGGGTTAAATGGGATAATCCACAACCAAAGAAATTCTCCACTCCCTGTTCTTCCCATGGTAGAGATCAGACATTGGCTGGCGACCACTGGCCTAGGATACTGTTCCCTCAATCCTTCAGATCCACCTCAGATGTAGGTTATAACTCAACTCACGTCTAAAGAATGCTAGACCATCCAAATCTGGCTTCCAGAAAAAAAAAAGGCAGCCACGATTCCACCTTGATAAGAATTTATCTCAGGTCCACCAATCAGCCATAACATGAAAACCACTGACAGGTGACGTAAATAATATTGATTATCTTGTTACCATAGCACCTGTCAAGGAGGGGGATATATTAGGCAGCAAGTGACCAGTCAGATCACAATCCGATCGAGCATCTGTCGGATTTCTGTACCATGGAGGCCCCACCTCGTGACTTACAGGACTTAAGGGATCTGCTGCTATTGTCTTGGCGTCAGGTACCACAGCACACCTTCAGAGGCCTTGTGGTGTCCATGCCTTGACGGGTCAGAGCTGTTTTGGTGGCACAAGGGGGTTTTAATGTTATGGCTGATCCGTGTCTGTTATGGACCAGATCTTCTGGTCCAAAATTCAAATATACGTAAGCATCAAACATTGGGTGATGTGCTATCAATGGCACGATTGCTCGACCTTTCAGTGGTTTTCCTGTTATAATATACCTAAGGGCCTATCAATTAGCTTAGAGCCAGGAAAAAAACAAGCAGGCCAGTGTGTGTGTGTGTGTGTGTGTGTGTGTGTGTGCGCGCGTGTATGTGTGTGTTTACTCCAGGACCACAGTGCTAATCCACCATGACCTTCAGGAGCATCTGAGTATTAGATTGGCATTAGATCTCAGCTCAGCAGCCATCCATCCTGGTGCATCTCCATCAAATCCTTGTACCTCGCATCGCCGAGTCTCCATCTTCATCCTCCTCCGGGGGCCTGCGGTGGCGCTCTCGCGACGCGCTGACGTTGCGCGCGACCCGGCTGAAGGTGCTGAAGCCCCGCTGAAACGAAAAGGCGCAGACGCTCGCGCCGCCGTACGTGCAGTTGAACAGGTAGCAGCGCAGACCACCGCCGCTGTCCGGCTGCTGCGGCTGCTCCTGAACGATGGCCGTGGTGCAGCGCGGCTCGGCGCAGCACGCGCGCACGCAGTCCCGCCGGCTGTACACGCGGCCCGGGGCCGACAGGAAGGTGGCGCCGCGCTCGATGGAGGCCATGGCGCGGATGATGCGCTCCTCCGCCGCGTCGAAGTCGCTCAGGCACGCGTCGCTGGCGTCCTCCGCGCTCTGATACGAGTCGTCCTGCTGCAGCTGCTTGCGGAACTCCTCCAGCAGCTCCTCCACACCGGACAGCTTGGACTTCAGATCGGAAATCTGAGAGGCGCCAGAGACGCCTGCACTGGCGAAGCAGAAAAGCACAAAGCCCAGCTGGTGATGGAAGAGCGCCGATAACAACAACATATTCCCTCTAATCCTTTGTGTTTCCTTTCGAGAAGATAATCACTGTCGTGTTCCTGATCGAGTCACAGATGTCACAGAGATGTCTCAGCACAAACAAAGCTGCATTTCCGTCTCCAGCCAGCGCGCAGCTTTTGTCCTCGACAGAGATGCTGGTGATGAGAGATTCACGAATCGGTTCTTTCTGAATCCTTTAGGCGAGTCGATTCTGACCAGGATGAATCGAACATGCCTTTTCCCATGTAGTCTATAGACATTATAGAGCAGTGGCTTTCATTGATCAAGCTGTTGTACAACGCAGTTATGCCCACAATGCTTGAATATTATATAATAATATTATAATATATAATAATACTTGATAAATATACAGTACTGTGCAAAAGTCTTAGGCACATGCAAATAAATGCTGTAGAGCAAAGATGCCTTCAAAAATAATGAAATAAATGTTTCTACATTTGAAAAAATACTATAAAGAGCAGTAAACAGTAATAAATGAAACAAAGTCAGTATTTGGTGTGATGATCCTTCGCTTTAAAAGAAAAAAATAGTAGTCTCAGGTACAATGTGTGCAGTTTTATAAGGAAATGAGCTGGAAGTGTTACTGAGCATCTTGCAGAAGCAGACACAGTTCTTCTGGAGACTTCGACTGTCGACTCGCTTCTTATTTTTGCACCAAAACCCAGCAGCCTTCATTCTGTTTTTATCTCAAAAGTGTCTCTTATGTCATCTGCTGCTTTCTTTACTGACATACA
>JAKKZL010000193.1:7059-17669 GCA_037576815.1 Pangasius larnaudii
GTGTGTGTGTGTGTGTGTGTGTGTGTGTGTGTGTGTTAGTAGGGGGGCAAAATCAGGACGGATTGTAAATAATAAAACATTTCTGGAGCAGTGTGTTACATAAGCACCACTGAATGACGAAAAAAGCCCCAAAGGCAAATTGGACGCATTGGGAATCGGTTCAAACCTTAACCACGGAACCGAAGAGCTTTCCAGCTGCAGGTCTCTGCTCAGAGGAGATGATGATGATGATGGAGGGGAAATAATGCACATTTTTTTCCCCCCTCAGACGCGTATAATCGGAAATCCTGGCGTTTTTACGCACTTTGCACAAGACCTACGTAAGAAAATAAAAAATAAAAAATAATATTTAACTATAAGTAAATATTTAAATAAATAACCCGAGATTCCTCGTGCTGTTTAATAATCAGCTCCCTCGCGAGCTGAAATCCGCGCGGTGGCTCTTCTCTCTTTCCCGCAACCGAAAAAAAAAAAAAAAAACGCTTCATCAAACCGAGCTCGCGGCTTCCGGGGCGAGGCGGTCGGTGTGCACGCGCCAGACCCATGAGGATCAACTAACAGCCATAACACCCACAGACGCCGAGGTAAAGTGTATATCTGTTTGAATTATTATTATTATTATTTTTTTTTGCATTGCTGGACGTGTGTGTGTGTGTGTGTGTGTGTGTGTGTTTAGGGTATAAGAACCCCGAGCGCGCGCCAAGTTCCCAAACGGAGCTCTTGCTTTGGAAATCCAGGCGACGTTCAGGATGTTTATGGTTTGCTAGTCATGCAGTGTTCGGAGAGCAGCGTTTATAACGCGTTACGACGCGATCATGCACTGATGCAGACTGAACTCCCACTTGCACTTGGATGTTGCTGTGTGTTGTACAACAGGAGCAATTGTTATCATCCACTTTTCACCCAGCAGCGTTCGGAAACGGATCAGAAACACTAATAAAGTTGAATGCATTATACCCGGATTGTTCTTTCCGCGCAGAAAGGTGTGTGTTCTCCAGGGATGTGCCCCACCTGCGCATTCTGCATTTGCCTTGTCAACAAATCCCAGTATGTATTTTAAGCCTGTGCACACAGCTAATATTAAACACCACACCATCTTACTTTTCAGCCTGCTTCCCCTGTGCATCCTGTCCTATTTGCATGTTCATGTGCTTTGCCTGTTTGCAAGTGGCAATGACTGAAACTCGTTCGTAGCAGGGCTTTGGCCGAGTTTGATTCTGAATGGCACGCGCTCATCACCGAAGGATTAATGATTAAACATGGTTATGTATTTTTAGAGGACCATGCCTTGGGAAGTTGAATGCTGAAATCCTTTAGACAGGGATCTGCATTTAGTGTTCTTTTTGTCTCCTTAAAATGCACACACACACACACACACACACACACACACACACACACACACACACTCAAATGCACTGTGCAGTGGGGTGTGTGATGGGACCCTGAGGCAAGTTGCCAGCCTGAATAGGGAGACACACACAGTCTTTATTATTGGATCAAACAAGCCACTAGAGATAGCTCTATGTGTATGAGTTTTCAAGGTTGGAAAAATAAGCTCTCGCCAGTGTGTGCCTCTTGAGCCATCCAGAAAATAAGCTTCACGGTAATAGTAAGCACACACACTTTTGGTGTGAAAGAGGGGTAAATAATTAACTCCTGGTGACCTTCAGGTCTGTTCTCTAACAACAAGGACAGAGAGTGAATCCCTCACTCTTCCCCAACCTGGACACTGCAGATCTTGATATAGTGGATGCTAAAGCGGTGGGACAAGCAGTGTGTGAATGGTAGGAATGTCAGGCTGATTTATACATAAAAATATTCGCATGTTAATTTTTGCAGTATCTAATTCTGCTTGAACCAAGCGATGACATTTGAAGTTGAAATTCAAGGTCACTTGTGTTATGGACTGCGTGGCAGCCATCATCCATAGGGCCTGGAAATCTTCAAGTCCTCATTAACAGCTCCATTCAAACACTAATTACCTCCTTTGAATGACCAGTGATGTAAAAAGTGTTGCAGTTTGTTTAGAAATAATGTTTAAGCCAATGACACTTCGATTTGCTCGCCTTTCTCGATTCATGGGCTACTGTGCTCACTGCTCCGCTTAGTGTGTACTACAACGAGTGACTATAGAGGCCACTGGGGCGGGAATCACGCTGCCCCATGCTCGAGGGAGGAGCCGATGACAGGACTATTAATGACGGAGTTGCCAGGGTTGCAGTTTATACATCAGATTGGGATTTTATAATACTCCACGGCTGCCAAGAGCTTGTTTTATAGCAAGTAATCAGAATTAAACTGAATAAATTTCCACAAACAAAGCCGCGTTCCGACAGTGTGTCTATGAAGTACAGAATCATTTCTGTTGTAAGATATACTGAAAAGTGTTGGAGAGGGAAAGGGGGATTATATGGAGTGGATGGTGGCTATACTTTAGAGATGCGTGTGCACCACGGTGACCTCGTTTCCCACACAAAGGAAGAAGAAGAAGAAGAAGAAGAAGAAGAAGATGACGAAGAAGAAAAATGTGTTTCCAGTGTGTGATTAATTTAAGGGCTGGGTCTGTTGTGTGGTTTTTGAGCTGTAGGTGTAGATGAAACCTGGCAACCCTGGTTAATGATACAGTATCAGCTCTTCTGTGTGAGCCTCGTAGGCGACAGGAAACACACCTCATTTCTATATCGAACACGTTTGAGCAGAGGGACGTCTAAAGCCGCTCAAAATGGCTGTATGGCGTCCACATTTGATGGGATTACTCTGAAATTACGCTAGATACCAGCCTGTAGTGTAAGTGAACTGTGCTATTCTCTTGACTCAGTTTGGTCTGAGGTTATGTCATTATCGATGTCTTCCTGCGCCACCAAACGCTGCGTTCACATGTGGATGGAATTCTACCGAGTTCGATCAGTGATGGACAAACTGCCTAGCTGACAACTACTGCTTTAATTATAACATTGTCCTGTTTGTTTTGAAAGATCTGCAGACTGCTGACCTCCCACTGACCTCTCATTGTCTGTGATTAGGTTGGCAGTCGAATCAGGTGATTTTTATTCGATAGCCAATACATTTCCATAAAGCCAGGCACACCTTTTCACTTCACAATCCGTGTCATGAGGCCAATCCTTTCGGCAGCCAGTGAATAAAGCTCGTTAATCTAAAGTAACTACTAAAAGGTTCGATTCGATGTCATATCCTCTTGGCTCAGTGACACTTGACCAGTTATCCGCAGCTTTACTCTGCTCTACCTGTTCTGTCCAGTGTTAAGGTGCACGCCATGAAAACAAATGCCCTTGTATGAGGTTGCAGATAAATGGAAAGACATACAAATGACTTAAGGGCTCAGCTGGCGACTTGTCAGCTGCACTCCAGTACTCTTTCAGCTTTGAAGGCAGTGAGCGCTGTAGTTTTTATAACAGAGTGACTGTTGTAACAGACAAAGTGGGCTTTGATTAAAACGAGTGTGTCACGGGCCGCGCTGTGCCGAATCGATTCTACCCAACCTTTAGCTTAGCCTCCTTATCCACATTACGAAGAGGGGAATTGGAAACAGGCCATGGTCTTCTTCTTCTTCTTCTTCTTCTTCTTCTTCTTCTTCTTCTTCACAGTGCAGTTGTTTAGTTTTATAGCAAAAAAAAGGAAACTCAGAATGAAATGAAAAGTGGTCTATTGATGTCCGTGGGAATTAACATTGCGCTGTGTATGGCGCTTGGTTAAGATCACATTCAAGGACATTTATGTCCTCCAGTCTTTCTGAGAATGATAGATAACCCCAGCTACCTGAAGCCTTCGGTTCTGCTCAGTTCAGCGTAAAGATGAACATCTCTAGCGGGAATTCAGACATGAGAAAGATAATTGATTCTTTCATATATTGGGTGCATATTTTTGCACAGGCTTAGGTACACGCCTTACAGGTCATTTCTGATATAATAGAAACATTATTTAAAAAAAAATCAAGCCTAGGGGTGGAAAAAAAAAACAGTACATGATGTGTGTCTTAATATTTAATTTCAGTAAGGTTTAGAGCCTCCAATAGCTTATATTTAAAACTGTTTTTTTTAAATACCAATATCATATTTCCACATCAGCCAGAAATAATTAAGCCTAGTGTTTTTAAAAATGGAGGAAAATACCCAAATAATATAATGTTTTAAAAACAGCAAGTTATTAAGTAGTAGAGCTGGGCAAGATATTTAGATTGTGCTAAATTATGTAATGATATACTTTTCTGAGATATCACTGGTATCTTATGATGTCAGATATATATTAAATCTTTAATTCATGTAAATTCATTTACATAATCTTTGAAATTGTCTTTTTTTTTTTTTTTACACATTTCCCTCTTTTCAGTGTTATTTGTTATTTGTAGGCATTAAATAAAACTATCTTCAAACACACAACTGTTTTTTTTTGCCAGCATATTGTTAGTTGAATTATATTTCGTGATGCATATCTGGTTTTGTAGAAACGTTCTCAAGTATCGTGATATGATATTTTAGTCAGATCGCCCACCGCTTTAATGTAGGTTGTATAAAGTTGCATAAAGAAATGATTTATATTCGCTTTGTCGAACCCTGAATCAAAATCGGATCACTCAGGCCTTAGAGATTCCCACATCTAATATATACTGTGCTGCCAGGCTTTTTTAGACACACACCCACCCACCCACCCACACACACACACACACACACACACACACAAACCCATACACACACACAGTATCCATTTGGCTTAAAATACATGTAATATTATAATATAAATAATATTCTTTATCCATGTTCCTGCTTATTCATCATCCATCTTACTTTCTGAACTATGTGCCTGTAAGTACTTATGAATGTATCCACGAGTGTGTGTGTGTGTGTGTGTGTGTGTGTGTGTGTGTGTCGGGTGCAAGTGGGCGCTGAACTGCGCTCGATTTGAATACCTACATTTTGAGAATGTCACTGCCTTTGATTCCCTCAATTGCCACTGAAGTGGGACTCGAGGGGGGCCCAAGCCCCACCCTGCCTACAAGCCGAAATATAAATATAATCAAATATGCATGAATGTTAATACAATGCTAAAGTGGCCTTTGCGGAATTGATTCCAGAGAACATGCTAGTGTTGTAAAAGCACAATGCAGCCTGCAGCATTTCGTTTCAGACTAACTGCAAAGAAAACGGGCTCTTTTTATGGCTTGTTGTGCAGATGCACAGGAACCACTGTGTTGTGTGTTATTAAAATTGTGGCGTAAAATGTCTTCACATTCATAACTGGACTCACGTTTCCATTTTTTTTCCATTGCGTCAACATCGTGAAAAACAAACAAACAAACTATTTAGCATCTCACATTTTATATCTTAATATCTGAAGAGAGCAACTTATTATCTTCTCCGAGAACAATGTTAAGCCTCATAACCTTGCAGTGGCAGGCCATGTGTTCAGATAATAGATAAAGATTTTTTTTTTTTAAATAGTCAGTTTCACTTTTTTGCCATCAGTCGTTTATCAGAAGAATCTAGAAATCTCTCTCTAGATGTCTCTCATTTTTGCTTTTTTTTTTTTTTTTTTTTAAAGTATAATAGGTTATTATTTCTGTAGTAAGAACTTACACATGGATAAAGCTAACAGTCATTGATATGATGAAGCTGTCTGTAAGAATTTGTTATGGAAGGAGTCTCCAGTGCCAGCTCTTTGTAACGGTCACTAAGTTTTCCGCCATGGGAGAGTGTTCAGGACAGAATATTAGTGTAGTGTTAAAGATATGTTAGCTTATAATGCCTAAGAAAAATAATGGCAGCCGGATAGCTACAAAAATCTGTACTGTAGAAAAAGGCGAAGAATTTTTTCTTCAGTTTTACAAAGTTTTATTGTCATTATAAATAATAATACATGCTTACATGCAATAACAATATCACACTGAAATAGTCCAGTAGGTGTGTGTGTGTGTGTGTGTGTGTGTGTGTGTGTGTGTGTGTTGCTTTAAATATCTGCTCGCTCTTTTCCCAACAGGCTCGAAAAGCAAATCCGTAGCCCTTCATGTCATCTAACTGATAAACTAACGAAAGGTAAAGGTTAAGATGAGGAGTGAGGCTTGTGTTAGTCTTGTCTTAGTCTTTTCGTATTTAAACCTGCTTTGTTTTTCCACAATGTTTATGCCATCTCTTCTCACAGAAATGTTCATGTGCATCCGCTCTCTTGCCCAAGCTCTGTAATATTAAATGTATGCCTATTGTGGCTGTTTTGTACTTAGGAGAACATAATCAAAACCTTGTAACTGAGCTCTGGAGTCGGCTCGGCACCGTTTCATTAACTCGGATCCCTGCGTGCCTGTCTTTATTAGTTTTCAAGACTTTTCGGTCTTTCAGCATGTCAGGTGGTGACAGATTTATCGTTTTTAAATGTCTTCTTTTTGTGCTTTTAAACAACCTCTTTCCAGTATTTCTATTTGTAACTCATTACACAAGCATATGATTGCTTCAACAAAAGTGAAAAAAAAAGCATAACCTTGTAGCAAAACCTTATATACTTACAGACTTGCAATTATATATATATATATATATATATATATATATATATATATATATGTGTGTGTGTGTGTGTGTGTGTGTGTGTGTGTGTGTGTGTGTGTGTTCAGGGTTCCTCAAGGGTTCTTTGGGTAGTTCTTGGCTTCCTGAAAGGATTCTACTTGGATTGTTTTTTTCCCGTAGGGGTTCTGTATTAAAGCGCATTTCCCCATGAGAGAAGATATGTTCACATTTAAGTTGAAGATCTATTCATTGTTTTTCCAGAAAGACTTTTATTCTCTAACTTGGGAAAATATATGGCTCTCGAGTGCAGGTCTGGCTCAGTCTTTAGCACAGAACCACTCAATAAAGACTTTCAATGGGAGAGAAAGAGGTTGAAAGAGGGCAAGACTGAAAAGGAAGAACTTTGTTCACTTTTTCTTATTTAATCCGCAGAAAAATGAGCTCTGCCTCACGGGCCAAACTATTTAGACCTTGTTCCTCAATGGCTCCTTTGTGCAACACGGTTTCCTAATTTACATGCAATTTTTGAATCCGTTGGTCATTCAGTTGAAAGCGTTGTTCCATTCGAGTCGGCCACATGTGTCATCCGGACTTGTTTCAGGGCTTTTGTTTTGCTGTAGAAAATGAGAGAAATGATTCGTTTTAAGAAATGGTTAATTAAAAGGTTAGGAGACGATGGAGATTAATGGCTTTGGAGACACTGGCAGCTTTTAGTTATTTAATCTTTGGTTGAAAGTAATTGAGTAATGCGTAAATTATATATTCTGTTTAAAATTTCTTATACATACAGTATGTACAGTGTATCCAGAGGTGGGAAGATTTAGGGAACGCAGTTGTCATTATATACATGTACATGTAGATACGGAATAAACGCAACAGTATGTGCTGCTCTGGGAAATGAATCAGTGACAGGTGTCAAATGTCCTTCATAAGCTGCGCAAGAAACGTGCCTCTGAGGCTGTAAGAAATGTAACAAATTCCTTTCACAAGCATACGTGTTAAGGAGACCGCTCGTTATATCGCTTGTTCAACGACTGTGCTGCAATTGGAAAAATGTTTTCTTGCGACGTTACTTACAACACCATCAGCATTATGTATTTCAGTACACTCGCACAATCCTCTAGACGTAACTGTCTACATGCTGTAAATGTGTAGTATTTATTTTACAGCAAAATACTGTTGTATTGTTTTACAGGATTGTACTGTAAACCATTAGGCAATTACAGAAGTGCAGTAAAATGGCAGAAAACGCAGTGCATAATGGGAGAGTGAGAGTGGTAAAGATTCTCACTGTGTCGATATCTGAGAACTAGTGGATCATTTTCATGCCCTTTATTTGAGCTTTAGTTTATATGCAGGTAAAAAAAAAAGTCATCGTTTAGCGTGAGTTAATTCATCGGTAGAGGTAGTTGAAATAGCCGGTTATGCTAGTTGTGGTGGCTCAGTGGTGCGGCTTTGCGTTAGAGGTCAGATGGTTGTGTGTTCAAATCCCAGCGCTCGTCTGGTTGTGTCCTTGAGCACGACCTTTAACCGTTTGCTCAGTTGTAAGTTGCTTTCGATAAAAGTGTCAACCAAATAAGCAAATGTACTGGATTATGTTTATTTTAAGTTTAAGTATTTAAAATTGTTAGTATTGTACTTGCGAACTGTACAGTATGTTACTAGTGATTAAAAAACAAGAGCAATGATCTGTACAGATAAATGTAAGTATACAAAGTAAATGTACACTTCTTTACCGGCGACTTACAGTGAATACACAATAAATGAAGTGAAATGATCATGATCATTGTGAAAGGTGTAACTTTTGCCTACGTGTGTGTGTTTCTTTTATTTCCCTCAGTGTAATGTTAGGGTTGAAGTGTGTGTTGCCGAGGGAATGAGACTGCGTGGCAGGGATCTGGACGATTCCACCGGCTCCTGGATACCAAGCGTCGTGGGCGTGCAGAGTGTCAGGCTTCGCCTTCGCCTCGATCGCCGCACCGACAGGGGGAGGGGCCTCTGGCAGCTGGTCGACCTGAACGGAGAGGCGGTGCCGAGTGGGCAGGGCTTATGGGATAGGACACCACCCACTTGTTCACAGAGTAAGAAAGGTGTAATTACATCTTTATAGATTATACGTGAAGCTTTTGCTCTTTTCTGCAGTTTATGTACTTTTTTTTTTTACTCCAGATGCAGTTGATTCGAGCTTTTTTTTTTTTTTTTTTTCCAAATACTTTGCTTTTTTGCTTCTGAACTTCATGCATTTAGCTCAGCGGCTCTAGAGCAAGTTGGTCTGATTACCTCGGCTCTTTGATTATTTTTTTTTTGTTACATTACATCATAGTTATTATATTTATTACGGAGCTATTATAATTATTAGCGTTTCAGTCTCAATGTCTGTATAAAAAAATGGGTCTATAAATAACGTCAACTTAAAATCTGTGAGTGGGAAAGAATAAAAAGCTCTAAAACAACCAAAAAAAAAAAAATCAGTGAGCCGAGTATTTGTCTAGTTTATGTTAGATTATGCTAATTAAAAAAATCTGTGGAACTTTGTTAGGTTTAAAGCTGCCTGTGAGAGCCAGAGCTCTAATGATGCTTTTTCCCTCTAAATACTGTGGGGTTTATGGATTTTATACTTGAGATGTTATTCAGTTTATGTTTTTCTCCCAGTGCTGACAAATTCATGCTGTTTTGCCTTAAGTGCTGTGTGGCTTACGCGTCTTTGCTCTAAACGTCTGATCACACAGATGAGTTACTGCTGATTGTACTGGAACATCTTTCGTATGTCATGCTTGCCCTGGATTCAGTGACAGAAATACTTACTGAAGAAAAGGACGATGTGTCAAAACTTAGAGAGAAACCTTAACGATATTTATATCGTAGATAAGTGGAAATGGGTAAATGGTTTGTGTGAAGGAGGGAAAGGAACATGACAGAAAAACGTCAGAAATTAGAAGGAAGAGAAATCTTCCCTTCATTTAACACCGCCCTGGGATTTAGGGGGTTAGTGAGCTTTGAAAAAAGGTGACGTTTATCGTGTGCCCTTCTTAATTACCTTTGTCTGTGTGTGATAGAGAGAAAGAGGGTGAGACAGAGAGAAAGATTTAATCCTCCCGTTTTTCCTCGGAGGTGTCTGAATTCTTTAAATACACGTCTCACCTTGAAGCACCTATGCACGTGCCTGCATACGTCGCGGTTATTTTTTGCCTTGCCGTGTCACATGGTTTTATTGCGGTATCAGATTTCCCAGATTTTCCTGCCCTGTTGCCATGGCAACGTGGTGGCATAGTAAATAACTTCTCACATGATGCATTTATTAGAATATTTTCCCGTCATCCTGCCCGCCTCTGACTGTAGGTGTTGGCTGGATGGTTTGCCAAAAAGATGCCACTTTTTATGACCTATTATTTTGGTATGCATTTGTGTGCGTGTGTGTGTGTGTGTGTGTGTGTGTGTGTGTGTGTGTGTGTGTGTGTGCGTGTGTCTGTGTGTGTGGGGCTGCCTTTCAGGAAAAAATTACAGTCAGTGAAAATTGTGCATATATACACAGCTAAATTATGGCGGATAAGATCTTAAGCTTGGCATGAGGAACACTTACTGCTTAGCAATCTCTGCTGAGACCATAGCACAGCTGCGTGTGTGTGTGTGTGTGTGTGTGTGTGTGTGTGTGTGTGTGTGTGTGTGTGTGTGTGTTTGGGCACAATGATGAGTGCCTTTTTGTAGGGCCAACAATAACAGCGGACAATGGTGAATGTAACAAGTTTTGAACATAGCAATCATGTTTTAAGTTGGCGCTTTAATTTTGGCTGAATTGGCTGGACGGAGAGTTTTTCTTTACAGAGAGGTTTTAATAAAACTATGTAATTTGGGTGCTGTTTATAGAGAGTGTGAGGAGTTTAGAGAACTTTTTCTTTCTGCAGAAATGCTCTCGATTTTAGGCATTTAATTAAAGTGCTTAAATTACACACTTTGGCACGGCACTTACTGTTTTACTATCAAAAAAAAAAAATTAATGGAATGGATGCACCATGCCTTAGGGCTATCTCTCTCTCTCTCGCTCTCTCTCTCTCTCTCTCTCACACACACACACACACACACACACACACACACACACACACA
>JAKKZL010000194.1:0-5000 GCA_037576815.1 Pangasius larnaudii
AATCTAAAATGTTTTTGTACTGAATCAATAATGTAGAAGTCAGAAAATAAACATCTATAACAGAGTTTGTACTAAAACAAAAAAAAAAGGTGCCAAGACTTTTGCACAGTACTGTATATATTGGCAATTTCATTGCAACTGCCTCAGCCTGATGTACTTTATATTGCACAAACAAACTGCAGATATCTGCATGTTATTCCAAATAGAGTCAGACTCCTGCATGGTTTTATGTCTCAGACAGTCGCTGTGTGTGTGTGCAGTCAATCAAATCTGAATCTGAATCTGAATATTTCTGCCAAAAAAAAAACAAAAAAAGTACACAGTTTTTCATCTTAGCCCAGATCTTGTAGATGTTTTATCCTAAACATGTTTGAAGTTCAGTCCTGAAGGTGGAGTTGTAGTTAAAACTGAAAAAGCTGTACGTGATGTAAACAATGACAAAAAATTTCTATGTTGTACATTTAAATTTGTACATACAAACTCGCAACACAAATCTCTTTATCCCCAAAACTGTTTATTAAAAATGAGATTACAGAGCTTTTTTTTTTTTTTAAACTTACAAGTTAGCTAACTATCTAGGAACACAGCTAGCTAATGTTAGCAAACAGACTGTGTTAACAACACGATGTAGCTTAAACACACACTAAATATGAACAAATGAAAAAACAACAACAACAACAACAACAACTTGTACGTTTCCTGTAAGCTACTAACTCTCACACTGGGGTGGAAATTGTACAGAGAAACGCTAGTTAAGTAAAAGCTCGTGTACTGGGTCGAAATCTCAATTAAAAGTAGAAGAGCCCAAAAAAAACCTACTTGTGCGAAAGTTAAAAACAGTGAAACTTCTTCAAGTATTCAAGAGGAAAAGTAAATATTTTTACCTGATCAAAAACAAACAGTTCAGACATTGATTTTTATTTATCTTTATCAAATATTTATCCTCAGTATTCTGCAAACTCAAACAAACTTACAAGTGCAGACAGTGTGTCTGCCGTGTACAGAATCATTATTGTAGAGATTATGGAGTGGAAAATGTCCAGACTAGGTGATGACAGAAAGCCGTATTGCAAATAATGCAAATCAGAAATGCGTGCGCACCACAGTGAACTTGTTTTCCAACGAGAAAAAGAAGAAAAATGTGTCTTCCTTTTCCATTGCCCAAAGTTTTTGGCCTATTTTCATGTCTGGAAATTGGAAATGGAAATGACCTGGCAACCCTGATTAACACAAGTTGTTCACAGTTTCATGCAATTTATTATTATTATTATTATTATTATTATTATTTAAAAAGAACAAATTTAAATAAGTAAGAACACAAATAATTGGTGAAGCAACTGGGGAAGAAAAATAAACCCATAACGTGTTTTGAAGCTCAAAATGAAATTGTATGGAGTAAAAAAAAAAATTTCTTGTAAGTTTACTGCATTCAGTTTCATTAATACTTGAGTAAAGTACAAAACCAAAATAGCACTGAAGCAAAGTAACGAAGAAGAATTTCTCCAGTATTTTCCACCCCTGAGTTTTAGCTTTACGGATATCTCAGGCATTAACGTGAGAATCTTTTTTCTTGATAAAGGTGTCTGCTAAATGCTTGTAAGTGTAAATGTCGTTCTTAAAAGAGAAATTTGAGGATGCATTTACAGAATAAAACAGGACTTTATTCAAGACCACCATTTTCATGTTCAATACCAGCACTAGCTGAGATCGAGTCAAAACTTAAGAGTCTTAATGGGATTGAGGTTAAGTGAAGATGAAAGCAAGTCAAGATTGAGATGAAAACCATCAAATCTCTTTCGAGGCCAAAGGCCATTTTACTTCAACTGGTTGGCTTTATTTGTGCATTAGCCAATGATTAGCCTGTTTTCTAGAAGAATGTATTACTTCTTGTTCAACTTGTCAAACACAAACAAAATCTCTGTAGAGACCGAGACCATATTTAGCGAGACCAATGCCCAAGACTGAGACATGTATAGAAATATAGTTCTATTGAGTCTCATAGCAACACTAAAGAAGAAAATGAACACGTATTTGCTGATTGACTACATTTAGGGCATGAACACTGCGAACACTGTGTTCCAGGCAGCTCGTGTCATTGGGCCAGTGAGTCCCCTGTCTTTCAAATATTAAAAAAATCAATATTAGGTTTCATTTTTGTATCTTATTTGCCATTAACAAACGTTTTAACCCGAGTGCAACAGCACCATCGGTAGTTGTAAGTAAAACACACAGAATGATATGAAGAGAGGATGTGGGCTAACAGTAATGAGTCCAGAGCTGTAGATTCACACAGCCAATCAGTGACAGCAGTGTCACATGATTACACACAGTGACACGCCCCCTACATTTAGCTCCATTTCGGCTTTCAGGTAGTTTCAGAGACGTTTCTGTTATACGTCATCAGTGGGCGTGGTTACGGCCTGAGTCGCAGGTGTAATGAACCCTAAAGTGTGTTTGAAGGAGAAGCTAAAAGTTGATAGATTGAGCACATGTTGTCTAATTAAAGCGAAAATTACACAAAATGACAGATGACAGGACTGTAAGTTTAGTGTTTTTTGGGTTTGAATGAAAGAATTACAGCTTTTTTGTTAATTATGTTTACTATTCAGAGGAAAACAGCATGAACCCGGTCGAGCACTACGGGCTTGAAACTCTGAAAAACAATTTTGTGTGTGTGTTTGTGTGTGTGTTTGTGATCATTTGCTCCAATATTATTTACAAGTACAGCATTTAACAAACACCCTAATCCAGAGCAATTTACTTTACTAATTCTTCTTCTTCTTCTTCTTCTTATTATTATTATTATTATTACCAATGAGACCTCAAGATATAATGCATTGGTTAGTATAGTATTGACTGTGAGTATTTCATTTCTAACTCTATTTGAAAACCTAACACTTTCTACTATTCTACCGAATCCACATCCTTTAACATGACACCATGAGGAGGTTCTGAAGTTGTTGTACGTATGTTGTACGTCTGACCCAGTTTCATGTCACTGTTGTATACGAGGACTCTTCTCAACTTAAAGAATCAGTGCTGAATGTTTCAACAGTCCTGCTGCTCCAATATAGAGCCAACCACACACACACACACACACACACACACACACACACACACACACACACACACACACACACACACACACACACACACTCATTCCTCATGTCTAGAGGCCATGACAGATGTCCTAACAGTTTGAGAGAAAGGAGGCACATTTGGGACAGGAGGTTTTGATTTGAATTTTGAATTCAGCATAAACACACACACACACACACACACACACACACACACACACACATGGCACATGCATCCAGTGTTGCCATCTGTTTTCAAGGGAAAGTAGCTAATACATGCATAACAAAGTCACTAAAAGTCATAAGATGATGTCATAGACTAATTTGCGTATTCATTAAAATGTCATGGTCATTTGCATAACAAAACATGTTACGTGAGAAAGGAAGACACTTCTGAAGAAAGTTTAATATGAAGAACAAGGTGGACAAACACCTTGTGGTTGGTCATTGGGAATAACGCGGATCAGTGATTGGTTGCCAGGAACAATGGTAATCAGTGATTGGATATTGGGAACAAGGGTGGTCAGTGATTGGTCATCAAGAACAATGTGATCAGGGATTGGCTATGGAGAACAATGGTTATCAGTGTTTGGTCACTGGGAACAATGGTGATCAGTGATTGATCACTGGGAACAATGGTGATCAGTGATTGGTCATTGGGAACAATGGTGATCAGCAGCTGTGATGTGAGATTGAGCTCTGTATCGAGTGCAGGACAGTCACTAATGTCTGCCAGGGGCGGAGCTAGGGGATGGCCAGGGGGGTGGCCATGGCCACTGTGGACTGAAGCCTGGTTAACCCGAGTTACTTGGCCATCCCAGTTGCAATTGCATTTTCAGTCCTTTTTCCCTTAAGAATAATTAATATTTCTTAGTGAGAGATCCACCTCTTTACTGCCACAACACATAACGTTTCTCCGACATGGATCGTGCATTTCCAATCATATCTATGACAGTAACCGTGCTGCAAAACTCGTGAGATTCATCTTCATTGAAGAGTACACATTTTCGCAATAGTTTCCCCAGCACACGCTAAAATGAGCCAGCAGAAGGGTCCCGTGCTTCGTGCACGAACACGTCGCTACAGCTGAGCTATCCTCTTTTGGGGAAAACATCATCTGACACAATTTTCATTTTCGCGTGAACTATCTCTTTATTCACAAACAAGTACGATTCATTATTGATGATTCTGCTGTAGACACCTAACATAACCCAGTATTTTAAGGCTGAAAACATTAATAATGACATTTTCTCTGCTGGCCCCTGACTGGCCACCCTTGCAAAAAAAATTCTGGCTCCGCCCCTGACGACTTGAAGGTGAAAACACTTCTTACACTAGATACTAGCTAGCTAGTTATCCACTAACTGTTTTCATTTCAATTACATCAACAAGTGGAAGCAAAAAAAAGTGGATAAATCGACTAAACCCAATTAATTAGCATTCACTTTTCACTTATTCTGGGTGCGTCTTGCTTTTAGCAAGAAATGGCCCTGAAAACAACTTTATACTGCAGTGATTTATAATCTCACTATATGGTGTCACTTAGAAGAGGTTCCCTCTCGGGTCAACGTTTCTTCCTCATGTCGCCTCGGGAGGTTTTTCCATGCCGCTGTAACCCCTGGCTTGTTCATTCAGGACCTCAATCTTCTGTAAAGCTGCTTTGTGAGAAAAGTCTAGCGTTCAAACCGCTATACAAATAATCAACAAAATAAGCTGAAATGTGTTTGAGTAAAATATTTGAGTGTTTGAGTATTCCTCCAAGATTTCCCAATCCATGAACGACACCTCGTATTGCAGCTGCTATATAATAAACCTGACTCAAACCATGAGCTCTTCATGAGGTTACAATGAGTGAGCAGGGATACACACTTTTCCCACATCTGCAGAGGGTTTAAAGGAGCAACACTGAGAATCTTCACTCTA
>JAKKZL010000194.1:10000-12500 GCA_037576815.1 Pangasius larnaudii
AATGCCTTTACCCTATGTAGTGAGCATGTACAGTGAACAGGAAGCCATTTTGTTGTTGTTGCGTGAAGATTCTGAGTTAAAATGGCGGATGTTTTTCTGTTGAACCTCCCAGACTAAAGGTCGTGACCCCGTGTGGAGTTAATTTCACAATCTCTTCCTTAGTCTTATTCATTTATATTGTTAAGTGATAGGATTCCGCTCTAGCTGTGATGATGGATTTTGAAAAGTAGAAACGTTCCCGGGATTCACGTCCATTAAAGCGACATTTATGTACGATCATGTACGTACGAAATGTACGATCATGCTAAATATCAGCCACAGGAAAAAATATTACTGTTATAAGTAAATAAAAAGAATTACAACGTTTATGATAATATTACTATTAGTGACTGTCATTTTCTTTGCTGTAGAAAGTGACAGGAATTTCACATTCTGTGAATATTATTATTATTAGTAGTAGTAATGTGTGTGTGTGTGTGTGTGTGTGTGTGTGTGTGTGTGTTAGTACCTGAAATGCGTTAGATGTCTCTGAATATCTAAATCCAGGATTGGTGTCGGTCTCGAAGAACCCAACGGAGAACGATCCTGACTTAACAAATCTTGAAATTCCTTACAGATCTGCCTACACACACACACACACACACACACACACACACACACACACACACAGATAATCCTTTAGGAAACACATTCTACAGAAAGTCAGAAAATGTTCTCAGAATGAATTTTAGTAACAGATGTGTGTGTGTGTATATGTATGTATGTATGTATGCATGTGTGTGTGTGTGTGTGTGTGTGTGTGTTAAAGTATTTAGTTTCTAATAATGCCTCCAGGTACTTACTTGGTGGCCAGCACCATTTTCTTGCGGGCGTTCTGCTCTTTAGGCTCTGTGTGCTGCCGTGCCAGATGTTCGCCCACAGCTTTAGTGGGAAACTCTGTCTCACAGGTGTAGCCAAAATCCCGTGCCAGATGTAGCGCTTCACCTGTACAGAGGAGGAGAAAAAGACGATGAACTCGCACTCGGCACACGAAATGTGGAGTTACAAGCTACAAGCTATCAGTAATAATAACACTAATTCTACTACTGCTACTACTGATAATAATAAAGAAATGAATGAGTGGCCATGACTGAGTTTTCCAAAAGCATCACTGACTTACAATATGAACAGAGAGAGAGAGAGAGAGAGAGAGAGAGAGAGAGAGAGAGAGAGAGTTCACTGTGATACTGGCCATTCTCAATAGATTAATAGTTTAAAAGATGAGTGTTGAGTATAAAATCTCCTACATTATCTATTGGATTTTTGTTTGTTTGTTTGTTTGTTTGTTTGTTTTATGCCACCATTTTAACTCAGGAACATTAATGTCTGTAAAGTCAACCATTTTAAGGTCTTTAATGTTTCGAAATAGGAAACAGGAGACATTTTACAATCTATTAGTTAGTTATTTTTTTGAGAATATAACATTAATGCACATATTTTCGTATAAATATATAATTCCAATGCAGTAATAAAAAATCTGCTAACTCAGCGGAATAATATACCGAATAATTATTTTAAACTTTTTTTCTTTTACGAAACGGAAAGCTTGAGTGTCGGCTGAAAGCTACTAATCTTTAAAATGATTAAAAAAAAACAAAAAAACAAGCACTGTAAAGAAATACAGGAAAAATACATAGCTCAAAAAAATCTTCACCCTAATATAATATACTGCAAATATAATAATTATAATAAAATAAAATAAAAATCCTAACAAACAAAAAAAATTAAAAAAACACAATCAAGTCTCTCTATGTAAACATTTCCAGTCCCACAAAAACAAAAAAAATATCTTTTCCAAACCCAACTCCAATCCTTTTTTTTTTTTTTTTTTTTAAAGAGGATCAGATCTAATTCATTCCTTTTTTTCTTCCTTATCCAATCCACAGGGTTTTCTGGATCTGAGGCTTGTCTAATAATCATAAAACCCCTATAAAATGAGGTAGAATGTAAAATTGGTCCGATTCTGTGGCGTTCTGTAACATTTCAATATATTTACTGCATATTTTCTGTTTTCAATTCTACGGTTAGCGTTTTGTCTTATTTGAGGCGTAAACTCTGATGTTGTTAACGTCAGTTAGTTGCTGTTTGTTGCGTCTCTTTGTAAAATCAGCGGATTTTTTTGTGCTCATTTGAATATTTCCCAGCATGCTTAAACGTTAGCGTTAACGCATAGTGTTATGACGCGTTGAATAAAAACGCAGCCTCCTTTTCACGTCCCTGTTTATGACTGAGTGGTCGGAATGTTTTCACTGTGTCGTGGTGTTTTTTGGGATGTTTGTTTTTTTAATCACTGTTTCCGTGTTTAGGTTTGTCGCTTTTATCGTTGTATAAAGATGATTAGGAACCGATACGCCGGACGTACCTTCCACTAAAGACGTGAGCAGTGTGACGTTGGCGGCTTTCCTGCGGCCTGCTGGGAGATTCAGCCCCAACCTGTCCAACTTCTCTCTGAGGCACCGGC
>JAKKZL010000194.1:15000-17328 GCA_037576815.1 Pangasius larnaudii
AAACCCGTCAGTTATTCCTGTCCTTGTGGGGACATTTGGTCCTCACTGAGACATAAAAACATGTCCACACACACACACACACACACACACACACACACACACACACATTTGCCGTACTTGTCCTTATGAGAACATTTCACCTTCGATTCACATAAATAGCCTGTTAATGCAGCTAATTAATACTTCGCCGGATCTAAACCTGACCCCCCCTTAACCTCAGGAATCAAAAGAAAACATTTTGTCACTTTTTTTTTTTTTAAATTAAAATCAGCAAATCTGTTTTCCTGGTGGGGACCAAGCAAATGTCCCCACAAGGTCAGAGCTGTAGGATATTCCTATCCTTGTGGGGATATTTGGTCCTCACCGAGATACAAAAACAGTCGATTCTACTAAATCCTTTAACATCACGTAGCACTGTAGAACGTTCGCCTACATTTTAGTCAATTCTACAATATTTTTATTTAAAATGATGATCATTGCTTGTGAGGACCAGACGGATGTCCCCACAAGGTCAAACCTGTCAGATATTCCTGTCCTTGTGGGGACATTCGGTGCTCACTGAGACATTACAACATTTACACACACACACACACACACACACACACACACACACACACACACACAGAGCATCAATGACGCTGAGAGAAGGAGATATTCTAAGGGCTATAAGAAGAAAAGGGGGCCAAGCACGCTCTGTGCATTAACCTGTAAAGGGTTCCTACAGACACACACACACACACACACACACACACACACACACACAGCACTCTAAAGGCGAGAGGCTAATCTTGATCAAATTCCTGGAAGCTACATGCACGGCGAAGCTAATGATTAAAACGCGCGCGACTTCTCTAAGCAGAGCGCGCGCGCGTTTTCTGAGTGATCTCTTTAGAAAAGAAAAAAAAAAAAGAAGCGATGGATGGATGGATAGAAAGAAAGAAAAAGCCTCGATGTGAATATTCAGGCGCGTCGAAGTTGCGGTGAGTGTGAACAACATTAAATATGATCTCCGCTGCATTCGGGGCTCGAGCCGCATTAACATATCAAAGCGGCCGCCCGAGGCGCGAGAGAAGCCATCGATACCGGGAGCGCGAGGCAAAGCAAAGATTATTGGTTGTGATGGCTCTGGAATCGGCGGAGCTCGCGGCTAAAAATCCTCCGTTAAAAAAAAAAGAGAAAAAGAAAGAGGAAAAACACGGGAGTGATAGCGTTGGGAGACGCGCGCGCCGCACGGATCCGCGCGCAGCGAGCCGGAATTTTATTTAAGAACAAAAAAAAAAAAAAAGGGGGGAAAAAAGAAAGAAAAAAAGGCAAAGCAAGCAAACCGCGCGCGCTACAGTAGGTGAGATTCATGCAGAATGACAAATGAGTGATATTAAGAACGAAAGAAAAAGAATTATCAGTCCGAATAATAATAATAATAATAATAATAATAATAATAATAACGGAGTAATATTTCCATTATTCTAGAAACTGACCAGGATATAATCTTTTAGGAAATAAAAACTAATAATAATAATAATAATAATAATGAGAAGAAGAATATAACGCAGTGTTAGGATGTTAATAGCTATTAGAACATTATAAAAGAAATATTAAATATTCTTCCTTTTCGATCGAATAATTTTACACACTTTTGGTCGATTTAATTAGAATTCGATAAAAAATAAATTAATTAAATGGTTAACCTGAAACCATCACTGTAACAGTCAGTGATTTATCATTTAAAAATCAGTATATTGGTTTACATTATTATTTTTTGCAAAATATTTTTTATATTAATAATAATAATAGTAATATTTTATGACATGCAAATGTGTTTTTTTTTTCAAATAAACCTGAATAAGTATGAAAATATATACACTAATATAAAGATAAATAAAAATGAATGACAGCAATGATTATAAAGGAACAATACTATTATTACTATTAGCTACTACGTAATTATACTTTAATAATAATAATAATAATAATAATAATAATAATAATAATAAAGAAATGCGTCGTATTTTACACGCAGCCAGACCAATCCTCTGATCCACTCTACAGCTAATTCCGTGCGCAGGGTTTCAGGTTTTATACAAATTTGGTGATTTGAAGTGAAAATGAAAATAAAAATAAAAATAAAAATCACGGTGGAGGAAAAAAAATACACAAATGTTCTCATTATTGTGGATCTGAATGGGAAACACTACAGCTAACAGACAACAATGACTGAAAAACCAGGCAAGTTAAATAATTTAAATGTCCCTGTGTGTGTGTGTGTGTGTGTGTGTGTGTGTGTGTGTGTGTGTGTGTGTGTGTGTGTGTGTGTGTGCGTGTGTGTGT
>JAKKZL010000195.1:0-2500 GCA_037576815.1 Pangasius larnaudii
CACACACACACACACACACACACACACACACACACACACACACACACACACACACACACACACACACACAGTCTCTCAGGCTGTCTCTGACTCTCTTTCTTTTTCTTTCTCATAACTCACACACACACACACACACACACATGCACACACAGCAAGTCTTCAGGAAAGCAACAACAGTGTTAAGACTTCTAGTGATATTGCTTGGGAAAAGTGCACTGTGTGTGTGTGTGTGTGTGTGTGTGTGTGTGTGTCTGTCCATTTTCTCATTACTGTCTCATTACTGCCTAAATGAGCTGCAAAACATTTTCTCTTTTTTTGTGTTGTGTCACTCATCATTACCTAAACCAGATTTAGTGTCCTGCTGTCCTGCACAGATCAGAGTTACAGATAGAGTTAAAAAACAACAACAACAAAATAAAACTACAAAACAATTTATTACATTAATTAAACTAATATTTAAAAATATGGAAAAAACTACAAATAATAATAAAAAAAAATACAAATGAAATATAAACAACTAAACCCGAAACTAGAAAGAAAATTGTTATAATTTATTATGTATCTACAGCTGAGTGAAAAAAGAAGTTAGTGTGTGTGTGTGTGTGTGTGTGTGTGTGTGTGTGTGTGTGTGTGTCTAATGTTCTGAGTCTGTATGTCTATTTTAAAGTGATGGCGTGGGACACGGTTGAAATGCGTGGTTATGTTTTTGTCTCGTGTGTGTGTGTGTGTGTGTGTGTGTGTGTGTGTGTGTGTTGAAGCCGCATGGAGTCAGCAGCGTCCTGTGAGAGAACAACAGGAAATGGACACACATGGCTTAGATTTATTGTTTTGACCACTTCCCATTCAGATTTCATTATACACACATACACAAATGCACACACGCACACACACACACACACACACATGCATACACGCAAACACACATACAAACCTATTCAGATTTCATGACACACACACACACGCAGATACATACATGCAAACACGGATACACATCCATTCAAACAGATACCCATGCACACACACACACAAATATACACACACGCACATGCTCACTCATACTAGATACTGTGTGTGTGTGTGTGTGTGTGTATATGTGTATACACACACACACAGTTATCTTTGCACATAAACATGCACTGTCCTAAAGTTACAGCTTGACCTCTGCCTGTTACAAAGCGCTGACACTGGAGACTCCTTCCATAAATATCAAACATAATTGTACATGTAAAACGTCATTGTATCAACGATTATACACGTTTTTAAATATATACACAAGTGTGTGTGTGTGTGTGTGTTTCTTTAAACACTCTGAATATGATTGCAAACTCGGTTCAAACAAACATTTTTGTTCTTATTTCTTTATGTGAAAGCGTGGTGTGTTTTTTTTTTTTTTTTTTTTTGCACGAGTTTGTGTGTATGTGCATAGTTTAGTGAAAAGACAGTGTTGTGTATCAATAGTGTGTGTGTGTGTGAGAGTGTGTGTGAGTGTGTAATTGGGTAGGAGGCCTATGGCCGTGTTTAGCGATAATGACCTTCATCGTGAGTGGAGTTTCATTAAGTCATTAAAGGCCCATTTCCAGCCTCTCATCAGCGCTAACCGCTAAGCGCTAACCTGTGGGGTGTGACAGAGAGCGAGAGAACTTTCCTGAAGGACAGTGGAGGAGGGGAGATGCCGTCGTCTTCGTCGTCTCCATCGTCGCCTTCTTCTTCTTCTTCTACTTCATCGCTCGTTACCACGACTCTAACTGTTCCAGTCGCTCTAGCTGTTCTTTACTGCTGGGGAGTCAGGAGCGTTAGCGAAAGTTAGCGTAGCATTAGCGCAGCGCCTCATTGCCAGGCTAATATTCCCACCGAAACCCTAAGAGGCTGACGCTAGGAGGGACGGCAAAACGCTACTTAATGTTCCTGCACATCCATTATGGTTATTTTCAGAGAAACGAAGTGTAAAATGATTACTCCTCTTAAAAATAATCACTCATAATCGACTCATTTGTGGTTGCTATGTTTTCCAGCAACAGTTAGCTTTAACTTGGATACTTTCCAAAGTAGGCTTGTGTTTTTTTTCTTCTTCCTTTCAAGTTCCTAACAAAGATGTAACCCCTGTTCAACACTCCATAGTATTTTAATTATAATTATTATCTTGGATTTAAGATCTCTATTCCTAAATAATACATCACCTTATTAACATCTGAGTCATTTCATTAGCCTGATTTTTAATTATGATGTTTTTTTTCTCATTGGTAAAATGTAGGTTTGGGACGATTACACCATATAACCAGCCTCGCATACGAGCTCGTAGGTCGTGATTACGACATGGTGTGTGTTCAAGTGGATTTGTCCAGGGGGAAAATATGGACGTCATGAGAGAACTTGACTAGAAGATTATTTTAACATGCAAAATTGCCGTTACTCCTTGGTATTGACGCGCCCCCCCATCTCGGAAAGTCCGCCATCTTAGAAAACTACGAGTTGTAATTTTGACATTGTGGTGGCGTTCAAG
>JAKKZL010000195.1:10000-15000 GCA_037576815.1 Pangasius larnaudii
GACTATAGCTACCAGTTAACGCTGTCTAAAATACACATATAAAATATGGTTATGTATAAAAATGGATATCTGTTATCACATCACAGAGCTAAAAACAGTTGTAGCTCTAACTTTGTTCCTCAGCACAGAGTTTCATGTCACTCAGGTGGGGGGTGTGGCCTACAGTTGAAGGCGGGGTTACGTTGGACGTGATGCGGTTGATGAAATAGTTCACGTACGAATCATATATTTATTTTCGATTCAGCTTTGTTGCATGATGCTAACCTGGAGGCCATGAGCTTCCATTAAGTGTTAGCTACATTAGCCACATATAAATAGTCTGAGAAGTGTGTGTGTGTGTGTGTGTGTGTGTGTGTGTGTGTGTGTGTGTGTGAGAGAGAGAGAGAGAGAGAGAGAGAGAGAGAGAGAGAGACTGAGGCCTCCCACGACTTTAATAACGCAGTTCCACATCAGTAACTTTTCTGATTCGTTCTTTAAGAAGTCGACAGAATAAATAAAAGACGATAATCTAATATTCTCTCTCACACACACTCACACGCTTTCATACTCCTTCACCGGGAGGTTTTATCATCAGGACATCAAATGAATGATTTCACCCAAAAAAAATTCTGTCAAACGTTCGGCGCAGTGCCACCTGAGACGCAGACAACGGAGCGATAATGACGTGAACGACGGCCTCGGGCTCGAACACTTACGGGAACACTCCGAGAGCGACGTACGCCCGCTACACTCCTTCAACTACAGCACTGAGGTGCCAATATTTTTATTATTTTCCTCAGTAGTTGTCATACGAATTTAAAAATGTCTAGAATTACAATTTCTGTTATCACCTTAAAAATAGGGCTGTTCTGTCAGATTTCCGTTATAGCCACCTTTATTACAACCTTATACCATTGTAATAAGACAGTAATAACTGTCAGTGGTTGCGTTTCAAATTGTGTCCTTTGTACCATATTCTTTATCTACACAATGCCATTTTTAACGATATATCTTAGGCTATATGTTTAGTAAATAGGCAGCTAGCTACCCAAGAATGCTTCATGCTAACTTTTAAAGGGGGAAAAAAAAAGAAAATTACTTGTACATCGCCTGAAAATAGAAGCTCTTGCTCTTTCTTTTTAACAGCTAACATTTTTTTCTGTGGCATCAGAGCGACACACCACCGCTAACTTCTCACAGGAATAAAGAAAACACAGCACCAAGCAACAAACTAGCACCAAATTCGCTAATCACAGCACACGAATTTCAGTATAAACATGTTTGATGTGGTACAGGCTGGCGGTTTCCTTTAATCTTAAGTTTCCACAGCAAAACGCAATTAGATTCAAGATGCTAATTTGTTGCCTTTCTATAATAAACACTCAAATCTCTCTACGCTAGTCACTATTCACTTTTCACCGATAGCTCAAGGCTAGTGTGGAAGCTAGCTACTTCACATATCGTGTGTAGAATCACACATTTGATGATGATTACAAAATCGCTTCACTGCTTCTTTACACTTATATTTTACCTCAACTTTTGTGTCGATAATTATTTCTGTCGCTTTTTCACGGCGCTTTAGTAGTCAGGATTAGCCTTCGTCCTGTGTGGTAGCTGTTATGCGAACGTGCTAATGCGTAGGAATTAGATTTTGGGAAAAAGATTCGATTTTTCACTGAAGTAGAAAACTAGACACAAGTGCTAACATTGCTAACATGACCTCATAACACAAAGCAAGAAGTGATGGAGAATAACAGGAAGTACACAAGAAGTACACAGGAAGTACTCTATGAAACAGCTGTGAGGGAATTATGGAAGGAAATGTGGCGCTGTTGCAGTGAGAAGAACTCTGTGTGTGTGTGTGTGTGTGTGTTAGCAGTTGTGTGTAAGTTTTTTTTTTTTTTTTTTTTTTTTTTTTTTTTAGTACTTTGCGGATTAGCTGAGGTTTCTCATGATTGACTTTTATACAAAAACGCATGAGAAGATAAACATCTGTGGTTAGACAGATGCCTGCTCAGGCAGGGGTATACACGCACACGCACACACGCACACACACACACGCACACACACACGGGAATGTAGCAGAGCACTTTTTTAAACACAGATGTGTATATATTTTTGAGGTTGTGCAGCTGAAAGGTTAAAAGTGTTCGTGTGTGTGTGTGTGTGTGTGTGTGTGTGTGTAACAGGTCGTACTTCTTGTGATTTTGTTTAAAACCCCACTTTGGTTTGTTACCTGAAGTGAAGGACAGCTAGCAAGTTGGTGTGTGTGTGTGTGTCTGTGTGTGTGTGTGTGTGTGTGTGCTAATCATCATAAAATGTTCATGTGGTGCGCAGTTTCTGGTCAGACATCTCACACACACACACACGCAGTAGGGGTCTTGTTTGCTATTTATTATTTTATCAGTAAACATAATGTGTTTTTTCTACTGAGAATAATAATGATGCTGATAAAATCAGATGAGGGAACAGTGTGTGTGTGTGTGTGTGTGTGTGTGTGTGTGTGATGGATTCTCCTCAATGTTATATTGATATGCGGTTGAGCAATAGCCTGTCTCTCAGTGTGCCTGGGGAAAGGCCAGTATGATTAACACAGCTCTCTCTCTCTCTCTCTCTCGCTCTCTCTCTCTCTCTCTCTCTGTTTGCTTGACATTAAAAAAATGTATTAAATAAAACTAACTGGCTGCGTTTAACCAAAAAAATCTCATTCTACTAGCTGAAATGAAAGGGCTAAATAGCTAGCTTTAATTAGTTAATAAAATAAGCGAGCGTTACACAGCGAGGCGTCGGTGCAGTAGCTAAAAATGACCTGAACTTGTTTAACACCAAACCTAGGTGAACTTTGACCCGTGATTTTGGAAAAGACAGGAAAACTTCCCCTTATTCCGACTTGAAAGTGTTGACACATTGCCATCTAGTTTACTAGACAATAATAGTTGTGGTTTCATCATGTCATTCAACATTCAAGTGAAAGACAAACAGATAGTTTTAGCGTTTGTACAATAAACTAGCAAGCTTAGCTAACTAGTAACTATAATATATTATTATAACCTGGGTGCATAAGTATAGACACCCCTTAACTAATACTTTGTTAAAACACCTTTTGCATCTAATTCAGCACTTAGTCTTTTTGGGGAAGACTCTACTGACTACTAATTAAATCTATATTTGGCAATTTTATTCAGCTCTTCTTTGCAAAAGTGCTCCAGATCTATCAGATAGTGCAGGTTGAAATTTTCTTCATCTACAGCTGTCTAACAGAGGCCTGCAGGTTTCCTGCTATCAATGAGTCTCTTTATCTTGACTAGAGCCCCAGTCCCAGCTGATGAGAAGCAGCCCCATAGTATGATGCTGCCAACACCATGTTTCACCATAGGTACTGTGTTCTTTGGGTGATAATCTGTCTTGTTTTTGGTGCCAAAAATATCTTTTAAAATAAACTTATGGAATTTATCAATTTATCGGAAATATAACTTCGTAACTTCAGGCGAAGAGATGTTAAGATACATTAAAATACATTCTCTTCATAATCACATGATGATCAGGACCACCCCACCTGATCATTTTCGCTCCAGCTTGGTGAAGAAACCACCGCATGTCAGGGAGGTCGACCTCTGCAAACGAGGAAACGTGCTACATTCACTACGGCGCCGCTGACATTTAGTCCTCGTCATTACGATGACTTACAGTCCTGTAACCGGAGAAAGGAAATATTACACACCGTAATTATTATCCTGTAAAATGAAGTCATTTCTTTTCATGAAAATGGCTGTGTCTCTTTTTCTCTCTGTCTGTTCACAAGAACGTGATCGCGACAGCATGAGGTCATGTCCTTCTGGACCTACGACTAGTCTCGAATACAAAAGTCCAAAATGTTTAATAGATTGTTGAACAAAGCCACAGTTTTATACACAATCTCAGGCATGCTAGTTTAAAAATGTAGTTAGCTCACATCTTCTGCTAAACAGAAATAATTGCTAATGTAAAAAAAAAAAAAAAGCTATGTTGTCATAAACAGTTTATTCTTGTTAGTAGCCAGTAACCATGATTCCTGGAGTCATGTGTCTTATGAAATAAAAACATAGTGTGTGCATTTAGAAAAGTACATGTACATGTACGTTAAACTAGCAATGCTAACGCCTCAATGTATTTATAGGAAGCTCGACTAAACACAGACACAGTCAGATTAACTTGTTCAACATAATACTTTATTTTATAGCGTGGTTATAGCTAGCTGACTACCAAGCTAGTTACCTATTTAGCTATCTGTTTAAATAATACATGATACGACTACATCAAAGTGTAATACTAACTAGTTAATAACTATTTTATGGTATTATTAGCTAGCTATTTAACACCGACAGTTTTACATGTAAGAACTCGGGCCGAAGAGACCATGACACATTACACCGGCTGTTTTTTGTAATTTATGTCGTACGACGTTGCCGATCGCTGAGCTGACCGTTATGTTGTATAATTAAAAGCGGTGGTCATGTTTGTTTGTGAATGTCTGATAAAATGTAACATAAGCGCCCCCTACTGATTGAAATCATGCTAATCTAGCTTTAGTCTAGCTAGCTGTCTGGCTAGTTATATGTCCATACTGTGAAGACAACCAGCTAGCTATATTTAATACTTTGTTTCATGCCGATATTGTCTGGCATCAGCTCATCAGCTGACAGTTTTACGAAATCGAAAAACTGAGAAATCAAGTAACTATAGTGTCGTCTAATAGTATTAAAAATATGGAATACGTTATGTAAAGCTAGATACAGTACGTGTGTGTACAAATACTAATTTACTAATACTAATTTTTGCTCAGTGCTAAACAAGTTTTGTAAACAACAAAGTCGATCATTTTATGATCTATAATACACACAAAAAAAAAACAGCTATTTAACCATGTCTAAGTCAGTGGCAGAATCTGATAGGCCAGACTATTTAAGGGGCGGGACCTTAACAATTTTCGATTAGCTAATTTAACATTAAATAAATAAATAATTAGTGAAATGATTAGACTG
>JAKKZL010000196.1:0-13824 GCA_037576815.1 Pangasius larnaudii
TATATATATATATATATATATATATATAAATAAGTGATCTCACCTCCTGTACGTCTTCGGGATTCTTCCTCGAGATGATCTGGAAAAAGAACAGCGAGTTAAATCAGTCACGAAGGTCTGCAGACACTCTCTAAAGCGCTCTCTAAGTTCATCCTAAGCTCTGTCCCAATGTCAGTGAGACAAGCGCCGGCAAGTTCCGACAATTTCTCCAAAATGCATAAAGTACCTTCTGGAATAAAATATAATCTGCGACAGATAAAAGAAAAGAGTTTATTTTTATTAGAAGGGCGTGGCGTACATGTGCCTCTCAGTCGGCCCTGAGACGCTGTGCTCAGAGTGTGAGTGTGTGTGTGTGTGTGTGTGTGTGTGTGTGTGTGTGTGTGTGTGTGTGTCGAAGTGGGAAGGGGATACGAGGAACCCGAACAATGATGACTTTATACACGGTGACGGAGATGGAGTTCACACACACACACACACACACACACACACACATGAATCAGTGAATCAAGTACTGTTCTCTATTTATGTATGTATGCATGTCTGTGTGTGTGTGTGTGTGTGTGTGTGTGTGTGTGTGTGTGTGTGTGTATATATATATATGTACATATAAAATAAGTATTTAATTAAGCACAAGACATAAAATAAAAATGTAAACCAAATATATTTTCTAAATTCAGGTGTCTTAGATTTGAGAATACTGCTGTATATGTAGAAATTTGTACAATTTTCTATTTCAAAATAATAATGAAGACGTTAACAGCCTGAAATAATAATTACTTATCGAATTATGCAGTGAGCAAGAACTGTGTGAAAATATTTTATATTTTAAATTAAGAACAAAAAATGTCATTGTTTTAATTAATGGATTCATTTATTTGTTGATAAATTGGTTAATTAGAGTGATTTTTTATAAATAAATATAAAAATATTACTAAGATTACAAAAATATTATACATTTTAAATATTACTCATTTTAAATGTTTAATATTGATTAATTTCTAATAAATATTAATTAAATATTTATTAGCATAATCGATATTAATTACTAATATATATTAATTAAATGCTTAATTAAAATATGTAATTAATATTTTTTTAATAAATTCCTTCAGAAATACATTTAATTTCTAATCATTAGCCTTAAAATTTAATCTCAATCATAATCCTTTTTTAAAATATTCAGCCGAATGTGTCCAAACTTTTGACCAGTAGCGTGTACTGTATACATTTAACGTCTCAGAAATGCAAAATCGTTTCTTTCACGTAACGTGTTCTGATATGCAAGTGTCTACGATTAGCGTTTACATTGCATCATCAAAATGTGACGCCGTTCAATAGCCACGTAAACGTGTTTACTGTATTCGGGCGTCGTCACGTCCTTCAGGTATCGGCGGGTCACGTGAGCGGGTTCCTCTCTAGACAACAAAGCGCAAATCTCAGAGGGCGAGCGAAACCGGCTCGCTAATGAACACACACCTGGGGTCTGCTCCAGAAACACAGCAGGACGAATCCTAAACTCCGCCTCCGTCTCGAATCCTGAGTGGGATTAACTAAACCGTGAACCGAGTGCTCTCTGTGAACTTTAACACTGAACTGAAAACGCGATCAATCATGACGCCAGCAAAGATAAACGCTCCCCCCCCAGAAGAATCCAGAAAGGAACTGTACTTAATGTTCCGTAAGAAAAGTAAAAAAAAGAATTGTAGCGTAGAATAAATAGTACATAAACAGCTACAGAAAAAAACAGGATTTTACAAACAAAAACGCACGTTGTCGTCATGACTGAACCAGATCGTGTAATATTCGTTACCTTAGATACGGAATGAAAATATTTCAGCTCTTAAAAATGCATCACGATTCTCTCAGAAGGTTTTGTATTAACGCAAAAACAGTCATAATGTGAGTGTCTTATGCTTTACATGGACACTTTAATGAAAAGGGAACTCAATCACTCTTTACAACCGTGGTGAGCAGAAAAGCAGCTCAAAGTGTCGGATATTGAGGATACAAAATGGAAAAGAGGGATAATAAAAATTGTATTTTGTATTTTATTTCGTACTGCCCGAATAAGCTATTTCACATAGCAGATGTTTACATATAATCCACAAAACACAACAATAACTGAATTTACACACATGAACCAGTTCAAAGGTTTATATACGTTTCATTCTCAATACTGCGTGTTGTTATCTGGATGATTGATGACTGGTTTTATGTTTTGTGAAAGTCGTTCACGAGTTCCTTGTTTGTCCTGAGCAGTTAAACTGTACACTGGAATCCTCCAGGTACTGCACATTCTGAGGGACTCATACACAACTATTACAAAAAGGTGCAAACATTCACTGATGCTCAAGAAGGCAACACGATACATTATGAGCCACGGGGGGTGTAAACTTTTGAACAGGATGATAGGTGTAAATTTTATTTTATTAAAAGTTATTATTTTATTTTTTTTTTTTCATTTAGTACTGTCCTTAAGCTTAACTAGAAGCTGCATAAGATACTTACATGTTTCCCAATAGACAAAATAATAACAATTTTCATCCAGTACAAAAGTTTACACCCCCATCAGTGAATGTTTGCACCTTTCGTAACAGTTGGGAAACATATAAATATCTTATGCAGCTTCCGAAGGGCAGTACTAAATGAGAAAAAGAAATAAAATAAGAACAATTTACACCAATCATTCTGTTAAAAAGTTTACACCCCCCCCCCACCCCCCCTTCCGGCTCATAATGGATCGTGTTGCCTTCTTGAGTGTCAGTGAATGATTGCACCTTTTTGTAATAGTTGTGTACGAGTTCCTCAGAATGTGCAGGACCTGGAGGATTCGTCTCGACGCATTGCACAAGATAACCGCAAGCAGTGCTTTATAAATATTTTTTGTGTGTGCAAAAGTTGACAAGCATAACAGGGTTTTTTTTTTTAATGATCTCTGAGCTCAGGAATCAGCGATTAAAGTTTATTAACTCAAATTCAGCATCTTGGATGTTTTCCGAATCATTTCAAAAATCCTCCAAAGCTGATTTTCAGATTTGCACTCAGGCTACAATATTTCCCTCTGAGATCAATATCAAGATAAACACTGATTTAAACCTTTAATATTTCTCTTTCATTTTAATAAGGAGTGATCCATTAACTCTGATTAATTAATAAATGAATAAGTCACATATTAATATATTAGTTTATCAGCGTCAGTCAAACATTTAGAAGCAATTTCCAACATATCTTTATAAAATAACAGCAACATCAAAGTAAACAATATCAGAAATTACAGTGTTAAAATGTATCTCTATCCGCATTCAGACAAACCCCGCCTTCTGCGTTGCGATTGGCTAACACCTGTACTCACACACCGCCCAGCCAATCCGAATCCAGAACAGGGATACTACTAACCAATCAGCGAGCAAAAGGCGGGATTTGTCTGAAAACGGATGGGGAAATAATAAAGCTGCAAAAACAGATTCGTCTGCACCAAATCATTTGATATTAAGCTCTAATCTGATCAATAATCCAAAATCGATCCTGTGCAATTACTGCCAGTGCTAAAAGCGGAGTAATCCTTCTAGACTATTCTGTGCTGTTGCTAGATTGTCTAAGCAGCGCGTTATGGGACTCACCCTGGCTGTGACTTTATACACCGTGTATCCCTTTTTGTGCTTTTTCGGGTCTGTAACGGTGTAAAATCGAGCCAGTTCGCCTCTTTCCCTCTGCGATATCATCCTGATTAAGGCATCGCCACCAGCCTGCAGCAAGCCACCCTCCTGTCACCTGCCGAGAATGGAATAAAGATTGGGAAAAAAAAAAAAAAAAAAGCTAGAAAAATCCAGGCGGAAGTGAAGAAATCTCGCGAGATTTCAAAATAGCAGTCTCTAGAAAAACGAGCGAAATCAGCGTTTTTGGTGTTGTTGTTGTTTTAAACAAATAACATGGGAATTTTAATTGCATGATATGTGAGATAGAGAGAGAGCTCTCTATCTCTGTGTGTGTGTGTGTGTGTGTGTGTGTGTGTGTGTGTGTATATATATATATATATATATATATATATATAACGTCCATCCATCCACAAGGAGCCTGGAGACTATGCTAGAGGACTCAAAGCACAAGGCAGGGGACACCCTGGATGGAGTGCCAGTTCATTGTAGGGCACAATCGCACACATTCATACACTACGGACAATTTGGAAATGCCAATCAGCCTACAATGCATGTCTTTGGACTGGGGGAGGAAACCGGAGTACCCAGAGGAAACCCCTGAAGCAAGAGGAGAATATGCAAATTCTACACACACAGGGCGAAGGCGGGCATTCGAACCCCCAACCCTGGAAGTGTGAGGCAAACTACTACTAGTAAGCCACTGTATATACATACAGAAAATGGATGAATGGTTTTCTAAACTTTGAGAGAAAGAGAGAACAAGAGGCTGGTGAGGAAACGATACTATAACATAAGTGAGAACAGGATCTGACTGGTTTTGTAGATGTTTCACAGCATTAAATGTAACGATTCATGAATAAATTAAACATTTTAATCATTGGAACATTGTATAAGAGGAATAACCCTGCTGAAAGAAAACAATAGAGACCATCACGGAAATTCTAATGGTTTCCACTACAAATACCATTACAAACCATCAGCTAACCATTAAAACCATTATCAGCATTGGTCCTTAATGATATCCACTAGACATAACATGTCACCAATAGAAAGCAACAAATTACCAGTAAAGACCCAAAGGGACCATTAGAGTTTCCATTAACACTGATACAATTCCCATTATAACCATTAAAACCAATACAATTCCCACTAAAACCATTAAAACCATTACAATTCCCATTATAACCATTAAAACCATTATGGTTCCCATTAAAACCATTATACCCATTAAAACCAATACAATTCCCATTAAAACCATTAAAACTAATACAATTCCCATTAAAACCATTAAAACCAATACAAATTCTATGAGGGTTTCTAATGTATTTTTCAGCAGGGAACACACTTCAGGACGTGCTGTCACTGGAAAATAATCAACTTCGAGGTGGTAACAGTAGCTCTGCTTCATCACACCACTGTGTTGTTGATTATTTTCCTCCAACAGAGTGTTTTATTTCTGTAAGACTTCAGGAAGCAGGAAGAGAGTGCAGCTTGCTACGTCAGCAGTAATCATGGAATCTGGGCGTGGCTGCTGTGGAATTCAGGCGTAGCCCCGCCCCGCTTGTGTTTACGTCACGGTCTGTTTTCCTACATCCAGCTGTGGAGAAAATGGCCGCCACGGCGATGGACGGGGCTGCGGCTGATGCGCGTCTCACCGAGGCGAAAAAGTACGAGTATTTCAGCTCTATCAACTCCATGGCCCGGAAGATAATGCAGGAGAGGGAGAAGATTAAGGAGAAGTACGGCTCGGCCTGGGAGGACATGTCTCCAGCCGAGCAGGACACGGCTATAGACGACGGGATGATGGAGCCGAAGATCCGGGCTCGCTACGCCATGCACCGAGTGGACCACGAAGAAGTGGTGTGTTATCCCAAAATGCTGATCCAAACCGGCCAGAAAATCGTCCACTTCGGAGAGGAGGTCAGCATTATTCTTCCTTTATGTCAAATTTGCCGGCGTGTCAAGTTTGCTTTGCGGTTTTGACAGATTGATATCATGGGTTGAATCTCAAATGCCTTAGTAGTGGACATGGAGTGCACTGCATAGGGTGGAGTATTTATCATTCTCATATCCTACAGTATGTAGGGCACCTATGTAGAGCATTAGGAGGCATTTGGGATTGCACTACTACACAATGTTGTGATTTTATTGAACTTTGCTAGACTTTTCCTTAATCATTTAGCCATCAAAGCATGTCTTTTGATGCCAAAAAAATACAGTGTCATACAATGTTAAATTATATTGCTTAAGAATAGCATTTTTCCCTTCTTTGCTTCCAGGATCTAACTTGGCAGGACGAACATTCTGCGCCCTTTTCTTGGGAGACCAAAGTATGTAGGACGCCACTGCTAAAAATAATCGTCTGGCCCACATGCGACGTAGTTCTTGCAAACATGGTGAAGCTTTTCTCTCTTTTTCGCTGTTTCTTTTCTCCACACAGAGTCAGCTGGAATTCAGTGTGATCGCCGGCGCTCCGGAGCCCGTCTCGTCCTCCGTGACCGAATCCAAACCCAAATCATCTCAAAGCAGCAAGCTGCCCGGGATCGAGGGATCAGGATCGGGGTTGGGATCGGGGTCGGGGTCGGGGTCGGGATCGGCACGCCGTGATGAGGAGTCCTCTTTCTGGAAGCTGAGTGCCGAGAGGTCACGCCTGGAGGGTGAGAAGGCAGACTTCCAGTCGCTCACACCGAGTCAGATAAAGTCGCTGGAGAAAGGAGAGAAGCCGCTGCCTTCGTACCTGAGGTCTGACTCTGGATCCAGGGAAGCGCAGGAACCTGCAGCACCGCGTCCTGTGAAGCCGAGAGTGTCTAAACCTCCGGCTCCTCCTCCTCCTGCCCCCATCAGCGTGACCCCGGCGCCTCTGAGTGTTACCCCGGCGCCTCTGAGTGTTACCCCGGCGCCTCTGAGTGTTCCCCCGGCACCCGCTGCACCACCAGGAGGCTGGGAGAGAGCTCAGAGCACGCTGCCATCCGTCAGCAGCACTCTGGACGATGTCTTCAGTCCCGGCCTGGGCACCAAACCGCCTTCAGAGTCGACTAAAGACAGAGGGAATGAAAACAACATGCAAACTGGAAGCCCCACCTTTTCACAAGTACATCCACACGATTCATTTTACAAACTACAAGCCTATGCGTCACGCATTTCCCATACATTCCATACGGAATACACCGCTCGGAGGTGTGCTGTTATCGGAAACTAATCACCGACAGGATGGTGTGATGAAGCAGAGTTACTGTTACCATCCCGAAGATGATTAGTGTCCTGTAACAGCATGTCCCAAAGTGTGCTTCGAGTTACGAACAGTTAACACTGGAGACTCCTTCCAGAAATGTTGAATAAACCTTGAATAGTTCAGTTCTTCTTTTGTAAAATAACAACACCTTTTCGAATCTGTTTATTATTAAGTTGTTATAGTTGTTACTATAGAAACGAAAACATATTAGCGCACGATTTTAGACTTACAAACTTAAAAAAAGACTCTGAAAAATGTTTAATAAATGAAGAACACAGCTGTGTTATCTTTTTAAAAAATCTGTTTTCTTTTTCCCTCTGTCGCAGTACAATACGAGCAGCACCATCCTGAAGACTGGCTTCGACTTCTTGGACAACTGGTAACATCTGGACGTGACCTCAAGCAGCGGATCCATTCCTGACGACAGGACCTCCTCCATCACACGCACACACACCCACACACACCCACACACACACAACAACAAACCTGATACAGATAAACCCACATCTTAGAACTGTAATAAAGCTACAATTAGTATGTCCTAGAGCTGAGCTGCAGTTGCATGCAGGTTAATTAGTGTTCCTCTACTTTAAAGAATAATTTAGGCAAACATTGTTCACTTACTCTAAAAGACACGTTTGGTGTGCTAAGCTTGTTTTCTTCGTTTTGCACTGAAGCTAACAGCTTAATATAGCTAACGAGTAATGGAAGCATATAGCTACCAGTTTAGCATAAATCACTACGTTTATCATATGTAATATAATGATGTCTTTGAGGGGCACGTTTGCCTCGCACCTCTGGGGTCGGGGGTTCGATTCCTGCCTCCGCCCTGTGTGTGTGTGTGTGTGGAGAAGAGTTTAGAAGACCATCCATCCATTTTCTGTACATATATACACACATATATATGTGTGTGTGTGTGTACAGAAAATGGATGGATGGTCTTCTAAACTTTTGTGGCTTAGTAGTAGTAGTAGTTTGCCTCGCACTTCCAGGGTTTGGGGGTTCGAATTCCCGCCTCCTCCCTGTGTGTGTGGAGTTTGCATGTTCTCCCCGTGCTTCAGGGGTTTCCTCGGGGTACTCCGGTTTCCTCCCCCAGTCCAAAAGCTGATTGGCAGCTCTAAATTGGCCGTAGTGTGTGTGAGATTATGCACTGTGATGGATTGGCACCCCGTCCAGGGCGTCCCCGTCCCGCCCCGTGCCCCGACCCTGTGTGGGATACGCGGTACAGAAAATGGATGGATGGGTGATGTCTTTGAGGCGTGTGTGTGTGTGTGTGTGTGTGTGTGTGTGTGTGTGATGGCAGTTTTCACGATGCTAAAGTGGTAGCTATAAGCTTTGTTATTTATTAAGCACACCAAATATGGCCTGTCTGGTTTATTCCATTTGGAGTCATTTTTTGTCCAAAGTACTCTTTTAATTCCTTATAGATCAGCTTCAGGGCTCGAGAACGCAATTGTGCTGATCATATCAGTAAATCTCTGAAGAAACACGTTGTACTGATTGTAGCTTTAAACCTAGTAACCGAGCATAGAAATACAAATGTATTCACAATACGGCAATAACACACGAGTGATGATGAATCTGGACAGGATAAGACACTTAAGGAACAAAGATTACACCCGGGGGGGGAAAAAAAAAAAAAGGTTACTTTGACAGAACATGAAGTGTGTAACGTGACGCTGTAGCTAGTCTGCGCTAGCTTGTTGTCATGTCAGCATTTTAGATAATGAGGCTGTTCCGACGTTGTGCCTTGTCTCTGCAATTTCTCTCCTTTTCTCCTTCCTTTTTGTTTGTTATTTAGACCTGAGTACTAGTGCTGCAATGCTTTAGACAGTGTTGTCCTGAGTTATTGAAAGGATGAAGATGAGCATGGTTTTTAACTGGTGCATTTTACACTACAGTGGTTTTCTAGCCTTTTTGATACACTTCCTGTCATTTATGCTTTGTATCGTGTCATGATCATGTCTTGCACTCCTGTGACCTGTGTTTAAATAATCTATTTATGAGGTCTCAAACCAATACTTCATTCCCTCTCCTTGTCTCTTTCCTTGATTAGCACGAACCTAATCGAATCAGTGAGTCGACTCTTTGATTCGGTTCTTTCAGGTGATCGTGGAGAGCCGACTCACATATATGATCCTTGTTTTAGAATGTAGGCAGTGGCTTTTTTTAGTCACATGTATGCAAAAACAAGATAAGAAAAACAAGCGTCAGTCATAACATCACAAACTTGTGATGATTATCGGCAGTGAGTCGACTCTTTATAGACGAGCTGAACCAAATGATCTGACTCACTGAAATAAGAGCTGGAATTCCCATCAGTTTTGTGAGTAAGTGTATAAATAAAAAAAAAAAACTTTGCTCAGACAAATATTGTCTTAGGAACGATGACCGAAAGCAGGCGTTTGTCCGCCTCCTGACTAGTGATGTGTCGTTTGATGACGAGTCGGCTCTTTGATTCGACTCTTTTAGGTGATTATTAGAGAGTCGCTTTTTTTTCCCCCAAGATGTACGCACTGTCGTTAACCTTTCATCAAAATGTTTCAATGAGAACCTTTTCAGCATCTGAGCTGTTACAGAAAATTACATGTTTTGGGGTGTTTCCTCTGGGTACTCCGGTTTCCTCCCCCAGTCCAGAGTCATGCGTTGTAGGCTGATTGGCATCCTCAGATTGTCCATGGGGTGTGAATGTGCGTGCGGTTGCCGAGTAAGATTTTATTAAATAATTTCAGTCCTAAGAGAAACAACCACAGGTCAAAACACCGCATAAGCTCGAGCAGTTTAGAAAAAGCCCTTCTGGGAGCCGAAAGAGTCGACTCTTATTGACGAGTCAAATGACTGACTCACTGAATCGAGCTGAAATTCCCATCACTACCTGTTACAATTCCAGCTTCAGACTGTGTCCTGGAGGGAGGAATAATTCCAAATTAAAAAAAAAAAAAAAAGGGATATCGGTTGTTCAAGATGGCCGCCACACAAAACATTACAGTATTCAGATACACGGTGAAGATTTGTTCTCTAAATCAGCAGGAACTAGAGAACTAAATGAGGGTTGAAGCAGATTTACAGACAAGATTTTGGATGAGAAAAACAATTCCGGTGCAGAAATAAAGCACACGTTAAACACCAAACATGCTTTGGCTGATAATCTATATTTGAGGTAGCTATAAGGTGGCCAAAAATGAGGAAAAGAAACATCTGTGCAAAACATAATGACCTAGAGCTGATCTCTGTTCTGATATTACTCATGCAAGAGGATCAAGATGAAAAGCTGTTAAATTGTATGCATTTCTCTTTGTGTCCACCAGGTGGACCAAATCAATAGGCAATAAATCCAGTCCTTTTTTTTTAAATTATTATTTATTTATTTATTTATTTTAAAGTTTGGGGAAACCTTTAGCTGTTACTAGCTTTCATCATGTGTTCGAGTGCAATGTCACTAACTTACACACCAACATAACCCATTATAAATGCACAGTTCTGCGGAAATCTACGGTTCTATACAGTGTACGTTTTTACAAAATAGTGCGCCATAAAGTTGTGACCCTCAATAAAGTCATATGATGAAATATATCGCAATATCGGAAAATATTTTTACAATATCCAGTATGTAGCACAAAATTTAGTTTTGCTAAAGTGGTGGAAAAAAACCCAGCAAAGATGCATTATTCAATTTTTTATTTTTATTTTATTTTTTTTTTTGGCAATTACAAAGAGTATAGAATTTACAAAAATAAGACAGCCGGTAAAAATAGATTTTAACATCCAATCAGCTACTTCCTCTGAGTTAGAAATGTGGGCGGGGCTTTCTTTTATTCCCACTGCATATTTGACTAATCCCGCCCATTCCTGTAGTTATGTTTTTGTTTCCCTCTGCCCGTGATACTTTCAAATACTTTCTTCTTCGGTTCTGTTTCCCAAAATGTAATCAAATTAGTCAAACCACAGCGAACCGGACCAGAATAAAGCATTTTACTGAGGATGAATGTATGAACACCACGTTAATGAACGACAACTTTCTTTTTCCCCACAATCTTCATCTCTGACTCCCATCTGCATGAGAGTAAAAACCACCCACGATATCTTTGTCCTACAGGATCCCAGAGGAATTATTTAATATTTGTATAAATACAGTGCAGAATTATTGGCACCCTTCATAAACCAAACATTCATGTATTGAATAAGTGAATGATAAGCGACAGTTTCAGTTTTCTGCGTTTCAGATTTGAGCATTTTGGAGCCTAGATGGCACATGACCTAGCTTTTTCCTCAGCAGACAGGAATTTATTAAGCCATAAATATATGTGACGTACACCCTGAGGAAGCTGAAAGCCACTACCGAAGAGTTCATTAAGCTTCAGGAGCCATGTTTAAAAGCCCATGTAAAAGACTGCGCTTTGTGTACAGTGTTTATTCTCATCTGGGACAGATTTAGTGAAATGAAGTTAGTTGTGTAATGAAAAGGGAAAGACTCGAGGCCAGACTCCACGCCTCCATCCTCAGTCTCATCCAAACACTGCAGAAAGAATGGGAGCATTTTGTGTGGCTCCGGCCGGTGCTCTGAATTCCTTCCATGCTTAAAGGAAACTGAGAAGCTGCTCACACACACACACACACACACACACACACACTCTCACACACACACTCATTACAACCTGCTTCGGGAAACACTGGAAGATTTCACACATCTTTGTTCCAACAAGACAGGCCCGAGGGTTTTTTTTTTTTTTTTTTTTTTTGTCTTTTACAGATGAATGAATAAGAGTCTGGGAGAGTGTGCAACAAAGACAGAGAGAGAGACAGAGAGAGAGAGAGAGAGAGAGAGAGAGAGAGAGAGAGTTAACACTCGGTTAAAACAACCCGTGGAAGTGGGAGGTGGGAAAAGAGTTTCCTGTTGTTGGACAAGATCAGTCAGGACAGAGCGAGCAAGCAGCACAGAGAGACAGAAAGTACAGCCAGAGAGAACGAGAGAGCAGAAGATGGGGTTAGCTGTGCTCCTGCTTGCTGCGTTGGCATTGCCGTGTGTGTCCAGGGCCGAGTCCGAAGGAAACAGCACCGAGACTGCTCAGGATATTCAGGTGAGACTTTTACACAAACACGCTGACCAACACCACCAGGTCGTTTCAAATCTGATACAAAAAAATGAGATTACAGTGATGCATTCATCTAGGTATAAATGATCCAGAAATGAATCCATTTCCTGTTTTTTTTAATTAATACAAGTAAAAGTATTGTATGAAAAAAAAGTATTAATATAAAAAAAACATTTAATATATTTTTAAATACTAAAAGCATGTTGTTGTGTAGTATTTGCACCTGCATTTCCAATGTAGAGTATTTGCTGTGCTGTATTTACTGCAGGTTTTGATACTGTATGAACTGTGCAGTATTTACGTCAGTATTTTCCCAGTGAGTATTCTAGAGGTGGATTTCTATGACGTCACATATTTGCTGCAGTATTTCTTATTCGGTATTCCTCGTGTACTATTTCCAGCTGTATTTATAACATGCAGAATTTCCTGTGTAGTATTTCCTGTGTTTCCAGCTGTATTTACAAAAGCAGTATTTTTTATTCGGTATTCTTTGTGTAGTATTTCCAGCTGTATTTACAACACGTAGTATTTAATATTTGGCATTTTACAGGTGTCTTTCCAAGATGCCATATTTTGATGCATTGATTACAGCTGTATTTACAAAAGCAGTATTTCTTATACAGTATTCCTTGTGTAGAGTTTACAGCTGTATTTGAAATACACAGTATTTCCTGTGTTTACGGCTGTATTTACAAAAGCAGTATTTCTTATGCAGTATTCCTTGTGTAGTGTTTCCAGCTGTATTTGAAATACACAGTATTTCCTGTGTTTACGGCTGTATTTACAAAAGCAGTATTTCTTATGCAGTATTCCTTGTGTAGTGTTTCCAGCTGTATTCTCAACATGCAATATTTCAACTCGCAGTACGTATAGCTGTGTTTACAACATGCAGTATTCCTTGTGTAGTATTTACAGCTGGATTTATAACATGCAGAAATTCCTGAGTAGTATTTCCTGTGTTTCCAGCTGTATTTGGAAAAGCAGTATTTCTTATTCAGTATTCCTCGTGTAGCTGTATTTGAAACATGCAGAATTTCCAGTGTAGTGTTTCCAGCTGTATTTACAACATGTAGCATTTAATATTCGGTATTTAACAGGTGTCTTTCCAAGATGCCATATTTTGATGCATTGATTACAGCTGTATTTACAAAAGCAGTATTTCTTGTGCAGTATTCCTTGTGTAGTATTTACAGTTGTATGTGTTATGTGCAGTCTTTCCTTTGCAGTATTTGTAATGTACAGTATTTCTAATGCAGTATTTGTAATGTGCAGTATTTCCTTTGCAGTATTTCCTTTGCTGTATTTGTAATGTGCAGTATTTCTTTTGCAGTATTTGTAATGTGCAGTATTTCCTTTGCAGTATTTGTAATGTGCAGTATTTCCTTTGCAGTATTTGTAATGTACAGTATTTCCTTTGCAGTATTTCCTTTGCTGTATTTGTAATGTACAGTATTTCTACTGCAGTATTTGTAATGTGCAGTATTTCCTTTGCAGTATTTCCTTTGCTGTATTTGTAATGTGCAGTATTTCTTTTGCAGTATTTGTAATGTGCAGTATTTCTTTTACAGTATTTGTAATGTACAGTATTTCTACTGCAGTATTTGTAATGTACAGTATTTCTACTGCAGTATTTGTAATGTACAGTATTTCCTTTGCAGTATTTGTAATGTACAGTATTTCCTTTGCAGTATTTGTAATGTACAGTATTTCTACTGCAGTATTTGTAATGTGCAGTCTTTCTACTGCAGTGTTTCCAGCTGTATTTGTAATGTGCAGTAATTCTTTTGCAGCGTTTCCTGCTGTGTTTATTAGATGCAGTCTTTTCTGTGCAGTATTAAGAGGT
>JAKKZL010000197.1:0-13408 GCA_037576815.1 Pangasius larnaudii
TGTATATAATTCAAAGAACAACATATTCCCAGAATTCATAATTTAAATGAAGCAAATACTCCAGAATTATTGGCAAATTCAACAGAATGAGAAAAAGATTACACATAGAGTGATTCAAATCTTGCAATCAAACCATTGCAAAACTTAAAAAAAAAAAAAAAAAGACTTAAAATAAAGGTATATTTACTTTATGCATCGTCATCCATGGAGTTCAATAAGAGACCCCCACTGCAAGCTTTTCAGATGGAAGTGCAGGTAGGCTTTATTGCAACAGGAAGGCAAATCCAAATCGACAATCAAAAAACAGCATCAAACAACAGCCTCGGTTCAACAGTGTCAACAAACAGACTTTCAAAGACAAAACCAGAGCAAGATCAAAAGCAGATAGTGCACACAAAATGCAAAGGCTTGAAATGGTCATGAGGCAAACTCAGAGCAAGACTTCGCATTGAGTGTGAGTGAGTCCAGGCTATTTATATAATGTGTGCTTGATTGAGTAGTCAGGGGAATGTGAATGTGATAGAGGCTGTGGGTGATGGGAAATGGAGTCTGGACAGGCCATATTGTGAAGCTTTGGTGGATTCTGGAGTTGATGTCCAAATCTGGCACTCACATGATAGCTGTTTGCAAACAGTCCATTAAAGAAGCTCCTCTGCAAAATGCTGGAACTACAATTAGAAACATGTAGCGTGGTTAGAGGAGACCAAAATCAAACAATGGACAATACCGAGCACGGGGACTCCATACAAGGAAAAACTTCTGTACTGAATGTAATATATGGTGGTGGATTATTGATGTTTTAGTGATTGGTGGTTTAGGGGCTTTGGTGAAGATGGGATGAGATCATGAACTCCCCTAAATATCAGGATATTTTTACGCCAAAACCTGGTTGCCTCTGCCAGGATGTTAAGACGTGGCCATTTGTAGATTCAGACCTCAGGCATGCATCCAATTTACAGCAGAACTGGTTACTGGAACAAAATAAATGATTTCCAATGATCTCTGATTTAAACCCTATTGAAATCCAGAACAGAATAGGCCATGTTCATGAACGGTGTCAATAACAGGCCTAGTGGGGTTGACTGTGTGCAATCCATATGCATCTGAACACTGGTGATTAAGCTTGTCCACATGTTTCAAATAGTACTTTTATGTGTCATTCAGGTGCCATTTAGCACCAGTGGGTTTAAAGTCAGCAGTAAAACATATAATTTTACCCAGAACATGTTCTAAATGACTTATAGTTAGACTGTAGCACCAGTGACAGGGCCCATTTATTCATCCTTTGTGGTCACAAGTGGGCAAACAGCACTGACTACACGCACCGAACACTTCCGCGCCATCTCGTTCGTTAGTTTTGTGTGAATTCCAACGAAAACGCCGCCATCTTCAGAATTCTTATGGGTGTTGAGTGAGATTGGGGCGAGACAGTGGGAGTAATTTGAGATGTGGATTTCTAGGCACGTTATTTATTGTGTAATAGCTACATTAATAATAAAAGTGAAAAGGTTGGTCTTTGTGATGCGTGAAGGAGGCCAGCTTGGGTCGCCTCCAAAGCCTGTTAATATTGCAGACGGGGAGGAAAATGAATTAACATTAATATCCGAGGGTATAATTTATGTCCTTGTCCTAATACAGTACTCTCTCTCTCAGAAGCGTTATCCATGCACTGGGACAGGCCCGCTACTATAGGTAATGACGCCGGATCTGGAGTGTATGTGCGACTTTAATAAGTGTGTCGTCATGGCCTGTCTGTTCCAGTGTTAGAGACAATGATTTATAGCTGTCGCCTCAAACGGCTCTCAAGTGCATCATTTCCTTTACACATGACCCTGCCAAGAGTTACTTTCTCCCTCTCTTTCTCTTTCTGATTATCTCTTTTTAAGTCAACGCCTCTCACTTTTATACTCTAGGGCCCTCGTTCACTAGGATTGCAAATAAGAAGTACTAACTTGCATGTGTAAGTGGATAAATTGTGCACACAATTAGCAGGTTACAGCAGGTGATTTACAAAGAAGAGTTGCGTGCAAAGTAGTGGAAGGAACAAAACAAGGTTCTTAAGTGTACTGTTTGTTCTCGATATCTGCCGCAAGACGCATCTTAAATCTTTAAGACATGATATGAACTTAAAATACGAGTGTAGATAAGGTTTATATAAAGGGAACCGTTTGAATGCTGTCATCCAAGGTGAATATCTAGTATCTCATCTGGATACTTTTGATTCGTACCTAGGAAATGCTGCTATAATCATAAAGACTATGGTGCTCATACTGTTTGACATTATAGCATACAACTGTAGAAGAGTGATGACTAATGATCTCACTATCCGATGTTACCCAGAAGCAGATGTGTTCCCTTTTGGTTCCTGTCAACGTTTCTTTCTCATGTTGTCTCAGGGAGTTTTTCCCTGATACTGACACCTTTAGTCTGCTTATTCGGGATCTAAATCTACATCCGGGTTTCTGTAAAGCGGTTAAAAGGGCTATACATATGAAATATGAACTTCAGCACTGTAATGTCTTCATTTCAGAAACTTTAGTGTTATTAAGTGTTCGACTGGAAGAAAAGAGCTTACGCCAATGTAACAAACTTCGCAGATGGACAAGGAGGAGGCGGGAACTGAATGAACTCAAACGTAAAGTTTTAATAATAAACAAAACTAAAACATAACAGAAAAAAAAAACGTAGCACCAACGTAAAACACGCATGCATCTCTCCCTCTCTCTCAGGCGTCTCCAGCTCTTTTATCACTCTTTCCCACTGATTAGCCAACTCAGTGCCAGGCGTGCATCATCACAACCTGGCCCCTCCCTCCTCCTCCTCATCACAGCAAATTTAATACCTGCCTTTTGGTCGAATTATGCAAATAGGATGCACTTGTGTAAATACTGATATGTTTTTTTTTTTTCACCTTTAGGTAGAAATGCCCCGAATTACATAGTCATAAGCAAACTCATGTGCTACGCTGCTCATGTGAAATCTGCAATCTTCCGTAGACTCCATTACTAAAAGTCTGCAAACTTTCTCTCACTCTAATGTAACTCGCACACTTACACACATATCTAAAGTGCAATTTAAAATTCTCTCACTGAATACTCTTTCCATTACCCTCATTTCTCTTTTTTTTATCACACACTCTCTTTTTCTATCACAACCTCTCTCTTTTCCCCCTCTATAACTTACTTATACACACTCTTTCTATAACATTTCCCTCCTCTCTTTTCCTCTCGCGCTTTCTCTCTATCGTGCTCTACTTGAGGGATTTTGTGTAGTTAATCCTGCACATTAGAAACCTTCAAATGGAGAGGAAGCATATCTGAAGGAGTGTGCGTGTGTGTGTGTGTGTGTGTGTGTGTGTGTGTGTGTGTGTCTATACAAGATTATTTGAGCAGAGGGAATGTTTAAATTTCATTCAGCTCACAGGACAACATCAAGTTATAATGGATAATCAGGCTTCCTGCGGATTTGTGCTACTGGACAGAAGAAAAAGTGCTTTGGTAGTTTAAAAGGTCCAGGCTACACTAGCTGTAAAAAAACAAAAACAAAAAAAAAAGTGCTACGTTGGCTAGCTATGGCCTGTGACATGTCTTAGACCATCGGTGACACGTCCCATTAATAATCCTGTATATAATCTCTATACCTGTGTGTGAGAATCTGCATACTTTATGCATGCTTTTATTTCTTGCTGAACCCGATATTTCTCAGCCTGGGCTTGGAGAAGCAGTAGATCTCCTTATCGATCCTCATTAAAACAGAAGGCTTGTGTTAATGGACTAGCCAGCAATCTTCTCTGTTGTAAAAGTTTTCTCCCTGGCTCCATTTAGCTGTGATAGGTTTTAGTTAGCACACCTGCTTCTATTTTCAGCTTCACTATACGTCATTTTTATCGCTATTCCATCCATATAGTCTACACACACCGGCACGTGATATATTTCTGAAATCCTCAAGGTGTTAACTATCTATGTGTAAATGAATATCATGTTCTAAAGAAGCATGGCGTATTGTTTTTTTTTTTTTTTTTTTTTGGTCAAATCTGACTGAAAACCATTTTTGAAGACATGCCTGGGAATTTGGGACACGTGATGTTATTGGTTTAGACTTTTACTTTCATCCTGAATGACACTTTTAAAACATTATTTATTGGTAACGTGCTTATTAATGGCATCAATAAATCACATTTCAGTAACATTCTATAATTCAGTGTGAACAGATTAAGACTAAAATCACAACTAAAAGGTAACATTTTATCATTTATTTCTTGCACTGTGGCAGTTTAATGTAGGATTAAAAAAAATCAACAAGAGTCTCTTGAACAGAATAGATTACATGTTTCCCTTTAATATTCTTTAATATTTTTTAAATGTATGAACACAGTACACTAAATAGATTCTTCTGCATTAACACTCTATATGTATCCAGGTTACCTTCTTACTCTGATTATTAAGCTGTTTCATAAAATACCATATTATCCACATAGAATCCAACAATGTATCATTAGCCATAATTGTGAAGTGTTTCATGCATCACTAATCTTTGAATAAGATTAAATTATAATTATATGTATTATATGTACATGATTTAAACTTTAGGCTTATGCTTATTTTGCTTATTTGATGCTGACCACACCCTCTAATACAGTATGACATCACATGAATTAAAAAAAAAAGTTCATGTTATTTTTATTGAGCAGTTCCATTACAAACAACACAAGTTCCAACTTAGTGACATAAGTTTTGACTTTTACTTACCAGAAAATAAATGCCATTAAGTTAAACTGTCCCAATCTACCTGATGTCCCAATACACCTGAATTCGCCCCATGCTATATGAATGATATAGTATGAAGTATCAGGTAGTAGCATATGCAAAGGCTGTCAGGAAATGTAAGTGCAAATGAGACTTTTTTAATGTTGATACCTCAAGAAAGTAAGGAAGCTTTAAATCGGTGTTATGCTTGACACAATTACACATTACTTTTTTATGTTTCTGGTTTCAGTTGCTCTTTAGGGGCAGCACTTTAAGATCTGAACTTTCCACAGCTTACACTGTTTGCTTCCCTAATCTTCCCTAATTAATCTTTGGAAATCACCCACAAGACACCCATTAAGTGCATGTGCAATTTATCAGGTTAATTAATACTCGTTATTTGGGATCTTAGGGCTTCAGAGTACTACAACTTAAATGTTTGGAACCCCTAATGGTCCATTACCTTAATATCTTTTGTGTCTCATATCAACTCCTGTTACCCTTTTATAATGTAACACCAGCCAGTTCACTCATTTTTAGTCCAATCTCCTCATCCACTATGTTTTAAAAGTAGAACTAGTGTCACCACAACACTTTGGCATAGTTTCTGCAAGTCTCTGGAGCAAAAAAAAAAAAACTTTTTAGTGCTAATATTTTTATTAAGACCTTCAAAATACTTGTCACAAATCCTCAAAGTCTTGTCTTCTCTCATCCAGCCAATGACTGTATTCTATACATCAATAAAATCCCCTCAGTTTAGCAGTCAATCATTTGAGCTTAGCATCCAATTAAGTTCATAAGTGTAACTTGTGCCAATACGTCATCTGCGGTGACTTTCTCATGCTACATACTGTTTAAGTTAGTGTTATAACTGTTCCTGTACATCTGAATACGGATAAGCCACTGGACTGCAGTGTGGAACTTAAGGATGAGCACTCCTGGCCCTACCTCAGTAAAAGATATTATATATACTATATTATATACACTGGAGTAAGCAAAGACTCATATGAAACGTAAAAAAATAGGCCATATTATTTGAAAAAGCATGTTAAGATGCTAATTTGCTATCATTAGCCGGCTACATTTAACTCAGCGAGGTTTCTTTGCTAATGTCAGGTTAGATGTGCATCAATTCCAGTAGCTAATAAATTGGCTAGGAAACAATTCTAGCTAGTGGTGAATTAAAAACTGGAACAGGTTTAATAAATTTAAAGTTATTATTTTTTTTTTCATGGAAACATGACATTATTTTAATTTCATTAGTTAAAAATAGTTATGTAGCTGCCGTAGGTGTAGCTGTTGTTGTTTTTAAATTGTTGTCCACCCAATTTGCAACTATTATTCACTCAGTTGAGAAAATCCATTCTGACCATCACCCATCCTCACTAAGCATGACACTAGCATGACCCCAGCCCCAATAAAATACACTGCATATGGCCATTAACTGCATAGGGCTTCTTCATTAGGTATAAACTGCCATTTCAAAGCCATTAAGACTTTAGCATGCTAATGCAATATATTTGTCTCCACACACACACACACACACACACACACACACACACACACACAGCATGCTTGTGGAATGATAATAAACAGCTACTAGGATGTATCTGGAAACAAAAAAGGAGCTGACAAGAGGGATATAGTGAGAAACATGATGATCCTTAGCATGGAAGAAGAGTGTAGGAGTAAGGATGAGGAGGGCACGAGGGAGGAAAGAAGTGAAAAAAAAAACACTACAAAATGAATAGAGAATGATTGCTGAGGCAGGTGGGCGAGCAAGAGACAATGGGGTGGCAAGAAACTAAGTACAACCACAGAGGGCAGACGGGGTCGGAGGGGTGGGGTGGGCATGAGGTGTGGGTGGGCGTAGTGAATGAGGAGAGTGTCGAAGCCGAGTGTTATTGGTGATGTGTTTTTTCATGGTGTGATTCATCTGATTGGGGATAATTGCATGAGCACTTGGTGTTAACCAAGAAAAACACCCACCTGTCTGAGTGTGTGGTCTTCCTGCTGATGCTCACCTTAAAGGTACAGGATCGCTCATGCGCCAGGGACAAAATCATCATATTCTCAGTGAAAAAAAAGCCATTTGTGCTTATACTGCTTGTTATTTCATGTAAAGGGCTAGCTGCAGAGTGTTCAGATAATGATACAGACACCCATTAGGAAGTAAGCAAAGAATTTATTAAGGCATTGGGACCTGAGGGTTTCATTGCCGCATATTTTGCATAATTTGGTTGAAATTTTTATTTTTAGGACTAATCCTGGGAAGCAGTAAACAAGTATAATTTCCAGAAGGACTTCAGTACTGAACAAGACTAGAAATCAGTGCTTTAAAAAAAAAAAAAAAAAGCAGAAAAAACACTTCAACTTGTAAAGAATTTGAGGTTAAACCATAATGTTTCAAGCTGGCCCAAACACAAAGAAAGTGTGTCCTCTGTGAAAGGCAATTGATTTCAGGTCGTTATTGGGGCTGAAGCTGATACTAAATCACAGCTAATTAATATGCTAAAACTTTCCCTCCAGCACTTATCTCTTACTACAGCAGCCAGCACCTTGTTATTTAATTACTTTGGAGGAAAAGTTAAAAAAAAAAAAAGGTTTCTGGGCTGAGAATATGTGGATTCCTTTAAAAATACTAAATTAAAATGCAGACACATGGTCAAACACACACACACACACACACACACACACACACACACACACACACACACACACACACACACACACAGCATGTGCTGGCTCTGGTGTTGGGAAGGAATTAATCTTACAGTACTTTTAACCAAGGGTTTTGTGACGCCATTTGATAATAAAACTGGAAGTTCACACTTTTTAGATTCCCCCATTTTCTGTCTTGACACTTTTTGTTCTTCCATTCAAGTTTTAGCAAAATTCAGAGATATTTTAAAGGGCCATGCCTCGCACAGTGGGGTCCCTGACTGTAAACGTTCGAGAATCCTTGTTATAGCGTGCTGTTCTGGTACGACTAACTGTGAAACATATGTAAATACTTTTAACATGACAGCATTTTTCAGTATTATGGATCAGGAGTGGAATGGAAGATAAGTGCTCTATTTTCCATTGCTGGACGACGTCTCTATGATTCAGGACGTTGGTCTCACTACTGAAGATTCACTGAATTGGTATGTTAAGGTCAGGGTGAGTGGCAGGTTTAGCAGTCATTGCTTTTCTAATAACTTCACTACTATGAAAAATAAATTTTGTCTTGGAAAGAAAATGGGTTGGTGTCTCTGGGGGCTTCTGGGTACATCTGCTGTTAACTCGTAAACAGCGGCATTCAAGCTCTCTGATGGAGGAATTGGATGAAAAACTGCTTGCTAACAACAGCATAATATTATACTGATCATGTATATGATATATGTATCTTGCAGCATACGTTGTAAATATACAGTGTGTTGGGTCACTTTGTTAAATCGTGCTAGAATCTCAACATTTATTATAATTTGTAAATGTTTGAACATCGAGTTAAAAAGACAACCACCATTTTGATTTCAGTTTCAGAAACTATTTTGTATTCAATTTATCCTTATTATATATTATTTCATTCAAAATGTCCTAACATCATTTTTTTACAAAAACGTACCCGATGAATGTAATGAATGAATGCATTCAACTGCTGACGGAAACTAACATGTCGTAACATTTCAATGAATTGTAACGCATGAAGCAAATGGTATGGGAACAGGATATCTAAATATATAGATATTAGGGGTGTGATGATATGGCACATTGTATCATCAAATTGATATATATATATATCTAGGTATCGAACAAAACTTTCAACAGACTGCTAATAAAGTAGGCTATTTGTCCTAAAATACCGCTTACATTACATGAAGTGTAACAAACTTTTAAAAGTAATCATGCCCACACTCCCTCCTCTCAAAAAGTAGCGTCCTATTTATCTCAAATCAGACAAGGCTACAGGGTGTTTTAAAGAAAAAAAACACACTTCTCCTAAGCATGTTGAGCTAGCGTATTAACACGTTAGCGCAGGCAAACAGCAATGGCTACAGTCAGCAGGAAGAAGGAACTGCTAGCATCCACTAAATCCTTAAGATCTGGTGTATGGGAACACTTCAGCTTCCCTGTAGGTTACAATGTGATGGCCAGTGAGCGGTGGACTGTAACTGACATCGATATAACCCATAAATATATATTTCACTTTAAGACGATTTCTCAAACGACTAAAACTTTGAAACTTTTTCTCGGTTTAAACAATGACTTACGACTTACTGAAGTCAAACTTAGCTGATTTCCAGGGAACGTATCCAGGCCTTTCCAAATGGCAAAAGAACCACAGAGGACGTTATTAAATCTTTATGCTATAGCGTAATTACAACATTCAGCTTTCTACACAAAAATATGCTCCAGCCAGTGAAATGTTTTCCTGTTTTGTTGGCTTAATTTCAGGAAAAGTCCCCCCCCCCCCTCTCCCCCTTCATTTGGCCCAGGCATCATTTCACATCCCAAACCATGTGAAGGTGTGATGAAGTGCTGTATTTGTCTGATATCTCGATGAGAATTCTCACATGAAGAGATTTGTAGGTGACGTAGTGTTAACAGGTTTAAACATCAAATAATTAAAATCATTTGTAAGAAAGTACATTTCTAAGATGAGAAAACATAGTCTGTGAAGCAGAAACTGCCAGATTTGTATTAATAAAATCTGGCATTAAGCTATTTTGAAAAAAAATGAAAAACCCCAAAAACTGAGAGGTTGCTAGCTGTGTGTCACTATTCAGACCCTGATTCATGCTCCAATATAAAATCGCGATGCAATTTCCTGAGTACACTCGAAGGACAAAACAATCTTCAACAAAGAAGAAAACGTGCCATGCTCCATCTGGGTACTGTTTGGACTTATTCATCATGAATAGTTTCTAAAACTATTCTAAAACCAAAAGAATAGCAATTAATTCACTTCTATTACACACACAGGTGCATGGTTATTAGTGGACCTTGTAACTACACTTATTTGCCATTTTATCGCTTTATAAGTACCATAGCCTATCAGCTGCTAGGAATTTGTTCCTTTTCACCAGGGGTTCCTGAATTAGGGGTCATAACTCCATGTCGGCTCATTTCATTTACAAATGGAATCGCTTGTTTTATTCATTTATTTTACAAAATAAAAGTAAGAAGTATTGCTCTAACTACGAAGGCAGATTTTGTGTGCTTCTACGTTACTGGAGGTCGCATTCAAACAACCTGTGTTTGAATTAAGAATGTACTTGCTATTTCAGTCTTTTCATTCATCCTGACAAGAAGGAATTCAGCAATAAAAATGGACAAATATCCCTGTCCATCTACCTCCGCCAGACACACTAGCGCTGCGTCCCAAATCACATACTTATGTACTATTCTAGACTGTTAATGAGCTCTAACTAATTTTAAAAACCTCTCATATCGCCATTAAAGCTACCGAAGGGTCTGTTTGTGTACCAGTCATCTGGATTTTCTAGATTAGTGAATACTTTTGAATATAAAGTCAGAATTTTTTTTATTAGTGATGCAACTCATGACGACAATCACAATGAGAGCAGAACACAGAGAAACAGAGCTTGTCAGTGTGTTTAATGTTGCGGTGCATAAAAGTCACTGAACATTTTACAATGTTTATAAATTTAGAAACTGCTACCTACCCTCTTCCACATACGGTCACAATTAGCTAGTGTCCATGTGACTGACATGGGAAAGAGACTATCCCTGACTCATATCACTGGACGAAAACTGTCATGATAACTTTAAGACAGCTTATGACATGATAGGTTAAAGGTGTGGTAATGTCAGTTCTACTAATGTGTTACCAAATATTGGCTTTTAAGCCTCGAGCCACAACCTCAATAAAGCCTGTGTTATGCTACATACAGTATGTGCCTTAAAGTCTAGTAGAGGAGTGTAAACCTCCAGGGGTTTGGACAGAATGGTGAACTTGGTGTGCACTAAAGCTGTCTCGTGTGTCATGTGTGTCAGCCTCGTCTGTGTTTTTTGCTTCATCGGTCTCTAGTTTGTGGAAAGGACCAAAGTATCTGGAGTATCTGGAGGAAATAAAATAGCTATAAAGATAAATTTTGGACCCATTATAAATATGCAACCAATTTTTAGCACCAAAGCATGACTTTCCCTTAAATCTAAAGATTCAACACAGTCTCAGAAATGCAAATGCGTAAGAATTTGTACAACCCGGAAGGATGAAGGGAGAGACATTAGTTAGCAGTCGCACCTTTGCTTTCAACCTTCATGAAATGCTATTAAATCACCCTCGTTCATTAGTGTTTATATGAATTTTGTATGAATTGGGCTGAAAACTGGTATACACCGATCTGTTTTCAAATGCAAATGCTTCACCGAGTTGTCTAAAAAAGATATATTTGTCACTGCTGCGGACTCGAGCAAAAGCAATTTTTTTTTCCCTTCATGCCAGCTCCATACAAATCGCTTTCCCCTATTCCCTACCAGTAAACAGGTCGTGTGGGAGGCTGAGCTGAACAGGATGAAAGGAGTCCACATGCCATGTGGGCAGCCCTTTAGGCTACTCTTTAAAAAAAAAAAAAAAAAAAAAAAAAAAACGCTTTTCACATTCGCTTGGCACTCGTGTAAAATAGACTTATCGGACTGCCAGAGTACGTGCAGTGAATATGTGACAGCTTTCTCCTGCTACTATCTTATCACTCGAGAACATCAGGGCCTCTCTCAGAATCAGAATCGCTGCAAATAAATAAACTCAAACCTGGACCCCAAGCACTTTGTGCCGGCCCCATTTGCACTTCAAAGTGGTGGAGGAGGAAAACAAGTGAGAAGGTGTCTGGTTGTCAGACATTTTCCCCCTTCATCTTTGGTTTTAGTTAAAGCTGTAGCATTGATGTTGTCTTATCGGCGGTGCTCAGGAATGGCATGCTCTCTCCTGGGATTGGCCCAGAGGGGACACTGAAAGACACACGGGTGCATGTCTGTGGAAGAGGGAGTGAGCAAAGTAAAACTGAAAACTATACATGAGTTTAGTGATATACTGACATGATGGTATACAATAATAGGGGAATCAGACTTTACGCTACAGCGAAATGGCATCAGAGGGCATCGTGAACATTCCCAGGGGTCCTTTGAAATATTCAACAGATTTAAAACAGAATAATCTGCTTTTTAAAGATCAACTATGATCAAGTCAAGTTTTTAAAAAATTAACTGTTAAATGCCACTTTCGTGAGAACAAGCTGCTTGGAAGCATCGCATGAAAAAAGAAAGATGCCCTTCTCAAAGATAAAATCATAAAATCAACAGCTGAACTTCACCATTAGGATGAAATTCATGCCGACACACATCCCAACTTTTTAGGAAGTCAGGGTCCAAGCAAAGAGTCAGCCCTGATTCAGCACGTAGGGTTAAAGGGTCCTTGCCCAAGGGACCAACACTGGCAGGGTGGCAGCCATCTGATTAGTAACCTACCTACCAACCCTGGGCCTTAACCACTGAACCACAAGTCAACTAGAAGTGCCATCATGTGTTGTGGTCAGATGAGACAAGTCATAGTGATTGATCAACATACCACAATTGTTTAGGATTAATGACTAAATTAATATACATTGCTGTTTGTTACATTCAGGAGTATGATATGGAAATACCTGACTAGTTTTTGATTAATAAAAAAGTACCTAATCATTAATTAAGAAAGCTGAAACCACACATTATCACAGTAATTCAGTGAATCAGTAATTACATGTATATCAATATGACACTGCTAAATGCAATGGCTCACACCTGGATAGCTTTATCAGAATAGTAATTTAATATTAGTTGCCAAGTCATTACACTTTTTAGTTTATCGTAGTTTATTCTAGTTCATTGTAGTGCTTATTAATTATTGAAGAACTACTATGGTAACTCTTGATTGCTTATTGCTAAGTTTTAAAGCATTTAAGCATTAATTAAGGAACCGTATTGTAAAGTGTTACCCGTTTAATTCCCTTCTATTGACCGCTTGTGCTCTGTTCTTGTTGTTCTGAATACGTCTTGTATGTACTCTTTCCTAGCCTTTCTTTCTTTCTTTCTTTCTTTCTTTCTTTCATTCATTGACTCATCCATTTGTTTTTCACCTCTACAGAAGATAAGCACCTGCTCCATTATTTGTGTGCTTACCCTGTACATCTGCTTTTCCTGCATTTTCCCCTGTAGCCACTCCGCTATGCCACAGTGCCTCAGTCTCAGTAGGAGCTGGCATTTGCCAAGGATTCCCTTCCAACTGCAATGGCAAATTCATTGGCATGTCCTCAAGCAGCTGTCTCCCTTTCTCTTTCTCCCCAGGATTCACTGATCTGGACAAAAAAAAAAATATATATATATATACATACACATACATATATAAATGACTAATTGCCTCAATTTATGACTCGAACCTTAAAACGAACAGTACAAAATGATGCATTGCATAATGCTTGTTGTATCACGTGACTGTGAGTGTCTGATTGCGAGACCGTAGTAAAGTAGCCTTTTAAATGGCGCATGCTGCGATAGGAAAATAACCTGATGCAGAGGATCTTTAGTACCCTGCAGCTGATTCCTAAAAAAGTGTTTTATTCCACTTATGCCACAGTAAATCTGCCAGTGATCATAATTTATGTGTAAAGACCAACATAATACTT
>JAKKZL010000198.1:5592-16850 GCA_037576815.1 Pangasius larnaudii
TAAAACCCGACACAGAGATACACGTTCCCTATAAAACCCGACAACACAGAGATACACGTTCCCTATAAAACCCGACACAGAGATACACGTTCCCTATAAAACCCGACAACACAGAGATACACGTTCCCTATAAAACCCGACACAGAGATACACGTTCCCTATAAAACCCGACAACACAGAGATACACGTTCCCTATAAAACCCGACACAGAGATACACGTTCCCTATAAAACCCGACACAGAGATACACGTTCCCTATAAAACCCGACACAGAGATGCATGTTCTCTGTGCTGTACTGTGGTGTGAATGTATTTTATTAAAGTTTCCCATGCAAATGATTCTTCTGACACGGATACGATTCTATGCAAAGATCACATGATCTCATGAGACTGGAATTTACATGCAGCAGTGAGGAAGCAGCGAGAGAGGAAATTAAGGGTAAATTAAATATATAATGTAAATTTAACGAATCAGGCTTTTTGATCATGTTTGGATTAAAAATCTATAACGGCTGATGAATACACAGCGCATGTGGCTGTGACTGATACGGCGCGATTAGAGACGGAGGCGGTGATGTTACCAGGCCCAGAAACGAAGAGCAGAGGGCGAGGGTGATCATCCAGCGGCCACACGCTCCTCCACCATGTTTAATCTCCACCTTCTCCCCCGCGGCCGAGTGCACGAGCCTTTTCCCTCGCTTCAGGGCGCTTTTCAGCCCGGCCTTCACATCCTTCCTCTTGTCGAACAGCGTGTCTTCCTCTTCCTCCTCCTGCTCTGGGTTATCATCCTCTTCCTCTTCATTCATTCTGGCAAACCGCACATGCTTCTTCTTCTTCCCTGAGAGATCTCCAGTGGTGGAGGACATGGCAGTGTGTGAGTGTGTGTGTGTGTGTGTGTGTGTGTGTTTGTGTGTGTATAGACAAGTATCTCAATTATTTCAGATTATTGTCTCCAATCCCAAATGCAGAACTTTGATGTTGATGTGATTTGACTTTTTTTAATCTAAATATCGCACTTAGATTCTGAACAACTGGACTTTTTAACCCAAATATAATTTTAGCACTACAATGACAGATTAATAGATTATTCAATCTATAAAAGGGTATTATTTCTGAGCCACTTCCTTGGGGATACTCCTGAGAAAATGAGTTTCGCTGAAAGGAAATGGTTTCAAGTATATAAAATTAAAATGAGCTGCCTAGTTGTTGTTGTTGTAAGAGATGTCTTAATTTATTTAAATAAATAACCCACTAGTTTTCAGGAAGTTCTCCTTCTCGGGTATTATTTATATTTTTATCATTCATATATATCAATATATCATTTGCCTTTACTCTATAAACTCAATTTACTTGTATATCCTTAATGTTAGATCCTAAATCACATCACGGGACACTGCATTATTTATTAACAGCCGCTGCTAGTTAATTGGAGGCGCTATGCTAACTAACCAGCTAGCATCATCATCATTATCCGCTAAAACATCGCACTACAAAAATAAACCTGAAGATTCACTAATAAATCCATTGGAATCGATTCTCTGACGGACTAAACCGAAAATCATCCATGTTTTCAAATTACTACGAGCTAGCGACAAGCTGCCAAACGTCCCACTCATCACCGGAAGTACACTTTAAAAACTTCCGGCTTTGTCATCAGGAAGTCGCGCATTTTAAAGATGTACAATTTGTTTTTATTATAATTCACTTTTAACTAATTTATAGTGTTTTATGCCTCAATGTGGACTGTCCAAACGGATACTGTGCTGTGTAGTTTTATAATCTATCAATCTATATATTTATATATATTTTTTTAAATCAAGAGTCTTGAAACTACACTTCCCATGAACACCCGCGCTCCAGTTTTAGCATGTGGCTAACTTTCACTGACGCTGCATTAAAGCTCGGTTATGTGCCACCTAAACTTTAAATGAAAACTTCACACGTTCATATGGTCGTGACGCAATTCTGACGTTTTCCAATATGGCGGAATCTGTAGCAGTTGCGTTAGCCGTCGGTGCTAATTGTAATTAAAGTTTAATTTCATGAATACGAAGTGTTTAATCGGTAATCAAGCGACACATCTGAGGGAAATGTTGGTGTTCCAGATGTTTCTGTCACGTTTCCACTCACACTGTGTCTTCACACTGTCTGTATAAAAGACTAGCTAGCTAAATCATTAGCCTGAGACATTACCCCCATCGTCCTTGTTTCGCTGTTGCCTAGCGACAGTGTTCTCCACCATTTGAACCCGTGTTTTGCTATTTTTAAACGGAATTCGTGAATTTGTGCTTTAATCATGGAAAGAAAAACACACAGAGAACTTCAATATTGCCCTCAGGTGTGTTATTAAATTACCTCAAAAAACCCTCTTTTTTACACAGTAATTACTTTTAGCATCAACCGCTAACCCAACTTCCAGAGTTCCGCCATATTGAAAATTCCTTCAGAAATGTTTCACTTGAAAAACTAGTTTTTTAAAAAGTGCTTTTTCCTGGCGTTTTTAAACAAAAATGTACAAATAAGCACATTTGACAAGTTTATGGAATGAAATTACGTCAGTACGATTTGGATGTAAAATTTGTAAATCTATTTTTGTAAATATTTCATCTAGTTTTGATGCTGAATTAAATCAGTACAAAGTAGAATTCAATTTAAAAATAATAGCATAGCAATATACAATAATACTATTTTAATACAAAATCATAATTCTGTTGGCAAAACATTAAAATTCACTTAATAAAATGTAGATTAATTTACTGAATTTGAAATGTACTTAAAACTAATCTGAATGTGAATTAAGCTGTAAAGCTTTACTTGATCGTATACGATATGAAATACAAATTCATTACAAATTAGATTTTTTCAAACCTTTCAAAATGAAATGTTAACCTTTAGATTTATAAAATTAATTAATCGCAATTCTAGCGGCACAAACATCTTCTCACAAGAGTGAAATACTGTAGCTTATGTTTCTGTTTGGAAAATTAAAATTGTAATTAAGTAAGGACATTTGGGATTAATTAAAGATGCAAAATGTAAAAATGTCCAGAAATATTCTGTACTTGGATAAAAAGTTAACCATAAATGATTATTCTTGTAATTTTTCCATTTTTCAAAAAAAAAAAAAAACTGGTGTACAAACATGTTTTATCGTTTAAGATAATTTTGTAAGAAGAAAACCAGAAAAAAAAAATCAGCAAAGAAAAAAAAAAGATTTCTAGGGAAAGAAAAATTACTTTACTTTAAATGTCCCATATGGGTGCCAATATTTTTGCCTCCTGTGTATTCTCTTTGAGAAAAAAATAAATATTAAAATGTAATTTCTGTTAGAGGAAAGGAAAGCAGTTTCTAGACTTGAGTGAACATTTTGAATTATTGTGAGTTTATTTTAAACAGTTTAATACATTTTACATGTATATTTGCAGATAAAACAGAATACAGCATAATTTCAGTTCATAAAAATGTGATTTCTTTATTGTTTTGTACAGTATTACAGAGAAATCATGCAGTTTTACATTATTAACCCACATCAAAGTGAACAAAAAGAAAAAAGGATTAATAAAGAATTAAGATAAATCAGTCATCGTGAACATCGCGTTTCATTCAAAGCTGATACTGAAGAAGAGAAGCAGCGTGGAGCTCCGATACAAACCAACACTGAGGATGATAACACGCCGTGTCCCACAGTTTCATCTCATTACACACTCAAAGCAATTGTAAACAACTTGCCTAGTCACAGTGCATTATGGGTAATACACACGCTCCCTCATGAACAGAATGATGCTGCGTTCTACACGACTCGAAGTGGCGGATTTACGTCATTCCGCTTCAGCAATTACGAGCGACGGAGTCGGAAAACAACGTAGATGCAGCACCTGCTCGTCCGTACGTTTTAAATTCGGCTGAAGTACTAATCACGTCTCCTGAGCGACCGATTATTTTTTTAAAAATGTCACTATTTGACAGATATGAGCCTGTTGATTTATAGATAACTGCCCCACAGAGTTATTATTGCACCTAGTGGTCAACAATGGGAACTGCAACAAGCGCTAATAAGCAGAGGTCCATTAGGGCAGGAATCACGCTGCCCCGTGCTCCGGGTTTCCAGCTTAAAAATTCTCTTCCGTCACCAGGATCTCGTTTTACAGCAAATAAACTGAATTAAATCTAACAAATTTCCACAAAAAGGCAAAGTGTAAGTGCAGACAGTGTGTCTGCGCCGTACGGAAGCATTCCTATTGTAACGCTAACGTTCATGATGTATTTCCCTTCGCAAAACTGCGATCCGTCAGCAGTGTTATAGATTTAACCGGCTGTCTGGTGCTGTAGATTGACTGAGATACATCTGGTTTAACAGCAGAGACGCGGTGTTTTTATAACCGTGTGGATACGATCAATTCCAGTTGAGGGAGCGTTTTCTTTGGTTTCGTTCCTAGTCGAAGTTATGAGATTTAGATTTAACACAGACTTAAAATAACACAGTATGAAAACTCCAACAATAACCAGCATCAGAATCAGAATCTTAAAACGTCTGAGTTTGTAATACGAACACTAACTAGTCAGGAACTCCAGCATTTGGGACGGAGCCGATGACAGTGTTTTTGGTATTTAGCTTTAATTCCTTTTTTTTTTTGGTACAGTAAAATAAAAACATTTGGTTCAGCTACAAATTATTCATTCATGCCGTTCATTATTTTTCACAGCAATAGTGATGATTCCTTTTATGCTGATACCTGAGTGTGATTTTAAGTGTTTAAGGATTTACTCCAAAAAACAACAGTTATTAATAATCCGTATTAGTAGTGACACACACACACACACACACACACACACACACACACACACACGTTTAATAAAAACACAAAAACAAACAAAGACACATTTGTAGATCTATAAATACTGAACTCGGCATGTGCTGATAATCAGTTTAAAAACATATCACGATATTGTTATTGTGGACACTTTAAATTATCGCCTGGTCAGTTACTAACACACACACACACACACACACACACACACACACACACACACACACAAAATACTTTAGTACTACAGGAATATTCGCCTAACACAATATTGTGATAATATTTAAATTAATAACAATATCGTGTTAATGTCACATTTATAATATTGTGATATTGTGTTTCAGGACAGGTCTTTACTGAACTTTAAAAATTCGTCGCGATAAAATCAAAGATTCAATTCATTTCCGACACAAAATAAAAAAAAAAAACGCCAAACACGAAAATAACACAAACAGAAGAAAGACAGAAACTGTTATTTTATATTATTTTCAAACTAGACGAGCAAAAAAAGAGCGAAATGTATATAATATTCCTGTGAAATATTTGAAATAATATATACGATTATAGCGTCCTGTGTATTTAGTTTGTTTTCTTTATTTATTATATAAAACAAAGATTTAGAAAAATAATCTGGGTTGATTAAAGACTCAGGCAAACAGGCTAAGGCACTAACACTGATATAATAATAAAATAGAATAAAATAATAACATAATAAAATGTTTTGTGATTCAGAGCGACTAAACAGAATTGCTTTAAAACGCTAAAAATGATTTTAGAATAATTTCGAAATTATGGAAATATCCCTCGTGTCTGTGAGCCTGTGATGTAAAATTGAGGTAGATTATATTTATAAACCTACGGATCGGGTCATTAATCACAGACGTAATACAGATAAACAAAAACAAAAACAAAAAACAAAACAAAAAACAAAACAAAACAAAATAAACGTATTCGTCGGAAATCCTGAGTGTGAGGTGTGTACAGGTATAAACACGCACCGATAATCAGTCAGGTGATATATTGCGATATTTTTCATGCACGTTATTGAAACTGTTAAATGTAGTTAATATATAATATATATATATATAAAATAATAGTTAATAAATGTAGTTAAGTGTAGCAGTGTGTGTGTGTGTGTGTGTGTGTGTGTGTGTGTGTGTGTGTGTGTGTGTGTGTCTTATTTAACCCTAGGCAGCCTACCAAGGGATCTTCGGGCAGCTCGGTTCTGTCCAAAATAGTGTGTCTAGAATTGTTCCCTACTTAGGCAGCCTCCTCACACACACACACACACACACACACACACACACACACACACACACACGCCCCCAGAGGTAACCACGGCAACATGGTGTGTTTGGTAAAACCGTTTATCGCCACGTGTTTGATGGAAAGCGATGCAATAAGACACAGGTGATAAATCTGTGCAGTGAAGATTAATCTACAGTTAATTAGGTTTTTTTTTTTTTTAACGAGGCGCTTAGCTAACTGTGCTAATTTTCCTCCACATTTCCTCCACATCAGCCCTTTTAGAGTCAACGCTTAATTATTAACACTTAATTACGTCCCTGAATTTTATCAGCGGCACTTAGCGTAAAAAAAAAAAATCATATTCGTTGCCGTATTGCATAGAGAATTTTTTTTTGTTTTCAGTCGTAAAAAGAAACAATAAAAATAACTAAATAACTAAAGCTACATTGTGTTTGAATCCCTTTAATGCTTCATCACTGCCTTTAATCAGATTTTAAAATAAGATCAAAGGCGTAGCGTTACTTTTATATCAGACGGCTTAGGACTCGGACGCCGCGGTTAAAGTTCACTCTGGTTTCAGTATTTAAATTTTTTTTTTTTAACAAAATCCAACATAAATATTCCTAATTCCTAATATGGACATTAACATTCTGAGTAAAACTTTTGCATAGACATTAAAAAGAAGCCAATTTATTTTATTTAGTGTAAGAAACTGTCTATAAAGTGAACTATATAAGGCTTCTTTATATTTCACTAAACTCAAAACGGGAATAAAGGTCCATGTTTAATTTATATAATGACTCGTATATAGTTTTGTTTTATAGTTATGATATTTGTAATATATATATATATATATAAAAAACATAACACACACACACACACACACACACACACACACACACACACACACACACACGTGTGTTTGTCTTACTATCCTTGTGAGGACCTTCCACTGGCCTAATTATTAATAATTAATAATTAATATCTTAAAGCCAAACCTAACCTTAAAAGGAAATCTTTAAGCTCTTTTTTTTTTTAAATAAAAAAATGTCTGTAAAGAAAAAAAGAAAAAAAAGTTTTCCTCATGGAAAGGTCAAACTGTCTGATATTACTATCCTTGTGGGGACATTTGGTCCTCATTAAGATATAAAAACAACCCCGCTGTGTACTTTACACATTTATCACACATTACACGTGCATTCAAGTGAGTCCTTCAGAAATGCCACGTGTGTGTGTGAGTGTGTGAGTGTGTGTGAGTGAGTGTGTGACTGTGTGTGAGTGTGTGTGTGTGTGAGTGTGTGTGTGTGAGTGTGTGAGTGAGAGTGAGAGAGAGAGAGAGAGAGAGACTCAGATGACAGACTCAGACTTGTTGTTCTTCTCCGTGTCGTTGTGTGAGATCATGCTCTGTGCCGTACTGTCGCCAGTTTTATTCTTCCTCTCTTTCCTCCTCTTCCTCTGCTCCACCCACGGGATCAGACACAACACAGCTCCACCAATCAGAGGAGGGATCCCCGCCAGGTAGAACGCCATGTCATAACTGCCCAGGCGATCACGGAGGAACCCTGACACACACACACACACACACACACACACAGATATAAAATAAAATGTAAAGTACCAGGCTGCACTGGATCAAGTGCTATTCTATGCGCTGCTGAATAACGAGTGTGGAAGCCATTTTGTTAATTTAACGTGATTAATGTGATCAGGCAGTAACATATCGGTGAAACACGAGACTTTGTTATTTTTATTTCAACGTGTATATATCATCATATTAGCGTTTTATTTTATATCTTTAAATTGTCTCTCGCTTTTACTGTATGCTACATGATACTACGTTTGACATCAAAGAAAACACACACTACTAAACTCCACTGAAGCAGCTGCGTAACCCGACTCTGAATACCAGGAACTTTCCCTACCTACGTACTGACTTAATTGTGTGTGTGTGTGTGTGTGTGTGTGTGTGTGTGTGTGTACCTGCGATAGGGGGACCCACGGTCATGGGCACGGACATCATGCCCAGCAGGAAGCCGATGGCCTGAGAGACGTTCTCGGAGCCGACGAGCTCGAAGGCGATGGGAGCCATGATGCAGATAAAACATCCGTCGAACAGCCCCATCAGTAAACACACGGCGATCAGACCACCGAAAACGTCACACACCGGGATCAGCATCGACATCACGCCGATCACCAGGAACGACGCCACCTACAGGAGCACAGGGGCATGTGCTCACTTTAATCATCACTGGCTGATATAAAGTCGCTATAATGGCCCTGTCCTGAATGACGCTTTCCACGCGCCCTATACAATAGGCTGCCTGCGTAGGGCCTTATCACCGTTTAAAGATGAGTTCATTAGGAAAGTCTCATACCTTGGACCGAATTCCATGAATTAAGGATGTGGAAAAAAAAATAACTACTAGAGGGAACTTGGGAGAAGCGGAAAAGTAGGAAACACACAGGAAGTAGGAAAGTAAAACAAAAGGAAAGCAAGAACAAAGGAAATGAGGGATCACCGCTAACGATACTAGAGAGGAAGAAAATGAGGAGAGTTACTAAAAAAAGGAGCATTGTGTGTGTGTGTGTGTGTGTGTGTGTGTGTGTGTGTGTGTGTGTGTGTGTGTGTGTGTGTTACCTGCAGGAAGACTTTGTACACTCCGGGGACGTAGTCAGCCACACGGCCGAAGATGAGACGTCCCACGCCAGACGTGATGCCGAGACACATCAGTAACACCTCCTTATTCGCACCTTCACCGAAACGCTCCTCTACGTGCTTCATCTACACACACACACACACACACACATATACACACACACACACACATATATATATACACACACACACACACACACACACACACACACACATATATACACACACACACACACACACACACACACACACACCCCGGGCGTCTCTGCAGGACGAGTGACCTTTAGCTGATGATCTCGGCAGGAATCCTCACATTTTCTCCTCGAGTTCAGGCGAAATAATTTCTGGCTCTCGTCACCTCGTGTCATTTAGATTCGTTTATTCTGCAAGAAAAGAGCAGAGAGAGACAGAGTGAGAGACAGAGTGAGAGACAGAGTGAGAGACAGAGTGGGAGACAGAGTGGGAGACAGAGTGGGAGACAGCGAGAGAGACAGCGAGAGAGACAGAGTGAGAGACAGAGTGAGAGACAGCGAGAGAGACAGCGAGAGAGACAGCGAGAGAGACAGAGTGAGAGACAGAGTGAGAGACAGCGAGAGAGACAGAGTGAGACCCCTGTTGTATGTTGCTTTGGCAATACAAAATATTTTGTCATGCCAATAAAGCACACACTGAATTGAATTGAATTGAATTGAAAATTGAGACAGAGAGACAGATGGAGACAGATGGAGAGTGAGGGAGAGTGAGGGAGAGAGAGATGGAGGGAGGGAGAGATGGAGGGAGAAAGAGAGTGAGAGTGAGGGAGAGAGAGAGATGGATGGAGGGAGAGAGTGAGGGAGCGAGAGATGGAGTGAGGGAGAGAGAGATGGATGGAGTGAGGGAGAGAGAGAGAGTGAGGGAGAGAGAGATGGATGTAGTGAGGGAGAGAGATGGATGTAGTGAGGGAGAGAGATGGATGGAGTGAGGGAGAGAGAGTGAGATGGAGGGAGAGAGGGGGAGAGAGTGAGATGGAGGGAGAGAGTGAGATGGAGGGAGAGAGTGAGATGGAGGGAGAGAGAGAGTGAGATGGAGGGAGAGAGTGAGATGGAGGGAGAGAGAGAGGGAGAGAGAGAGAGAGAGATATAGGGAGAGAGAGAGAGAGAGAGATATAGGGAGAGAGAGAGAGAGAGAGAGAGAGAGAGAGTGAGTGAGGGAGAGGGAGTGAGATGGAGGGAGAGAGAGAGAGAGATACTTTTCTCTCCTGTCAGATGTTTGTATGTGTGGTGTTTGTGTGTGACTGCCGTTAATGTGGACCTCCGTCACGCTCGGTTCTGCCCGCAGCTCGGACGTGTCCTGCGAATCAGTACTCGTGTGCGAGCGGACGCTGCATTCCCAGCTCCTGGACATGTGACCTGGACGATGACTGCGGCGATCGATCCGATGAACCTGCGTCATGTGGTAAAATAAACGTTTTACATTTTACTAACCAGCAGAAATTCTGTAAAGTCACAGCGTCACTTTCTGTTTAAAACTTACATTATTGAAATACTTATAAAGTATTATTCATCAAGTGTTTAATATTATATACATTACAAATCATTTTTATTTTTATTATACATTTTATTTATTTTAAAATTCTGTATTAAATTCTAAATAATGTTTTTAAAATTATGTTTAAAAATGATTTTATTATTATTATTTATTTAATTATTTTAAATTATGTTTTGAAAATTACATTTAAGAAATTATTTTATTATTATTTAATTGTTTTACATTATGTTTTTTAACATAACACTAAACTTTAAAACAAACATTTCACTACACTGACTTTCAGTCTTCGCAGTAATAATAAAGAGATAATGTTTATGAATAAATTAATGCTAATAATTTTAATATGTATTAATAATATAATATTAAATAACTTGAAATTGTAAGATTATTGGTGTCATTTTGAATGATAACACAACGTTATTCTACAATTTCACAAACCATAGTGACTTTTACAGTGTAATAATTTATACTGTGTGTAAATTATTACATTCATCATTCTAGTACGTTATCGTTTCCATGGTAACAGCTCATTCACAGGGACGGGTGCAGCGCTCGCTCCTCATAAACTAAACCTAATAATAAACAGATTTTTATTTTAGTTATTTATTTTATTAAATGTGGTGTTTAACAAAGAAAAATGTGTGTGATTGCTGTGGTGAAGTTTTTTATGGTGAAGGAGATGTTTGTGTGAAAGGGTTTGTTTTTTTTTTGGTTACTTGGTAAAACAACAAGCTGCTTTTCTAAGAGAGAGAGAGAGAGAGATGGAGAGAGAGGGGGATAGGGAGAGAGAGAGAGGGGGAGAAAGATAGAGGAGGGAAAGAAAGAGAGAGATAGAGGGAAAGAGAGAGAGAGAAAGAGAGGGAGAAAGTCTGTATCCAAGTGTTGGCAATACAAATGGTGATATTTGTCACCGGAGAGAGAGGGAGAAAGCGAGAGAGAGAGGGAGAGAGAGGGAGAGGGGGAGGGAGAGAGAGAGAGGGAGTGAGAGGGAGGGAGGGGGGGGGAGGGAGAGGGGGTGGGGGA